>JARHVA010006027.1:302500-425000 GCA_037957365.1 Torreya grandis
GTTTTTTTGTAGATGGGGAAGCTGACTTTAAGACAACAACATTAGTTACCCCTTTTAGCTTCAAATTATTTCTTCCTTTAGAGGGGTCCAGCTTAAATTTTTTATTTTTTAACTTAACTTTTCCCTCTTCTAAATCTCATATTTATAATTTATGAGCCATGGTAAAGTCTTCATCTAAATTTTTGAATGACTAAAATTATAATGTGTACGAGATATGTTTTTCAGATGATCTTGAAAATAATTCAATTATTTCAAATTGAGGTAGGGAGAATGTTGGTTTATAATTCCTAGACACTTAGCATCAAATTTTTCAATGAACTCATATTTAGATTTCCTAATCACATAGAGGTTGGTAATAGTTACTCTTGTAGTGATATTAATCGATAAATGTTTTAAGAAGGTTTTAACTAACTACCTAAAGGAGAATAGTTAGTGTTGAGGGATGAAACTATACAAATCTAGTGTTCATCTTGCTAATCACATACATAACATACTAAAAAGGAAAGCATCATCATGGGATATAAGGTAACATGCATGCATGACGGCCCTAATATGTTATTAGGTATCTTTAATATTTTTAAATTATGTGAATTTATGAATTTACCACTACACAAGATATGGATAGATTGGAATGGTGGGGTTAATAGTCTCATTACAAATATATTCATTTGTAGGCATGTTCTTCTTCCCAAAGGCATATGATTCTATGTTTATCATCTTATCCATGAGGACGCATATGAGTTAGCATTGGGCACTATATTGGGGGATTCCTCCTAAAACATTTTATTTAAAATATTGATAGGGAAGAAGCTATGTTGGGAGAGGTTGTGTAATGGAATAACCGATATATGTGATGATAGTTAGTTGAGATACAACCATGTATTAGAGAAAGAGTAAAGCTAAGCTTTATTATTGTGATGGGTTAGGATAGAAACTCAAAAGGGGTTTAGTAAGAATTTGGTATTAGGTAGTTAGTGGTATTTTTTGTTAAAAAGTTTGACTTACAGGGATTTGTTGTGTGGACGGTGGAAGTTAGGTGGTATGTTGAGGACTCAAGGTCACATAAATTTGGATAGGAGTGAGAGCTGTTGGAATGGACACTACCAAATTATATAGTGTGGGAGAAGGTGGTTAGTTTCCTATTGGTTACAGTGTAGTAATGTTTTTCATTAGAATGATGGTTGTGGTAAGAATACTACACACTAAGGGTGGTTGGATATTTATAGGTTGCATTGTACCAGTATTTGCAACTAAGGGTGGTGGTTGATTAGTGGATGAAGACACCATGGCCATGGTATATCATTAAAAAAATTTAGGTGGCATGACATATAAATATTGGGAAGTTTGTCCATGATAGGAAAAACGTATCATTATGGATCGCATGGTAATATAATAGTTTAGGGCAATCAGATTGTTTTCTAGTATACTAACAAAATATGGATCACCTTGAGGGTAAAACTAAGGAAGACTATCCCTAATAAAATTAAAATAAGTTGGGGGACTTGATGATTATTTAATTAAGGAGGAGGATGAGTGGGGTAGTTTTATTTTCTTTAATGACTATTTTCACATCAAAACCATGTAGTGCTAGAGTAATAAAAATAGAAAATGAATGTAAAAGACCTTTTTTTTACTATCTCATTTTTAGTGAGAAACATTTCACACTCTATTTTATATATATATATATATATACAAACAAATTTTAGAATGTGATGGGGATATGGGTTAATGAAGGTCATACTAATTATAAATCTAAGGATAGTTTTGGGTTTTGTTTAAGGATATGAACCTCAATATATGTAATGGTATAGTGAAGCCTTATTATATGTTGGTGGCATTACATGGATCGGTATTGGGGCCTACCCCCTCACTTTAAAAACATGTAGTCATAAAGGTATCATGAACTTAGTCTATATACCACAAGCTAATTATTTATACTCAGCTAGAACACTGATTGAACTTTCCCCTTGGTGAGGAAATCCAAGTGGGTCTACCTAAGTGGGATTTATTTTGATTTAATTTTTTTATGATTATTGTAGTTCATTAGTGTGTGGAAAAGAGTGTGACTAAATGATAAATTAATCCACTTACTTATACTATATGTGTTTCTAAAATAAGAAAACTAAAAAAAAGAGAATTTACTTTAAAAAGGAAAGTAATTATATATATATATATATATATATATATATATATATATATATATATATTTCTTGATTTTTAATGTTTTAATGGAAACACAAAAGAAAAGTTTTTTAGCAAATGAGATGAAATAAACAAAACAAAAATCAATAATCAATAATAGTGTGTCCATTTAATAGACCCCACTAGGCATGCTAGAATAGTTAAGTGTTTTTGTTCAATATTATATAAAATAAACTACTAAAAATGTAAAGTAAAATAAATTGTTTTTAGGATTTCCTATGATTGTAAATGGTTGTGCACCATTTTATCCAATAATGTGAGAGATCCTTTTTTTGAAATGATCTTAAAGATGGTTGAAAGCTCTACAAAATCAATCTAGAATACAAGATCATGCATTAACAAAGATTTCACATATAAAATATTCTTAGCCAAATGAAAAAAATTGGAAAAAATAATATAATATTGATAAATACAAAAATATTTTCAATATTCCCATAATAATCTCATAACACCTGCATTTCTACACTCCAATAAAATATACTATAGAGGAGTGATGTATAAATGAAATATTAGTTTGTTAACAAAAAATATATAACAAAGTACATACTAAGATAACAAAGCATAAAAAATTACTAAATCCCATATTGAGTGGACAAGCCTATGGAATAACCTAATAGTGGTTGAAAAAATCAAAAACATATATCAACTAATAAAATAAATCCTTAATAACAAATAGACCTAAGGAGCTTATTAACCATGTATGGTACCTTGACACGAGTAAAAGAATAACTCTTTGTAATTTTATGTATACTACTCCAACACCCTCCCATAAGTGAAACTTAGTGAGTGACTAATAAAATAAATTAAATATGGGTCCTAACTACAAGCCTGATAAGATACCCATATACAATCATAACCATATATATAATCCAAAAAAAGGAATGAAGGAATTAATGTAAATACCACCCCAAAGACAATTTATATAACCCCAAGCAATGCTCATAACTGAAGATAGTGTTGAGAAGCCAAGGGTTTGGTGAGGATATCTACAATCTAATCAGTAGTAGGTGTAAATTATAATGAAAGAGGTCCATCTTGAATAAGTTGTCAAATGAAGTGAATATGTATCTCAATGTGTTTTATGTGTTGATGCTAAATAATATTGAATGAAATTGTAGTTGCACTTTGGTTATCACAATAAATAATAGTTGAACCCTACTGTGGAAAACTAAAATTCTTAAGCAACTATTAAAGCCAAAGAATCTCATGACTATCCTTGGTAACACATCTATACTCACCCTTAGTGGAGGATAATGAAATGGTAGTCGACTTTCTACATGCCCAAGCAACTGGAGTAGAACCAAACGTGTATACAAATCCACTTGTGAATTTGTAAGTGTCAATATTACTAGCCCAATTAGAGTCAATGTATCCAACAAGCTACATAGAACTTTGTGGTGTGTATTATTTACCAAAGTGGATTGTGCCCTGAATATAGCACACAATATGCTTGGCTTCTAGCCAATGACTCTCATGAGGCTCATGTGAAAAATGAGAGACAAGGTTCTTTTTGTAATTTGGCCTATCAAGGCCAAATTTCAACCCTTGCAATTCAAATTTTTTTAAAACTATCAATATACTCTACAAGCTAATCAAACTAGTATATTTTGGTCTAAAATATCATTTTTTAGTATCTAAAATGTCAAATTTCTCTCAAAATGTCATTAAATTATTCCAAATACCTTTATTTATATTCAAAAATATAACTTTAGCCTTATCCTAAAGTTTCATGGCTCAAAAAGGTAATTTAATGCTATTTTAAACCAAAAAAGCTTATTTTCGACCCACATGTGCCAAAATTAATCCTCCAAATCATGGAAAAGTTGAAATTTGATATATTAACATGAAATATCTTCTTTTAAATCCATATCATGCATTATCTTAGCATTGGAATCTTGAATTATTTTTAAAAATTCAAAATAAGCTATTTTCTTCACTTTCAAGAAGAAAAGTATGGATCCATATGGATTTTTTACATTAGGGGTAGGGAAAATAAATAAAAGGTTATGACAATGCTTCAACAAAAGTTTAATGTTATTTTGCACATAGTGACCTACTTATAGATTTGATGATGGTACTATCATATAGAGAAAGGTAAAAGTCTAAATTTTTGGGTGTGAAAAATAGACTCATATTATTCCTCATGGATATAGTGTTTTCTTAATTGGATTTTCCATCCTCATGTACCATCAGGTTTAAGACAAGATAATTTTGCAGCATTACAACTAGAAAGGCAATGGGTTTTTCTCAATTTCTCATCACCTAGGAAGGTTTACATGAGATTTAAATTTGTTATATAATATTTGGGACTTAATATATCTCTCCATGTCATAATTTAGATATTTTTCATGTATTTCATGGTCTAAAAAATCAAGAAAAAATAGCCTATCAAATTTGCAAATTGTCATGCTTTCAAGAAGAGTGTAGGGTTGGAGAGAAAATGGATTTTTAAAGATTCCATTTTTGGATATTTATAGTAATTTAATCCATTTTTTTAAAAAATTCCAAATAAATTTTCCAAAAATATCCATTATTTGGCAAATCTTAGTTCTTCCAAGCTTTCAAAAGGGCCTAGTTTAGTATGGTTTAAGGAAATTTTGCCTTTTTTAAGGTTTTTAGTGGGAAAATAGGTTTCAATAAACCATTTAACTAATTTAATATTAATTTTATATAGAGAACATCCATTAACTATGAAATAAAATCCAAAAATATGTAAAAATACATTCAAGTATGCACACATTCCATGCAAAAGGGGCATTTTTGAAGAAATTTGAGGTTTCTAACATCTACAGGTGGATTTTTTAATCCAAATTTGGTGTGTAGCATCATAATGATTTGATTAATAATACATAAAAATTTTAATTCCATTGTAAAATTAGAGTTTCTTTCTATTTTTACACAAACCTATGTCTATCAAAACACAATCAAGAAGAAAACAAGTTTGAGCAAGATGAGGCTTCCAAGAGCAAAATTAAAGATTTTGGTTATGTCTAACCATTGTATGAGTTTTAAAAGTATATAATGGTGTTTTATAAGAAGTAAAAATGAATAAATAACTATCTATTTCTATTTTTAATATTTTAGGAAGCTTTTAAGTGATAGAAGTTGGTTTAATAGGTCTTTTTTATTAATCAAATAAAGGAAGGTTGGAGTTGAAATGTCTATATTAGAGTTAAAATGGAGTTTCACAAATGAAATATCTATTTTTTATGTAGAAATATAATTATTAACTCCATACATAGGTTAAAATTCATTCAAGTTGAGTTCAAGTGGAAGTTGACTAGTCTTTGAGTCCACATCTCTTCAGTTGACTAGTTTGACTACTTTCATGCATCTCCTATGATTTTCATGAAATATAAGGATAGTAAAAAACTTAAATTAAATTTCAATATGGAGTAATATTACAATTTATGACATTATTTTCATGTAATGAAGTTTGACAAGCCAACATGGGCCCACCACCTCTAATTCTATGCCAAAAGTAAAGTCCATTCAAATTTTTGAAGACATGAAGAATTGAAGACTTGTTTAATATTATAAAAAGAATTTATTATTGAGGAATGGAATGTATTTTCATGAATTATGAGTTGATTTGACATAAATATGGGCCAATCACTTTTCCAATGCAAAAAATAAGGTTTATTGCAAGTTAAAAAAGGAGATATTTAAAAAATATTGTAATTAATTTAAACTCAAATTTTGACTAGAGTTCACATCCAGTTAATCTCCTCTTCTTTTTTCAACTCCAATATTGGATATTTATTCTATTTTATATATCTGTAGGATTTTTATCTATTTTTAGAGGGATCCTTCTTTTAGCAAGACTAGACTCTTCCAAAATTTGAGTTTTACAACCTTTTTAGATAAGTAAAAGACTGTTTTGGATTTCCATTATTATAGTATAGTGTGTTAATATCAGTTTGATTTACATATGTGGTAGAAATATCTCCCTTATAAATTTTTGATGTCACCTATATAGTGGTATGATATTATGTAGTTCATGTTTAGTGTATAATGTCATTTGTTTAAGCTGATAGTGGATAAACATTAGCTGGTTAGTGCCTTGAATTAGGCATATTCCACCATTTCCCTCAAGCTTATATTAACCAACAAAATCTCTTCATGAAATAATAATACATAAGAGTTAATTAGAGTTGTAAATTTAATCTTTGCTTGTCTAATCAATTTTTTATAAGCTCAATATGAGTGGATGGACTAGCAATACATGTGTATCACCAATAGTAGAGTCGGATTTCCCTTTGAGTTTCCTTCTCTCCCTTTTCATCCCAAAATTTTGTAGTTTAGTAAGCAATATAGAGTGATACATCAGAGGAGCTAGCCTCACTAAAATCTAGAGGTCTGATCTAAGTTTAGGTGTCCCACATATTAGATAATTCTAATATTAGTCTAGGTTTGAAGGTTTTAGAGACAAATTTATCAAGCCTTCAAGTAGGGTGTTATCCAGATAGCTAATAGGTTCATAAAAAATGTGATATCAAGATTAGTGTGTGTCAAGTAAAGAAGACTACCTATAAACTATCTATAAAAAGTTAGATCAACAAGAGGAGTATGACAAGTAGTGGTCAAAATAACACCTGACTAATATGGAGTGGGGGTATGCTTACAATCATTCATGCCAAACTAATGTAGAATATATGTTCAATACTTCTAATACCTAATAGAAATACCCTATGATTATTGATATACCTAGAGGCTAAGAAAGTAATGCACATGTCTTAGATCAATCATGTCAAACCTATTTCTTAGTTTGTCCTTGATGTCTTGGATCAAAGACACTGAACTTCTAGTGTGGATGAGGTTGTCAAGATACAAAACCAAAATCGTGATGTCCTCATTGTATCTCGATATATATATGTTATGGTCTAACTCATGATGATAAAAACCAAAACTCAATAGAATGTTATCCATCTTGTCATACCAATATCGAGGATATTTTTTGAGACCATATATAGAAAGATAGATTCTACATCCCAATGATGATTCCTACACAAATATTTGAGGCTAAGCCATATAGATATCGTAAAGATCACCATGAAAAAATTCAATATTCACTTCCATATGAGAAACCATCCAATGACATGAAGCAGTAAGTGAAAGTACAATATGAACAAAATTCATCTTCACAATAAGGATAAATGTTTTAGAGTAATCAACCCATTCAACCTATGAAAAACCCTTTATGATGAGGCATGTTTTTTATTTATTGACTAATCCATCTGTAGCATATTTGGTCTTATACACCCATTTACATTTTCCAATTTTACGTCCCTCAGGAAGTGGTACAAGATCCTATGTTTTATTCTTCATCAATGAAGAATATTCATCCTACATAGTGGTATCCCACTCAGGTATATGAGTGGCCTTAGAAAAAAAAATGGGATCATATTTAATAGTATGACCCAAAAGGGAAACACCAAAAGTATGTGAATGAGTGCATCATGAATCATAGGGATCATCAACCAAGGGACTAGCTACATGGATATTGATTTTTGCCCATTTGGGCATCAACTATAAATAAGGTGGAGGTGGAGTAGGCTTAGTCTCAATAACATCCTCATCATTATCATCAAGTGGAAATAGGTCCTCACTATCAACTGAAGGAGGTGGAGATGAATTAGATGTAGAATACTCTAAAATGGGTTGTTCATCAATGCAAACATACCATCAAATTAATACATATTTTGTAACCAGATCAGTGAGATGATAGACTTTGACATATTCATTATATCTAATAGATATGAGTTGATGGCTTTTCTTCTCCAAGGATTTGTGCTTTTCATCAAGAACAAACACCTAAGCCATACTTCCAAAAACATAGAAATATAAAATGGCCTATCATACATGGACCTCAGATCTATCATGAGGCTAATTGTGGAGTTTGAAATTTGAATAAAAAGAGGATATGTGCTTAGAATCACATATTTTAGTGTGATTTGACTTTTGAAGATTTTAAATGTTACCTTTTAGATCATTGCCTTTTATTAAATGATTTGGCTTTTTCATAGTTTTATGGCTTTTAAGATTACTCCTCCATACAAACTTGGAATGACCAATCATGAGAGATAGATTGATAGACATGAATTATTTTAAGGCTTTGGATAAAGTAAGATAAGTATCCAAAGACAAGACTGACTATAATACTTAGGCTTAACTATGAACCAACATGTTATCTCAAGTCTCAACCAAGTTTATGCATAGTTTGCAAAATGGAATATAGGGAATAAAGGGAGATCCAAAGTAGACCAATAAAAAATCACATGGTAAAGAAGGAATGAATAAAGGGACCAAGATCTATAAAACCAAGTCACAATAATAATTATCCATGTTTATAGAGATAATATAAAAAATAATCATTAAAAATAAAAAGGGAGTCAACAAAATGAACATGAGAAGAAAAATAATGTAATTATGAAAAATAATCCATAAGAGAAAATAATGATGTCATAAGAAATATAAAGTGTGAAACAAAAATCACCATGTAAGGGAGATAAGAACTTGACATAATGTCAAATGATAGAAAAATAGATAAATGTAAAGTTGTGGCACACATCCAATCTAAATGAGAATTTAAGAACACCATGCATGTGTACATAAGTAATGATATATTTTTACACATACATTATCCATAACATTTGATAAATATCTATGAATTTGAATGCAAACTATAGCTAAATTTTCATTGATATTCAAGGGAAGTTGAGAAAATACTTCATGTCAAATCTCCTTGATATAAATGGTAAGAATGCTTAAATGATCATGTTGATAAGGGATATAGAGGAAGGGATGCTTAGGATAATGCATGGGAGTGGTCTCTATAGGATATGAAGGGTTCATCAATGTCAAAGGTGCCATAGGTGAGGGACTCATGGGTGGATAAGGATCCATGGGTGAGGGAAGGTCCATGGCTTATGGATTCATAGGTGGAGGAATAATAGGTGAAGAGGCGACCACATGAGGTAGAGCTACTAGGGAATAGGCAACATATTTTTTTTATAGAACACTATGGGAGGAAGGGTAGAATGTGTAAGAATGGTTTGGAGGTGGTCCTTGAGATGATGTTGAAGTATGTGGCAATGATCAATTTGATGTGTACCACATTGGTGTTAGAGATAATATACCTCGTCATACTCAAGAAAATACTTAGTTAATACTTTCGAGAGAGGTATAGCCTTTTATGAGGAATAATGAGTGTTGTGATGTAAGGTGTCTATATATTGTTATAGCTTTTGACAATACATGGATGAAAGGTTATATGTGTTGTGGAAGCAATGGATACATGTATGAGTAGACTTAGTGGATGTACTCATAGGAGGAGTGGAAATGGAATATGAGCAAGCTTAGTATTAGGAAAAATCTCTACTCTAATGAACATGAAATTTATGAATGTCATAATAATTTTTATGATCCCATTTGATGGGAAAAGGAGTCAACTATAGTAAAGTAAGAATACCATCACCAATAGAAGGTGGGGCTGGTGAATAAATTAGTCAAGGCTCAACTGAAGGATAAATAGTATCAAAAGTAGGAAGAGACTCAAATAAAGTGGGAATAAGATCTAAAATAGGATATATTAAGGTATGGGTGGATTCCATGAAATGATGAAGGATAATCTCAATCATCTCAGGGATACGTTGACTAGAGGGGTCACAGTATCTAGCAAAGTAATAGGGACTAGTCATAACACAATACATAATCATAATCTTATGAGGTTCTTCATAAATTGTAAGTTTATGCACCATCTATACCCTATAATAAAAAATAAAATTAATAAAGATATAGGATGGAATGAAAGAATATTTACTAAAAGACTAAATCAAAGAAGAACAACAATGAATAATTTCAGCATTTTAGGCTTAAAATAGACCTCCTAAAAATGGATCATCCAAGGTATAACCATTATCATAATTATAGGTATGAAGATCAATAACACAAGTAGGGATGAATTTTTCATTTAATTTGGTGTAATGAATGGAATGTTGAGTCTTAGTTAAGATAATAGGGATGTCATCACAAAGTGGTTGACTAGAATGAGGTTGTAAATAAATAGGAAGATGAGAGATGAGATGAGGTGAGAGATTTGAGGTTTAAATATTTAGATCGATCTCATTAGGATAAAAATCATTAAAATATAGGAGGTTAGGTGTATGTTCCCAATTATTTTAGGATGACCATTGTAACCTAAGGTGGAATTGATAGGAAAGCTAAATCATTGAGATTCATGAAATGGAATGCTTGGAAAGGGTTTAGTGGTAATAATCTTGAATAAATCATGATCTTGGAATTATTTGAAATTTCAAGGATTACTGTCACCATGAGTCCTATTGATGGCTCCACTATGAGGAAATTTGACACATTGGTAGGGGAAAGAGGCAACTACTCACATGTGATGAGTCCATGTCCTATAAAGAAAAATGTTATAAGATAAAGGAAAGTTTAAGATCATCACCTTCATTTGGATGATGATAGGTGGGATAGTAATGGGGAACCACACATAACCTAAAGGAAGCATTTACATTTAGTAATAACCTTCAATTATGTTACATGTGGACTTTACATTTGGAATATACAAGGGTTTTAATAAAATTAAAAGAAGTAATGCAAGTGCTGGAACCCTCATCAATTAAAGCACACTTGACTTGGATATCTCCAATTTGGACATTGATAAAAAGAGTTGGATCATTTTGATGAACTATAATCTCATTGATAATCATATAAGTAATAGGGAATTTGAGGGAGAGATAACTATCCATGGTTTCATCAACGTGTATGTGCATTTATTCACATTGTTGTAAGTTGTTATCTTTTGATCTAGATAAAGTGGCTTCACATCTATCTAGGGGAGGATGGGTGATGTTAATTTGGAATAAAAGATGCATAACATAGTTATAATGATGTGGAGAGGTCCTCATAAGTTTAAGAAATTGGATTTGAGATGGGAGGTTAGTAAACTCCATGTTAGGATCCCATTCATCATAACCCATATGAAGACAATTGGAAAGAGGTGCATAGTGTCAAAGGATGTCCTTAGAAGGAGGAGATGAAGTACATGTGAATTTATGTTGATAAGAGGCAGAAGGTATAATTGGAGGATAATTTTGTTGATCATCTTGATAATATGGGGTAGTTGGTGTAGGTTTAGTCTTAGGATAAGTGTTTGTAGAAGTGTGAGTATCTTTGGTGATAGGTAAATAGGCTAGAGAGATGGTATGAGAAGTGTTATCCAAGGGAGGTGTTAGAACTAGTTCATCAAAAGATATTATATCTTCTTACCCTAACATGGTTAAGTGAGTTGGAGAAGAATATTAAAACATGAAATATGCAAGACAATTGAGGTTTGTGGATAGGTTAAGGATCAATGAAATCAACCACCCTTTCATATATTAGCTATATTGATCACATTATCTTCAAGATTTGGGTCAATAAGACTATCAATATTATTGGTAGAAGGGGTAGGCTTGTCTTGGTTATCTTAATGATTTGTAAGAGGATATTTATAGATGGCCAAATGAACATTATCTTGGTTCAAATCTTATTATTTAATTCATGTTTCATGTTATTTGAAAGAAATGTCATAAGATTGTTTCCATTGATGAAGGATAGAATCATGGTCAAAATTGGGACCAAGAAGGAAATACATAGCCAAATTATGAAGCTACATATAGGTCTCATGAGAATGACCCCAATTAGGATGAACCCAAAAAAAATTATTGGGACCATACTAATATTTCATGGGATGAGTGGGTTAAATTTATTGATGGAGAGGCCTTGCTAGATATTTTTGTAATTCTGATAGGAATAAAAAATTATAAACATTGATGTTATTATCTAAAGATAAATGATGATTGGTGATGTGGTTAGGATGGGAAGCTTGTTTTGAAGTTTGGTTATGAATAATAGTTTGAGTAGTATGAATGGTATCAGAAGACTCAGTAACACCATCATTGGTATCATGATGATTATTATTCTTGAGTAACATGCAAAGACCCATAAAAAGTTACGGTGGCTCAAATTAATGCATAAGGAAATATTGATGCTTGGCTTGGTTAGTAGCCTTCTCTAAAGTATGAGGAGAGAGAATCAAAGCATAATATTGTAACTTGGGAAAAAGAACATTGGTGAAAAAATGAAAGAGATTGTCATATGCCATATCATGCTCACATTTGTTAGACAAGGTCTTCCATAATTTGATAAAATTGTGTGCAGTTTCAATTACAAGTTTATTACAATTGATAAAATGGGCCAAGCTATTCTTGAGGAGATCACTAGTTTGGAACTATTGGACTAGATAATTTAATAAATCTTATAAACTAGATATGGAATTAGGTTTAATTTGGTTTTACCTTCTGAAGCATCAAAAATGAGAGTCTTTGTGAATATCTTGGTAGAAGAAAAGTTATTTAATTTCACCCAATATTTATAAATATTTACAAATGATTTTAAATGAAGAGTAAGATCAATGGACCCATTGTAAGAAATGGTAGGGGTGATACCTCTTATATCAATATTAAAAGTTTGAGAGGTAAGAAGCTCATTTTTTACATGCTTTATTCTTTTATTAACAAGAGGAGGTTGAGGGATAAGATTACCATGGGAATCCCAAAGAGTGGGTGGGGGAAAATTTTTATTATGCATTCCCATGGCATCTATTGATGGTGGGTTTGAAGATGGATAAGATGATTTTGAATTTGCATAACTTGATTTGCATTGATAGCTTGGAAAGCATTCATTTGAGAAAGAGTTTGTAATAGGAGTTGATGGGTATAAGTTGCATTATTAGAATTATTTGAGGTATTATAATTGGTATTAGTAGTGTCATTACCACTATGGATATTAGAAGGATCTTAAGAAGAACTAATAGTAAGTGAGGCACTAGTGGCATAATTTGTTTGTGTGAAAAAATATTGACTAGTGGAGGGATGAGAAGAAGTAGCACTAGAGGCATGATTACCATGGGTAGAAAATAATTCACTATTGGAATAATTGAGAAAAGTGGGTCTTGGAAGAGGCACACTAGATGTATAACCAACCATATTAGTTGAGATACTAGGCATGGAGGTATAAAAAATCAGTGAAGTAGTCATGGTATGAGAATGGGTCAGAATATAGGGAAGAGGATGAGAAATAAAGAAGGTAATATTCCCAAATCCATGTGAAAATGTGGTTGAAGGTAAATGGGGCTCCTTGATTTGACCACTTATCATGAGATGGTAAATGACATAAGGGTCCTTTCCTCTATGTTGAGGAAACTCACTAAAGAGAAAGAGAATTTATTATGTATATTCTAATTTAGGTTGATCTTTAAATGAGAAGAGAGGATTATGAAGTGAAGATGAATGAGGAGAGGTCCCATAGTTTATAGTGTGAGTGGATATATGCATATTACTTTCATCTCGGATAAGAGGCACAAGATGCTTATGGGAGAACATATTAGGGTTGGTAAGACTCATCATATCTATTGAAATAAACTTAGTACTATATTCAAACAAGAATTTAATGATGAAGGAGAGATATTATGAAAGGAAAGGTTGATGCAAAAGAAAAGAGATATAAAATGTAGATAAGAGTATAGAATCAATTGGGTCAACCTAGTACTAAAAATAGGTTATGAAAATTGAGCCAATAAGGATACAAAGTCAACCAATTTGACTTATTAATGTAAATTGAGATAGAAGATAGCATGATAAGGATAAAGAGTCAACCAAGTTGACTTAGAACTATAACTTGATAAGCATAAATGAGTATTGGGTCAACCAAGTTGATTCAATAATATAGTTAAGGAAAAAGATAGTCTATAAGAGATTGTGTCAAATAAAATGATAGTGTATTGAAAATAGGGAAAAATTTTGAAATTTAATTTTAAATCAAGAAATGGAAGTAAACACACAATCAATTAGGTCAGTTAGAATGATCCAATTGAGGCATACAACATAAAAACTTGTACTAACAATGGCCAATCCATATTTTTTTAATACAAAGTATAATGATCATAGAGCAATAAGTTAATTGAAAATTAAGTGCTAACTAAGTATTCATCCTAAGTGTTTTTGGTTTATTATAACTTTTCCACAAATAGTTTTGAAGCTTTAAAGGTCTCAAATACTTCACTTTTGAACTTGAGAAAATAAAACCAAGTCCATCTAGTGTAATCATCAATGAATGTGAATGCATACTTGGATCTAAAAAATATGGAGTTGTAAAAAACATTAAATCACTATGAACCAAAAAAATCTAAAGGTACAATTATACATTTGGTCTTACCAACTAGAAATGGATCCTAGTGTTATTTACCAACTAGATAACCATGACATACTCCAAAAAATACAAGAGACCTTTGGTAGGACATTTACAAGATGTGTTATGTACCTAGGGATATGATATATTAATTTATATGGGTTAATATAGATGCCAACATGTGGCACACATCCCCTTAGCTATATGGGTATAATATATTTGGATAATGGAGTAACTTGTGGAATTAATACATTAGGTAATGGTTAGCCTACATTGAGATTAGGAGGTTACCCATCCATGGGTCAGATAGATGTCTATATATAGGAGATGATTATCATGGTAAAGATATCAAGTAAGCATTGAGTCTTCTATTGTAGGAGGATATTATATGTTGTCCCATTGAAGAGACATTGTGGAGTTATTCCTTCCTAAAGGAGTATTATATGGTGTTTCCCTACCTTAAGGTTATTTTTGCATATATTGAATATTTGAATCATATCAAGATCTTATCAAGTGGTAGCAGAGCTTTGATTTGGGAAATTTGTGTGGAGTGAAACCTAAGTTTTTTGAAACATCAATAACTTTTGATTGGTTGTGAATTTTTCCACAATTTTTTACTGGATATGGAGAATATTGAAAATAAGTCACAATAACAAAATTGATATTTTTTTATTAGTTTTGATGGATTTATTTCTATTTTAGGGTTTATTCTAATTTTGATATATCTTCAAAAATATACGGAATTTTTATTCAAAAATTTTAATAGAGATCTACGAAGATATAATAGAAGCATGGTCAAAATTTCAAAAAAAATTGAGTTGTTTTGAGTGATTTGTTGCAATTTTAAGAAGAGGAGAAAATAATGATGATAAAGAGGAAGAAGAATAAGTGAAGGGTTCAAATAATTTGGCTCTAAATAAAAAATACTATGGCACATGGAATGAATGGGTAAATCACTATGACTAGGCATGGAAGAATACCTATTATGATTATGAATGAAATCAGGAGCATAATAGAATTTGGAAACAAGCTTGGAGAGATATCACCTACCAAGATCACATATGGATGGCTAGATGATTGATTTTGAAGACAAGTGTGCAATGATTTGAAGCACACTCATTATTTGATTTCTTCCTATGTTTTGGGGATGAAACATGTCAAGGAGGGAAGTAATGTTATGTACCTAGGGATATGATGAACTAATGTATATGGACTGATGGAGATACTGACATGTGTCACACATACCCTTAGTTATATGGGTATAATATATTAGGATAATGGAGTAACTTTTAGAATTAGTACATTGGGTAATGGTCGACCTACATTAGGATTAGGAGGTTACCCATCCATGGGTCAGATAGATATCTATATATATGAGATGATTAGCATGGTAAAGACATCAAATAACCATTGAGTCTTCTATTGTAAGAGGATATTAAAGGTTGTCCCCTCGAATAAATATTTTGGAGTTATTCCTTCTAAAAGGAGTATTATATGGTGTTTCCTTACATTAAGGGTATTTCTACATATATTGAATATTTTAATCATATCAAGACCTTATCAAGATTTTTTTCACTCATATATTACATATACCTAAAATTAAAATGTCCCAACCTCTGATGCCATAATTTACTTAGTAAATAATCGTAAGCCACAAGAGAGGAACTAAAAACAAAGTTATGCTCAAAACTATCAAAAGAATAAAATCTAGTATCATGATTTACAACTCTTATAGCCACTATATCAATATGATCTTTATCTAATTAAAACATTAGTGGAAGTAAATTCCACTATTATCCATGTTCCTAAATTATAAATCTGATACATCGATAGTAAATTTTAAGAAATTTTAGGTACATGCAATACATTATTGATGTAATCATTATGCATCTCAACTATGGTAGATCCTAAAACATAAACTAAAGAGGAGTTTCCAAGTACTATCAGTGAAGTATTACTTTTAAAGAGAGAAGTAAGAATATCCTATGAATGTGTGATATGGTGTGAAGCACCTAAATCAAATATCCAATCATCATTGGATGTAGAGATAACCCTAACAAAAAGAGATTTTCCTTTACTTGATGAATTTCGTATAGATGAATGAGAAGGTAGTGAAATCTTATGTTATTTAAATACAAATTCTAAATCTTTCATTTTTTTGAAACAACATGATTTTGAATGGTTTGTTCTCCCACAAAAGCCATAAGGGTGATAAGTCTTATTTTTCCTAAGAGTTTGTTTAGACTTTTTTGATTGAGAAGGATTAGGAGGCTGAGAGGAAGATTCATTTGTTTTGGAAGGTGGTGTTTTTGATTTAGGTTTAAATGATGGTATCTAATTGGAGGTGTTTTCAATCAAATCATCACTATTACTTGGAAGAGCATGTAAAGACATTAGTTTACTTTTCTCTTTAGTTAATCTCTCACAAAATACTTCAAAGGAGGGCCACTTAAATTCATTAACTAGTATGTCCATCATAGTATAAAAGATAGATGAAAAAAACCATATGGTCCTTTTAGTTTAGATAGAATAAAAAATATAAATTATTTATCAATTTTTAATTTATCACCTACGTTCAATTGTGAACTAAAAAACTTAAATTTTGTAAGAAATTCTTCCATGGAAGAAAAATATAAAGGCAAAAGGGAATTCAATTCACCATCTAGATGTAACATTTTAAACTCATTTATTTTGCCAATAAAGTTTTAAAAAAAAATTCATACCTATTTTGGCATTTTGGAATAAAAAAATATGAAATTGAAGACTTTATGAGACATTGAGGTTGATCAAATCAAGAGCCTCATCCTAATTTCAACCATATGTGTACTTGTCTTCCTCAGATGTGAACATTATAGGAGCTATGCCATTCTAAATTATCCACAAACCTTTGGACATGAATCTTTGGTTTTGAAACATGATAATTGAAGGAGTTGAGAGGATCAAACATGCATGAATCATTTCCTGAGGAGGAAGAGTATCAAAAAATAACCATGACATTTTTAAAATGTTTGATTAAAAGTAACCTCCCATTATAATTTTAACATCTTATGATAGAAAATTTCCCCCCTTTACTAGAAACAAATGATAAATTTTTTTTAGAATACAAAAATAAATATTCGTTCAAATATTTTAATAGAACACTTTATAAATGAAATATAATGGTTCTTCCTTTTTTTAGTACCACTATATATTAAAACAAGTGTATGTATTGTATGTTTGTAAAAGCTAATTCTTTTTTGTAAAAAAATCTTAACCAAGCTGAGATAAGTCAAAAAATAGAACTTTGATCATGAAAAAACCATAAAAACTACCTTTTAATTCAATCTCTAATTTTAAAGACCACAATCTTGTGAAGCCCAACATGTTAGATGAAGGAATAATTTTAGGACAACACAGCTGACAAAGAATGTGTCATGAAATTTATTATATAAATTTTGTCACCAATGATCTTCTAATTTTGATGCTACAAGATCTTAGATGAGCTAGAAAAACGTGAGTTAGAAAACCATGTTGAAATAGACTAGCTTATACACCAAAATGGTAGGTAGAGGAAATACAAAAGTGGAAGACTCATCAAGTTACCTATCATGAGACTAGATAAAGGGATATTTGTTGAATTTAATGCTATAAGTTGAGTGTAAAATCAAGAAAATATTCATAATTTAATCATCTAATAATATTTATCTATTCATCATTCAACCAACTACTAGATGTGTCAATGATTATATGTCGTATGGCTCATGGCTTCTAAAAGAATTGAACAATTGAATCAATAGGTATTGGTTCCAATATTGTGAGTGTAAAAACATGACATGGTCTAAACTAGTGCTATCATGGATAGAAGTGATAAGGCCAAAAATAATTTTGTATAAGGCTTCAAACTAATTAAAAAACTCCCTAAATTACAAATAGATGATTGAATGGTCCTCTCAAATAGGTGGTTTATGTTGAGTACAATTTTGGTATAGTTGAGATTTGAGACCAAAATGTGCTTGAAAATGATGAGTGAGAGGGGAAGAGTGAAATATCCTTAATGCCTCTCTCACTACATCGATAGTATCCAAGTGAAAGATAGTTAATATGTATTGATTGAAGGCCTTCTTGGATTAAAAGTTGGTGCATCCTCCCCAACATACCTTGCTCAAGAAGAAGTTACACTCATTCTTGTATGATTGTGAACATAGGTGTGCTACCTAGTTTAATATAAACCATTAAATAAAAAATAAAAAGTATAAGAGATTTAATACTTTATGTATTATATGGTTTGCATGATAATTGTAGAAAAATATTTTTCTAGGGTAGGTGTTGAATATTAAGCCAACACCAAAAAAATATTTTATTGAGAAACTCCAAAAAAAAGAAATCAAACCCTTGAAACCAATAATTTTAGCTACTTTGATACCATGAAATGATATTATAAAAGGTTGAAAGTTCCATAGGACCAATCTAGAATATAATATCATGTTGTAACAAAGCTTGCATAGACAAAATATTCTCAACAAAAGGAAAAAAATTGGTAAAATAATATAATATTGATAAATATAAAATTATTTTCAATATTCTATAATAATCTCATAAAACTTACATTTCTCACTCAAATAAAATATATTACGGAGGAGTGATGTATAAATTAAATAATAGTTTGCTAAGAAAAAAAATATAACGAAGTACATACTAAGATAGCAAAGTCTAAAGAAGACTAAATCTCATATTGAATGGACAAGCCAACATAATAACCTAATAGTAATTGAAAAAATCAAAACAATATATCAGCTAAGAAAATAAATTTATGACTAACAAACAAACCTAAGGAGTTTATTAATCATATATGGTAACTTGACGTGAGTAAAATAAAAACCCTACATAATTTTATGCATACTACTCTAACATTTTTGTCTTAGAAAGATTACGTGAGCATAATATAAAACTCAAATAAAGATAGATTAATAGGATATATGAGTGGGTTTCCTAGTCTAGTCTTAGGAAGTGGTACACTTCCTAATAAGGATGTTAGCCCACTTTATAAGAACTCAAGTGGATAAACATAATAAATGATATTACAATAAAATATTTAATGATATAGATAATATAATGAAATGATTAAGATTTAATCTATATTCATTATATGAATATTAGTAAAATAGATATTCTAATATTCTTTAGCTTCATTTTCTTTGGCTCAAATTGATTCTAATTTTTTATCAATGGATTTTAAGGAGGGGGTGAATAAAATTTCACAAGTTCCTAGTTTGAAGGAAATGCCACTTTAGTATGAGAAATAAGGATGTCGGACTATGGGAAAGTCTTGAATAATTCACATCATGAATAAATCTAGGAAGAGTCATTTATTAGAAACTCATATATTTAAGAAACATAGATTTAAAATTAAATCAAATTATAACTATAAATGATTTGGTTTGTAGATATAATGGGATTTTATAAGAGATCAATGTTGATGTGTAGGATAGATGTCAATTCATGGAATCAATATCAATTTCATCAATGTGGACAAGGTTTTGAAGATATGGAACTAGAAGATGGTTTTATTCAATTTGGGATGGTTTAAGATGGTTTAAGATAGTCAGGATGGCTCAAGATATTCTAATGTTAATTATAGAGATGAAACTAAATGTAAAACAAAATAAATAAATATAATGAATTACTAAAATAAATAATGTACTAACTTTTATAACAATTCTAATTTATAGTAGACTACAAATTTGGTGAGAGTATTATTTATCTTCATATGATTATTGATGTCTTGATGTAGGGATATGGCTTCTAGCTAATGATCAATTGTCTAACTAGCATTCTAGATAAAATTATTTATCATTACAGTGTAATTACAAGTGCATAAATTCATTCCTTTGCTCTAGGGCCACATGTGGTTAAATCAACATCAATTCAATAAAATTGATGTTAGTCACAAGGATCAGTAATGACTCAAGTCTCAACTTATTTTTATATCCTAAATTTACACCCTAGATAATTCAAGTATACCTTTTGAAAGTTTGGATAACATGGAACTATCTCTATAAAAAGGAAAGCTATTAGAAGAGACAGATCTCTAGATTTGAAAGGGATAGCTCCATTGATATATCTTTTAGGCTCATAGACTATACTAGAATAATCACTATTTAGGTTAAAAATGGGATAAGGAAACATAAATCAACATATAATAATTAAAGTGATGCACTAAAGATAACTCCACAAATATAATTTCATTTACACTAAGAAAAAAGACTATTAAAACTGACCTCAACTCAATGTTCTTCTAGCATAAGTGTCTCTACATGGAGGAAGATTGTTATGCATATCTATAGGTGGGTGAAAAAATGGTTTGATATTAAACACTACTAGTCTCTCTCACACTTCTAAAACACATACACTTCATTATACCTACTATATTAGATGTTACTACTCACATAATGCATATAAGAGTATGATGTAGGTAAGGAGAAGACATTTACCACTTGTCATTCAAATATAGTACTTGAAATACTTAGGCAAAATTTGTAGATAAAAAATAAAATTCATAACTATATTCAAAGGAAAATAAACATTTAAAACCATTAGGGCTTCACCATATGAATTATGGATTCCTTTCCAAGGCCAAAATGGCTTGAATATATAAAACATAGGATAAGAGAGAGGAGTGAAGTTGGAAAGTCACAAGGCCAAGTGAAAATACTTAAAAACAAATTAAAATTAATGATAATGAAGTGTAAAATAGGTCATGAAGTCCTCTTAGACAAATGTCCATATGAAGTTCATCATTCTCCTAAAGTTGGCATAGAGACCCTTCATATTCCTTGAATACAGCCCTTATGATGATGAGTCCACCTATCTATCTTGAACTACCTTATAATTCCCTGACACATATCATATAACTTGAGAAGGTGGATATATGATTTTTGATATTTATCTATTCCATTCAATTTATATCCTTCCCTTTGTCACATGTCATTCATTTTCTCATAATTGTTGACTAGCCCTCTAAAACTGACCCACATACTTGTCACTTAGGTGACTTATAGATCTTCAAGAAGGTTCATTTAAGAGATTTTATGCAACTCATTAAAACCTTTTAATCCTCTAGTATATCAAATATACCTTAATGAAACTTAAGACACACTTCTCATAATGAACTTTGATAGTCACATTTCTTCTCATTTTGCTATTCAAGACTACCTGTAATGACCCAATTTATAGAGTGGTTTCTAGGCATTACCAAGGTGAGAATTAAGTTTTATTAGTTATAAAAAGTCTCTACACACCTATCACAATAAATTTCACATATATATTCCCTTCTATACCTATAAAATAACTCAAATATTAAAATAAATATTGAATTAGGCATGTTCGTATAAGTGATAATATAGAATGACAAGATGGTGAGGAGCCTAGTAGAGTTCCAAGAATTTCCAAATCATCTTCCTAGAAAATTGACTTATTTTTGATGTATTTCCATGTATATCTTATTCATTGGGTTCATATGAGGGTTTTAGGACTTTTAGCTTGCTAAAAATGATTTATAAAGGTTATACATTTAAAATTCAAACCAATTCCACAAATTTTGAGTATAGTACCACCCTCAACTATTCCTAGATACTGGGGGAACCATATAGCATATTCATACATAGATGAGCAAAATAAAATGGCTCTTGAGCTCTTGCAATGCATTCTAGACACCCATGAGAGAAAATTAGGGCAAAATTGACCAATTTGAGTTAATATTTACAAATTGATAATTATCATAAACCTTATACTCTCACTTTAATTCTCTCACATTTTTTTGGTGAGATCATATGGTCATATGAATGATGTTACACACATTGAGGGTTTAGGTCTAGTTCTAAGCATAATAAACTTATATTGTGTTTGACTGTATATGACCACTTATGAGTGGTGATAGTGATTTTAGATGTTTATCAACCTTTATTCATCTTAAATTCAACCTTATACATCATTCAAAAATTATTTAAGGCTTTACCATTCCATCCATCACCATGTCTTTCACTAGGTCTATAAATTGCATAACTATGACGTGCCCTTATTTGAGACAAAACATAAGAACTTCCCCTATTTATTCAATGAAAGTGAGACCATATAGGTCTTTCTCAAGTCATGATGAACCTATGTGTCAAGTTCTAAAAATATATCATACCTTTAGGTCCTTCCAACATCAAATGTTCTTAAAATTAGCTTTTAGGTGTGTGACTATATGCAGGAGTTAGACTAAGTTTGAGTTTTGAAAACCTAATTTAGATCAATCCTTAACCTGTTTCCTTTATTTGAGAATATTATTAAGTTTATATTACCACTATTAGAGTGTTTTTAACATGTTAATTAACTTCATCCTTCTATAAATATTAAAAATTATATCTATCCATTAGTTTGAACTAGTTTATAGTCAAACTATAGGTGTGAATTAGAGAATTCAAAAGATTGTTATAGGTGGTGATTAGTGTCTAAGTATTTTATTTCAAATATTTTTATTACTCCTCAAGTCACTAAGACCACATCACACTTGAATGATATTTCCTCATACCTTGATACCATGTATCATTATATATTCACCAATGCACTAGGAGTTTACTTGTAAGTTACATGTTCATTTTGGTCTTTTGATATTGTAGTTCACTGACTGTTTCATCATTATTTTGATTGATTTGAACATCCATTCTAAAAACCCATCTCTTTGCCAAAAAAACTATTTATTTTGTCAATATTTTATCTTTATTTATAAGCTATAATATATAAACCATTAATCTTATGAAGACCTCATAGACACTCACTAGTAGATGACACTTTGTAAAGCAAAAACCATTTTATAAAGAACTAAGGTAAGTTTTACCATTTACAAATTTATAACTCTATGAACATGGATTTAAGTCTTGCTATGTGTAATGGACTTACCACTCATACAATAATATTTTATATTCTCTCAAACATGCTTCAAGGTTTCAATTCGATCCAAACATATCGAAAGCCATTTCAACACTACTTTGCCTCTTTTTATATTAGCTTTAGGCTATTATTTGAGTTTAAATTTAGGTGTCATTAGATATAATACTACATGCTATGATATAACTTTGGTATCACCCAAATAATCTTTAACTAGGTTCATGATCTTTGTTTTAGATATTATTTAGGTTTAAATCCTTCAAATACCACTATGCTTCCTTTCGTCAGATTGAAATTGGAGTAGTCTTTATAAGAGGCTATGGATGGCCCTTTTAGGGCTACTTGAATATATCAAGTGTCTTATACCTCACTTTCATTCCTGATCTTTCTAAACATATACCTTCAATAAATAATATTATCAACCATGCTATGTGATATTGAAAACACACATATACCATTCTTGACCTTAAGATAGTCACAAGAGAAAAAGATCTACAACTATGAAAATAATGCTCTATAGACCAATAGTTCTCACTTTATAAATAATTAGGGTGAACCTTCCTATGCCTTAATATCCACATTTTCCAACTAGTTTAATTAAACATTAAAATGAATAAAAATATTTTTTAACCTACGTACATCACTTGGTTCACACAAACCAATTCAATTAGATGATAAAACTAAGACCATTGGGGATGCATAGGTAGTTTGGAAGCACTAACAATCTTAGTGATGTTTCATGAAATATAGAACACCAATCCTAAAACTACGTACATGGAATGTAAGTACATAGGGACCCATAACATACAAATGGTGCACTCACTTAAACTCTCCTCCTTTTCATACTAAAGTAAAATTGTTTGACCTTGCTGATTTGCCAAGAGAGTTATAAGAGAGAGATAATTATTTTTCTCAAATTGAGATCTATAAAATATTTATAATCTTGGAAAATACCTATGAGGATATTAAAATACTTCCCTAAATCCTTCACATATGCCAGATGAGTTGATCAATTTGTATAACATATGAAACTCCCCTTTTTTCAAGTGATCTTCTTGTTCTTATGTTAAACCTATAACACTTTGGTTTCAAAATAGTTTATCTAACATTATATTATAGTAAGTATGGTATCCTACTCTTTAAATTTTTTCTTTTGGTTATAAATTGTACACTTCATTAACATAACCCAAAAGTTGACCTAAAAGGTTATGAAGACAAATGAAAAACATGGCAAAGGTTTAAAACACACTAGGTGACCTCCAAAACATGACTTAACCCCACTTAAGACCATGGTGGACTTTTAAAACATAAAAGGACCCCATAAAATTTTGAAAATGTATGGGGCTTGACCTAATTTGACTTTGGGTCAAATTGGTCAACCTTTTGGTGATTTTCAAGGGGTAGAATACTTGTTATGCTAAGGACTAGTTACCTTCTCCTATACTTGGGTAATGGAATCACTCATATGCTACAATTGACATTGAAATGACTTTGAAAGGAAACCAAAACCATACCAAACATAATAAAAAACATACACACAAGACAAGAAACCACAACACACTCTTTTTATCTCATGAACACTTAGGGAAACCACACAAAAAATCTAAAGGAAAACACACACGTGTCCTAATATGTACAAGACCTCAAGACACTTAAGGTGAAATAAAAATTTTCATTGCTTCAACTACAGTCAAATAAAATGCTTCTTTCATCATTGATACTCAATGAAAATAAACTGTCATATGAAAACTTGTCAATGAACACTTATGGATATAGTCAAATGACTTACCATTCTTAGATCTTATGTTGACTGCAAGTGTGTCACTTGGAATTATCATGAACACTTAATCTAGCTCTCTAAGAGGCTTATTTCAGATTTGATCTTGTTTGGAAATTTCATGTCTACTTGGCAATCTTTAATATGATTATTGGGAATCATCATAACCTTCTCAACTTTAAATGCATTGAAAACGTGATATTCTTGTTGTTGTAAGTCATCAAGTCCACCTTATTTTTTCTCACTAAACACTTCACGATATTCTAATATTTTTTTTGCTTTATAGAGACCTCTAACTCTTCTTTTTGTTCATATGGATAATGTTTGACCTCAAAATTAGGTCTATATTATTTTTAGAAAGTTGTATACCTACTTACCTCCTTAAACTTGTACATAATGGTATTGAATTATTCCCACATATTATACACTTATTCATGATGTTCATTCTCAAGGGTGTTCTCTTCATTGTCAAGAAAAATTGACTTCTCACTAGGAATGTCATGCTTTGTCACAACTATAATATGCATATCATTATACATGTGTAAGAGCTAGTTATCCCATGTAACTTGATCTAGAGTGTCATCATAATTTATCTCAAGTGATCCATCATAATATTCATAGAGGATGTAAGTAGCAAGTCTTGTTTCTTCAAATCCACCTTGCTTAACTCCCCATTCATCAAGGTACAAGATAAATATGCCATCTATAAGTGTTAGAGTTATTTATCATTAAAATGATATTCTTCCTTAATGACATTGAAATTAATATTATATATGTAAGGCACACATGGTTCTACATGAAAGATAGAGAGAGGTACAAATTTGATTGACACCTTTGCCCCATACACATTCCTAAATGACATATAGGACCAATATGAAGTGAGCTATACTTAATTATTAGGAGTTAATTCTCTTGATAAAAAAAGTACAAAATGAGGAGGGACATACACAACCACAACATCTTGAGAAATGGTGAAAGTAAGACAAGCATGAATAACAAGTTGCAAACCTCTGATTATGCCAATGGTCCTTGTAGTTGACCTATCCAATTATATAACTCTTTAGGAATGAAGCTCATAAATCAAGTTTAATTTATCACCTACTTACTTGGTCATGACACAAGTACTAGATCCATTATAAATAATATAATTATGAACCAAAAAGTCTCCAATGATGATAGATAGATAGAATTAAGGAGGTTTATATACCTTTTCAACTTTGTTTGACTATCCTTCATTAGGCTTCAGAGGGTTTTTCAAAGTTTCCTCTTTCCCACTAAGATACTTGGTTGCCAAGCTGAGCTTGGAAATCTCTTCTTTAAGTAAGTCTACTTGTCCAGGTATTTCTAATGTATCCAACATTGACACATTCACATGAGCCTTCTTCATATACTCTACAATGTTAGTGAAAGAGCCACTAACTTTTGTTTGTCCACTAGTAGGAATGGTGTTTCTTATAACATGAGAATTATATGGTAAAAGATCACTCTTATCATTTTATATCTTTGATATAATTGTGTATTTGTAATGGAATTAGAGTTACCTAACTTTTGGGATGTTTGAACATTCATTTATTGACCACTAACATCTCATTGAACCTCTTCAACTACCTTCCTCTTTGCCTTTGTCTTTTCAGCTATAGGACAAGAATATTTGCTTGGATACACTTGATAATTTGAAGCACATGAGCCATATTTTTTCCAATTGATAAAATTAAAAACCACTTGAAAACTCTTTCTATTATTTTATCCTCCATTTGGTACCTCATCTTGATGCATAGCTAGAATATTTCCCAAAATTGCCATGAAGGCATGATTAAAGGACTCATTGACATAATAATATGGATAATGAGTTTGATCCCATGAAGGCTAACTATCATGATCTTAGGAAATGTAATTTTTATTAGACACTAATTACCTTGATGTGGAAGGAACATTGTTATTATAACCATAGCATGAATTTGTTTAAACTAGTTGGCCTTGACCTTGAGGATGACCTTGGAAAGGTGGTCTATTGCCTTGATAGTTAGGGTAGGACTAATTAGGTTGATATTGTCTTTATAAAGGCCTTATTTTATGTTGTTTAATGATCTTTTTGAGACATAATATCTCTTTATCTATATCTCTCATTATTTTTGACTCATTGGATTTACTTGGCTGGTGAGGGGTAACATATTTATGTTTAGGTGTAGGAATAGAAGAAACAATAGGTGTAAGGGTTTGAAAATTAGGTAACAGAGTCATGGTAGGTCTTGGGGAAATATTCCCAGCTTGAATAAAACAATTCTCTACCCTAATGACCACTTCATAGGCATTAATCAAAGTTTTACCTCCCATATATTGAATCATCACTGAAATGTCACTATCAAAAGCTTTAATATAGTAAAGGAAAGTATGGTGAGTTATGGGTATTACCAATATTTTTATCCTATCCCATGTCTTATGAAATATTGGTTTTAAGTCTTGAATGAATTATTGAGGTGTTCTTCTTATGATAGTTAGTTTTTTAGTCAAATTTAAGTTATCACTCTTGTCTTCAAATTTTCTCCTCAAGGCATCTCCCAACTCATCAAACATGGTGATTAATTTAGAGGCCAATGTACCACATTAATCAAGATATTTCATTTGAAATAGATAGCAATAAAAAGATGATTGTTATGTTTTATTTAATGATTTGTTGTATATTATAGAATTTATCAATATTTATACTATGCTCAATAGGGGTAATGGTAGTATCATCGATGTATGAGGGAACACTTTTGAGGTTAGATATGGAGATATGATCATAATGGGTAAGTCTTAGAGGACTATATCCATTAAATTCAATAAAAGGAAGGGTTTTTTCCATGGTAGATTTAGAAATTTACAATAATGGGACAATCAAAAACTTTCTTATAGGATTTTGAGCAAGGTATGACTTCTTTGCATAAGGATGTGTGATAGAAAATCTACTTACTTTGTATGAATAATGAGTAAGCTCCTATAATTCAAAAGGAATTGATTTGGTAAGATACATTATGTTTACATTAGGCATGAAAGATTTCACTACTATGCAACCACTATTCAAATGTTCGCATTGATAGATAGTCTAGGAAGTGAACTATTATAACTCCTTGTTATCAAGACTAGCATCCACCTTAAACAACCTTCTTTGACTTCATGTCCCATCGAGCATTCCAAAACTATTATAGCCCAAATTTACACCTAATATAAGTCAATTATACCTTCTCAAATTTGGGATAACATGGATCTATCTCTACAAATAGGCAAGTTATTATAAGAGATAGATATATAGATTTGAAATGGTTTGATCTCTTGATCTATCTTTTAAGCTCACATACTACACTATAATAATCACTATTGGGGGTAAAAATGTAATAAGGAAACATTAATAAACCTATAATAATGAAGGTGATACACCAAAGATAACTCCATAAACATACTTGCATTTTCACCAAGAAAGAACACTGCTAAAACTGACCTTAACTCAATGTCCATCTAGCATAAGTGTTTCTATAAAGTGTAAAATTATTATGCATATCTATAGGTGGGTGAAAATAGGATCTGATATTAGACAATACTATTCTATCTCACACTTTAAAACACACTTTAAAAACATATACCCCTCATGAAACATGTTAGAAGAGATACTACCACACACACAAAGCATATAAGAGCATAATGGAATCAAGGAGAAGACATTCATCTCTTCTTATAAAATTACACTACTTGAAATACTTATTCAATAGTTGTAAAGAAAAAATAAACTTTAAAATTTTATTCAAAGATAAATCAAGATGTCAAACCATCAGGGCTTTGCCATACCACTTGTGGATTCCTCTACATAGCCAAAATGGCTTGAATATATAAAGCATAAGAGAATAGAGATAAGGATTGAAGTTGGAAAATAACAAGGAAAAATGTTTTGACCTATAAAATAGTTAAAATTTAATATAATGAAGTGAAAAATAGGTCATGAAGTTCTTTTAGACAAATGTCCATCTTAAGTTCATCATTTTCCTGAAGTTGGCATAGAGACCCTTCATATTCCTTCTTAAAAATTACCCTTATGATGATGAGTCCACCTATCTATATTGAACTTAAATATAAGTCCTTAACACATATAATATTACTTGGGAATGAGGATATATGATTTTTTATATTCATCTATTCACTTTAATTGGTAACCTCCCCTTTATCATTTTTCATTCACTTTATTGTAGTTTTTCACTAGTGTTCTAGGCTTCACCCACAAAATTATCACTTAGGTGACCTACATATGTTTAATAATTTTCATTAAAATAATGTTATACAACTCATTCATACCTTGCTTTCCTTTTTTTAATCAAATAGACCTCAATGAAACTCAAAACACACTTCTCACAATCGACTTTGATAGTCACATTTCTTCTCACTGCACTATTAAACATTGCCTACAATAACTATTATAAAAGAGGGTTTTATAAGAATAACCAAGGTGAGAATTGAGGTTAAATATTTTTAAAAAGTATCTACACATCTCTAAGAAAAAATTTCACCTATCTATTCCCTTCTACACCTGTAAAACAAATCAAATCTTGCAAGAAACACTAAATTAGGCATGTCCATGTAAGTGATAGTATGAAATGAATGGATGGTGAGGAACCTAGGAGATTTCAAAAAAATTCCAAATCCTCTTTGTATCCAATTAAATTTTTTTTATGCATCTCCTTGCATATCTTCTTCATCAGGTTCATATGACAATTTTAGGTCTTTGAACTTGTTAACAATGACTCATAAATCTTAGATGTTTATCCTTCAAACTGATTACACAAATTTGGAGTATATAACCCCCTCAACTATTCCTATCTATTTGAGGCACCATGTAATATTTCCATATATATATGAGAAAAATAAAATGGCTCTTGAGGTCTTGTAATGTATTCTAGACACCCTTGATAGAAAATTAGGCCAAAATTGACTAATTTGAATTGATCTCTACAAACTAATGATTATCATAAAACTTGTAATCTCACTTGAATTATTTCACATTATTTTTTAATATTAATTAAGTTAGGCACCTTGAGGTTTAGGTCTTGTTTTAGGCACAATAGACCTAGACTATGTTTGACTGTATATGACCACTTCTTAGGTGGTGATAGTGACTTTAGATGTTTTTTAGTAATTATTCATCCTCAATTCAATGTTATACATCATTTCATAATTATTCATGGCTTTAACATTTCATACATCACCATGACTTTCACTAAGTTTGTAGACTGCATGACTAAGAAGTGCCCCTTATTTGAGATAAATTAGAGGACACTTCTAATGTTTATTTGACCTAAGTGAGACATAAAGGTATTTATAAATTCATGAGGAACCTATATGTCAAGTTTTAAAATTATATCATACCTTTAGAGCCTTCAAACATCAAATTTTCTCAAAAATGGATTTTAGGTATGTGACTATATGCAAGATTTAGACTAACTGAGTTTGAGTTTCAAAAACCTAGTTTAGATTAATCCTTTCCCTATTTACTTTATCTGAGAATCATATGAGGTTGATATTACCACTATGATAGTGGTTTTAACATGTTCATTCCCTTCATAATTCTTTCAAGATTCCAAATTGTATATCTCTATTACTTTAAACTAGTCTGTAGTTAGACTGTACATGTGCATTAGAAAATTAAAAAGATTCTTGTAGGTGGTGATTAGTGCTTGAGTATTGTGTTTCAAATATTTTTATTCATCTTTAGTTCACTAGGACCACATCACACTTGAATTAACTTTCCTCTTTCCTTGAGAACATGTATCCTTCTCTATTCACCAATGCACTAGGAGGTTTCTTGTAAGTTACAAGTTAATTCTAGTCATTTGATACTATAGTTTATTGAGTGTTTCATCAATATTTTGACTAAATTGAACATCCATTATACAAACCTCTCTCTTGGCCAAATAAACTCCTTGTGTCAATATGTTATCTTTAGGTCTAAGCTACAAGAGATAAACCATAAAGTTTATCTAGACCTCATAGACACTCACTAGTAGGATGACACATTATAAATCAGAAAACGTTTTGGAAGAAACTAAGGTAAGTATTTCCATTTGTAATTTTCAAACTATGTGAACATGGATTTAGGTTTGAGTATGTTTAATGGAATCAACACTCATAAAATTATCTTATTTATGCTTTTAGACTTGCTTAAAGGTTTCAATTTAATCCAAACATCTCCAAATCCCTTTCAACACTACTTTACCTCTTTTTGTATTGGGTTCATGCCACTGTTTGAGATTGCCTATAGGTGCCATTAGATATAGGATTGTGTTATATGATAAAACATCATTATCACCCTATTAAAATTTTAAATAGGTTCATGATCTTTATTTTATATCTAATTTAGGTTTAAAGCCTTAAAAAAACATTATGTTTCCTTTATTCAGATTAAAATTAGAATAGTCTTCAGACAAGCCTGTACATGTCCCTTTTAGGGCTACTTGATAGTATCTAGTGTATAATACCTCACTTTCATCCATTATCCTCTTAAACATATAATTTAAATTAATAATATGATCAAACATACTCTTTTAGTTTTAAAATAAACATTTACCATTCTTGACCTAAAGTCACTCATAGTAAAATAAACTCTGCAACTATGAAAATAATGCTCTACAGACCAATAGTGTTCAATTATATCATAATGAGGGTGACCCTTAATATTATTTCATATCCACACATGTTACATATTTTAATTCAATATGAAAATATATATCATGCTCTACTAACCTATATACATCACTTGGTTAACATAGGCCAATTCAATTAAATGATAAAATTGAGACAATTAGGGATGCAAAGGTAGTTTGGAGGCACTCAAAATGTTAGTGATTATTCATAAATTATGTAACACTAATATTATAATTATGTAAATCAAATATACATATATAGGAACCACTAATGACCACCAAGTACACTCACTTCAAATATCCTCTTATCTGTACTGATGGAAAATTATTTTAACTTGTTGACTTGCCCAAGAGAAATGATTTTTATCAAATTTGGATATATCAAATCTTTTTAATCCTATAAAATACTATTGAGGATATCAATATACTTACTTGAATCCTTCACATGTGTAGATGAGTTGAAGAGTCCTTAAAACTTTGAAACTCCCCTTTTTGTAAGTGATCTTATTGTTCTTAAGTTGGACTTCAAACACTTCAATTTCAAAATAGTTTATCTAAAATTATCTTATATGAAGTACATTATCCCACTCTTGAAACATTTGTATTTTAGTTATAAACTATACATTTCATTAACATAACCCAAAAGGTGGCTTAAAATGTTATGAAGACAAATGATAAACATTACAAAGGTTTAAAACACATTAAGTGACCTTCAAAACATGACTTAACCCCACTTAAGACCATTGTGGACATTTGCAACTTATAAGGACCGTATGAAAGTTTTAAAATTTAAATGGGTTAACCTTATTTGACCTAGGCTCAAATTTTGTCGACACTTACCAAATTTGTTTAATGGTTTCAACCATGAAGTAAAACTAAGCCTCAAGTTATTTACATGAATTTGGGATAATGATGGGGTTGTTAAAGGTTAAAAAAACTTACCTGTATTATGATTTGGGTGGATTTAGTTAGATTTTATAGTGGGTAATTATTAAAATTAATTTACTTAGGTGAGATTAATTAATAGGAATAATTAAATAGGGTAAATGGTAAAATGGTAATTTGATATTTATAGAGGGTAAAATAGGGATGAATAAAATATGGGACCTAAGACCTATACTAGCACAAATATTATTGTGTGAAATCCTAGTGAGTACAAGTACGAGTTTAATAAACAATCAATCACACACACAAGATCACTCAATTTAATTCAAATGAGACCACATATAAAGGGCATATTCACATGTTAGACAATAAAAGGGTGACATGTTTAAATTCCTAACCAACATATAATGACATATTCAAATGTCCAATAATCATATAATAGCAAATGGGAAAATAATCAAGGATTATATTCAAATGTTTAATAATAAATATAATATAAAATAATGAAACACACTCAATAAATAAAAAATGTATATGAATCATAAGCAACCAACAAAAACATATTGTAGTATTCCATACATAAATGTGTTAGCAAAAAAATGTTATTTAACATAGAATATCAAGTGTACTATGAAAAATATTATCATGGATGCATATATGTGTAATCATTAATAAATAATCTTAAACATGATAATGTATAAATTATAAGAAAATATATGTAACTTGTATCAATAGTGATCAAATAACTAGATACCCCTAACATTCTATATGATATGGATAAAGGAGAGTAATAACATTTGTAAATTCATACTGTAGAACATGAATCAAAATAAGGTTATATCATTTTTAGTGGCATGAAATCATAAAAAACTTCAAGAACATAACCTGATAATCCTATCCACTAAGATTGATCAAGCTCAAATAAGAGGTGAATAAAGTCAAAAAGTGAACAAAAGAGTTATACCTTCTTTAGAGAGTCCTTTGCTATCTATTTCAAATAAACTTGTGATCAACTTGTAGAATATAAATATTTCTAAATGTAAATTCTATGCATGGGAAACATTTCCCATTGTCTACTTGATGTCTTTAGAACTAGCTTGAAAATAAGTGTGAATATCTATTATAATTTTATCATAGTAAGTTTAGTTTAATATATCTTATCTATAATGGCCAAAAGACTTTGTATTTAAAGTATTTTGGTTTGAATGTGAGCCATTGATCTAATATCAATATCAATGTTATATAGGCAGTCCTCAAAATCATGATTACATATATGAAGTGTGTAAGAAACTCCATTTAATTCCTTTTTGGACTATGGAAGGAATTTGGGAAGAAAAGTGCAATGAGTGGTTCTCCTAGAGTGTCATGGGATATTTAAGAGACGAGTGTGTAAAAGGCTTTGTAAGAGGTGTAAGATCATGTGTAAGCAAATGTTTAATAATCTAAATTGCTTTCACTCCACTTCCTATTCCATTTACATTCCAAATTATGTCACTAATGTGAGGTAATATTTCAAATTGTTTTAGGAAATAGATAATTATAAATCTATGGAATTTTTCATTAGAATAAGATTAGATTGATTAACTAGAATTAATCAATAATTAAAAGAATTATAGCCTTTTCCAATGTTATTTTCCCAGTCAAATATTTATTTAATTATTTTATAATTACACTTTCAAAGGATTGATTTGATTTGGGATGTGGATATCAAATTAAATGTTTGTGATACAATGCATTGCCTCAATCAGGGATGTGTCATCATAATTTTGGCATAAATCAATAATTGTGTGAATAATTGGATTAATTGACAATTTACTACTATAATTTTATGTTATTGAATAAATTCAATCCAATTATAATTTTTAAATGAAAGTGATGAAAATGAAGTTTCTACATTTTGAGCCTATTTGATAAGGTGTTTCAAGACATAGACAAAGTTACGTATTTTTAAAGAATTAAAAATATTAATTCATAGGAAGTTGAAAAATAAGACAACTATATAAGTAGTGACCCATGATTCCCCCTTGAGTGTGCATGTAGTGATGGAAGACATAGATGGGAAATCAAAAAAGAGAGGAAGAAGTAATAAGAAGAGGTAGGGTAACCCATGGATGGGATTAATCCAAATGAGCTAGTGATGGAATGATTTTATATCTAATGATGATATTGTAGGAAAATTATTTGGCCCCAAAGAGGGGGGAATTTGGAATGTTGTATCTCAATACAAGAAACACATTTTGACTTTACCAAAATAAGGTGAAAGTTTAAGTCTTAGAATTAGAAAAAAAATTGAAGGATTGAACTACCCTAAAAATGGGAGAAGGGATTAAATTATGATTTTCTCTAGTAGGGTGGATTAGATCAATGATTAGACTAAATTTTTTTCCGTAGTAGGGTGAATTTGATCACTAATTGGTCTAAATGGCTAGTTGATTGATTGACAAACATATCTCAAGGACATAAACTAGTGCATAAATAAAATATGAGATGAAGGATTAAAACATAGGTGTGATGGTTTATTGAGTGTTTAAAGAATTAATAAGACACAAACAAATAGGCACATGATACTGCTTAAAGTTAATTAAATAATTATTTGAAAGAAGATAACAAAGGGGAATAATGATTAGATAATGGTGGATGAGCTAACCCTATAAATTAAATTTAAATGAGCACTACTTAAATAGTCCTAATGGACCTTAGGCCAATTTACTTCTCCAAGGAAATGAGAGAAGAATGCTAATAAATTATTATGATTTTTTGTGTCATAAGAATCACATAAATTAGTTATTTTGGTTAGTATATTGCATTGGATTGGTAGATAAGTAAATTTATTGATGCAACATTATATTCTAGACCTCTAATACTTTATTTTTGATTTTCCATTTGAAATTATGCTTCATAATTATGAGTTAATCATCATAAAATTGTATATAATAAGCTCAAGAACTTGATTTAAATGCAAATTAAATAAAATTGAAATCAAGATATTAACAATCAAGACCTAAGTGTAAAACATAATGCAATAAATCAAGATTGGGTTAGATACAAATATCTATAACTCAATAACATGATAAAAAAATATCTATAATTAGGTGTAGATTATAATTCACTATACCAAGGTGACTAAAAATAAATAAAATAAAAACATACACACAAAAAAGCAATTAAATGCAAACAAACATAAACTTAAAATGAGATAAACAAAAAATGAACCATTTGTACATGTTTAGTTATAAGGAATTAATCATAGGTATTTTACAAAGGGAAATAAAGAAGACTTTTGACAATGTTGGTATAGGGGAATATAAGAAGAGGAAAGAAGTGGTCGAGCTATCTCGAGATGCCCCATACTTCCAAACACTTCATAAATATTCTATGCAGACTTCAGGCCAAATTATGTTCTCCTAAGAAATGGAATAATAATGTTGGTAATGTTGATACATGATATTCAATTTATATAAAGAAAATTCTAGTAAAATGGTGAGAGTGTGGCTTAAAATGATGAGAGAATTTGAATGGTTAGATCTCAAAAACATTAGAGTTTTTAATGGTTAGGGAATGGTGGAAGATGGTAAGAGTGTCCTAGATTATTTAAGATTCCCCATGCATACAAGTGTTTCCTACATAGTCCATGTGAACCTAAAGTTGATTTGTTTCTCCAAATAAATAGGAGGATGATGAAGAAATAGATCTATGAATGATTGTGGAAATATAAGAAGTTCCCACCAGAAAAATAAGGCCCATTGGAGAAATCACAAGGGAAAATACATTAAAAATATGATAATTTTTACAAAAGGTTTACAAATTTATATCTCTCATGGAGATTTTGAGCCTAGTTTCTAAATTTTTTAGTTATTTATATTTTTTTAATTTTTCAAGTGTTTTAGGTTTTTGGGGATTTTGTAAATTTTAGGGATTTTAGGAATAAGATATGTATAATAATGTTTTGGTAAATATGATGCATGAAGAGGTATAAATAAATGTATAATGGAACCATCTAGAAAAGGAAAAAGTAACCTTCAATAGCAATTCAAATTGTTAAATCACAAAATTGTGAGTGTGACTTAGAATGATTGCAAAATGGTGAGAGTGTGGCTTAAATTTTTTTAAAGATGATGAGATATGGCTTAGGTGTGACTGAGATAACCTCAAAAACTAAGTGCTACATACATATTCCAAATAGACCTCAAGTCATTATGGTTCAATCTATAATGATTAATGAAATAAAATGAAAAAGTGTTATTAATGGCATAAGATTTGGCAAAAGTTAGAAGTTGAAATTCTAGGTATTGTCATGTAGAATATTGATGTCAGAGAGCTACGAGATATTTATTTTAAGGATGTGTTGATGATGACAAAATCTAAACTAATTTTTGAATATTTCTCTAAATTCTCCTATTGTACCTATCATCTAGAATCAAGGTTAGGATGGTGATAGGATAGGGGAATCAGAAAGACTAACACATTTTGGAAAAGGCATGAGAGGAATATATAGTTTTTATCCCTAATAATGGGTCCTCATAGATAATTTTCAAAAAAATCAAGTGTAAAATCACTTTCAAGGTATAATATTCATGGATTCATCTAGTTATTACCCATCTAGTGTATCCAACCTATATGCTCCATATCCATACTTAGCTCTAATAATTAATGGTCCTAAGAAATTAGGCTCAAAGTTTCCTTTCTTTTCATGCACTACATTGAAATTTTTAAAATTCTCTTTCATCATAAGATTACCAAGTGTAAACTCTTAGGGATTTATATGCATGTTATAGTTATGGTGTAACTTGTTGTGATAAACTTGAAGATTATTCAAGGTGGTAATATATTTTTCATCAAGTATTTTTAGTTATTTCAACTAAACTACTCTATACTCCTCTTCATCAATTATATCCTATAATGAAATATGAGAGTATGGTAAATTTATCTTGATAGCTAGAATCACTTCAATGCCATAAAAAAGTGAAGATGGTGTGGATTTATTAGTATGGTAGGCTCCAAGAGTGGGAAATAGTGGTAACTTCCAATCATGGCCAAAAACATTAATAATATTTTAAGAATTTAGACTAGGGTCTTGTTAGATGCCTTAACTTGGCCATTGATTTGAGTAAAATAAGTATTAAAAACTATTTTTTGATATGATAATTAGCATAGAGGGCTTTGACATCCATATTTTAAATAATCTACCATTATCAAAAAAATGTGAGAAGGAATGCCAAAGTGACAAATAAGATATTTCATAATGAATTTATATTTTTTATTACTAGTTAAGTAAGTGAGGGGAATGAATTTAACCCACTTAGTAAAATAATAAGTTGTAGTGAGGATGTGTTTATATCCATCTAGAAAAGTATGATTGATTTTGCCTATGAGATAGAGTCCCCGCCTGGAAAATGGCTAAGGAGTAATAATTGTCTATAGTGTTTGGGCTAGAGAATGAATGATATTGTAATGCATCTAACAAGGAACACACCTCTTGACATAGGAATATATATATATATATATATATATATATATATATATATATATATATATATATATATACACACACACACACACACACACACACACACACACACACACACACACATCTCCATAGTGGGCCAATAATACCCTATGTGTAAGATTTTTTGGAAAGTACCACTCCACTAGTGTGGGATCGATAAATCCATTTGTGTATCTATTTAAGTGTTAATCCATATTTTTTCAAAGTTAAAAAATAAATTAGAGTTACATCATATCTTTTATGATAGAGTGTGGAACTAGGTATGTCATAATGAGAGGTATTGTGAATAAATACTTTTTATTTTCTATAGAAAAGGTTATCTAGAAGAATGTGATCATGCAAGTAGTCATATATGTCATGGTAACGAAGGTGAGTTAGGACCAATAATATAAAATACCATTTTATATGTTGAATGTTCATGAGATTGATTCAAAAGGTGTTTAATAAATAATAATCTAGAATGTAATCTATGAATGCTATCAATGATCCAATTGTTTCCATTGTGTCTATAGTATTTTTAATATCCCTTATTATATTCTCAAATTGGCTATGTCAAAGTTATATTTCATACTATCCACCATGTTTTTACAAGGTAAAAATTAGTCATCTTTAGTTTGGTATTGCTCTATCCAATGATTAATATTCAACTAAGAATCCCCATGAACATACAATTACTTAATATTCTATTGTACTTCTAGATGAATCCTTATAATGAGTACTTTTTATTCTATTTTATTATTACAAGTGATGGAAATCCTTGGGAATAAGGTCTCCCTACAATGTTATGAACATAATTCTAGCTCTAGATCTAGGAGATGTGTAGTAACCATGAAAATAGAGTGTCTATTACTATGATTCAAAATGGGTTAAATCTAGAGTCAAAATTGACTCATTATTGAAATATAAATTGATTGTCTTGGTATTTGATAAGGGTAGTTAGATACATTGATTTTATATTACTTGTTGCTTATTTAATATATGAGGTATGTACTCAATATAAAACTTGATCAATAGCATGACCCATTTACCCATATAACCCATCAAATATACATTATAAAGTAGATATTTGTGTGGATCTACTTTGGTAATAAGAATGGTTTTGTTATTGAACATTTTATTTCCTAATTTTAGGCTACAAATACCATTTCTAAGAAAGCCTTTTCAGTTTATGTCTAGTTATGTTCATAGTAAAAAATGTTTTACTCATATAATATAATGCTCTTTCTTTCCCTTCATAATCATGTTGAAAAAGGAGTACCCCATAGGCATGTTATATTATTGAAATATAAAGGATAATAATTTTACCATATGTTAGTGGAGGTAAGATAGGTGGATTTGTCAAATATTTTTTCAAATGCTCAAATGCTTGTTGACAACCAACATTCCATGCAATGGTGGTGCCCTTATTCAAAAGGTGAGTGAATCCAAGGGCATGCCATTATGTAGAGTAAGAATCTAAATAAGGTTAGATCATTGTTAGTGACATGGAATCAAAAACAAATTAAAGAAGATAACATTTTAATCCTATTTTTTAGGATTGAGATGAATCAAAAAAGAGGTGAATCGAGTGAAAAAACATACAAACATGTTATACCTTCCTTTGAGACTCATTTCATTATTGGTTTGAAGAATATTGGAATTATATTGTATACTATAGATCTTTGGGAATGTCAAATCCATGTGTTAGAAATATTTCCACTTGTATAATTGATGTCTTGAGAATTGGCTTCAGAATAAATGTGAAGCTCTAGTATAATTTTAGAATAGTAAGTTTATTTCAAGATATATTTTTTATAATGGCGAAAGACCCCTATATTTAAATACTTTTGGTTTGAATGCGAGCCTTTGATATAATATCAAGATCAATTATGGAGAGGGATTCCTCAAACTCATGATTGCACACATGGAGTGTGTAATAAACTTCATTTAAGACAGTTTTAGAGTGTGAAAGGAATTTTGGAAGAAAACTAAAATGATTGGTCCTCCTAGAGTGTGTCATAGGCCATATAAGAGAAGAGTGTGTAAGAGGATCTATAATAGGTGTAAGAGTGTGTATATGTGACAATGTCATAGTCCACATTTCTCTCAATCCACTCCCTATTCCATTGAATTTTTAGATGATGTCACTAATGTGAGGTAATATTGATATTTTTTTAAGGAAATAGATTATTCAAAATCCATGGGAATTTTATATTAAAATAAGATTATATTTATTAAATAGGATAAATCAATAATTATAAGAATAGTGGCCTTTAGTAATGTTATTTTGATAATAAAATATTGATTTAATTATCCTATAATAATAGTTACAAAAGAATTCTCATTAATGGGTCAATGGTAAATAAGAAAGATAAGAAAAGTAAAAAAGGGGCAATCTAGAATCGACCTAAACTAGACTAGTTTCAATTGAATCTTGACGGGGCTTGTAGAGTAAATCTAGGGGCTTATGGTGTTGGTTGTGTTATAAATGTTTGTAGTGGTTATCTTATAATATATTTATCTTTTAAGATTTTATATGGAACTGATAATGAAGCTAAGGCACAAACATTAATAGCTAGAATTGAGATGGCTATAAAATGTGGCATCTCCTTCCTATAAATTGAAGGTGATTCTTAGGTGGTGGTTCAATATTTGACTAATAAAAGGGATAAATCTTGAAAAATATCTAATATTATATATATATTATATGGCCAATATTGGATAATTTTGAAGATTGGTCTTGCTCTCATTTCTTTCAAGAAAGTAATAAAGTTATTGAATTTCTGGTAAATGTAACGATAGATCAATTGATGGATGTAAGAATGGATAACATCATACATAGTTTGGAAGATACATGGACTTTAATCAAATCAACATCTAAGTTTAATTAATGTGTTATGTTTCTTTTGTTTTAATAATGGTAATCTTGTAATTGGCAAATACATATTTAAAAATTTGGTCTATATATATATATATATATATATATATATATATATTGTTTTTTGTTTTACAAGTGTCAATACTGAGGTGTTCGTGAGCTTGTTTGTTTTAGGTTTTGACAATGAAGGAAATCTTGACTTTAAAGTAAAAGGATGTACTTTGTTATTTCATTATGGCCCCATTAGATTTTAAGCATGTGCATTGAATGCTAAAGATTATTTTTTGAGCACTTTGATCATGGGATGGCTTTTTTATGGGCTTAGCTTTTGTCTTTGAGGCCATTTTTTAATGGAGAGTTAGAAATATAGGCAAATTTTTCATTGATTCTTTAGGTTGGTTGATGATTTTTGATAAAGCCAAAAATAGATAAAAGGGGTTTATAGGCCTGATGTCTAAGATACATATTTTCAAAGTTTTCTAGATTTCTATGATGGAGGTAGTAAAAGATTTTAAATAGTTTTTTGGGATGGAATTTTGAGCTACCTAAAAATGGATAAGAGTTAATTTGGATTTGGCTTCTCTATTCGCAAGTAATCTTTATTTGGAGATGTCAAACAAAGAGCAAGTTTAGTTGTGGTTAGAATTTTTTGTATGGATAAAATATATACTGGGTTTTTTGTCAGAGATTGAAAACCTCCCTCTAGGTCCATCTCCTATGTTTCCATTCTCTAGTAGGGATAATTTGGGTTTTATTCCTTTATCTCTTCTTCATGATCTAAAATCAAGATTTTTGGTCTTATTAAAATTTTCTCAAGAAGTGGATGAGGCTTGCATAGGTAACTAAAATTTTTTAGGGAATAGGGGAATCTATATGACTAAAATTCAATATTTATTAAAGCGTATCTTAGCTTTGGAGGAGTGGAGGGTAAAGAGAAGAAAAATAGAGTGAGTTAAGGTAATTAAGTGGCTAGTAAAAGGTGTTATGAGGGGGTATTGAAGTCTCCCCTAGGTGGAAAGGTAAAGTTTAGTCACTAAAGGATATAGTTAGCTCTCAAAGATGTCTAATCTTCTCACAAGCATATGAGGCTATTGGATTAGAGTCTATGAAATTGGCAGTGATGGATGGAGCAACCCCTGAGGTGAAGGAGTAGGATGTGCATGCCAAAAATTTAAAAAGGCCTACTAAGTCAATAGCGTTGGGTGACATCCTACCCAATAATGGTAAATTAGTGGAATTAGTAATTATAGAATGAATTTTGTTAGTTTGGTATAATATTTTGGATAGTATGATGTAAAAATGTGTTATAATAGTAACTATTTGAATGTAAGGTTGGTTTTTCTTAGAAATAATTTTGTTTTTTGGTTGGTCATTATGACTTAACATAGTATAATGTTAATCTAGACCATTTCTTATTCTTATCATTTTCTTATGTTAAAAGGGCCAGTGACACATTAATTCTCTAGCATCGATAAAAAAAAACTTAGAAAAGACTGGTTTGATCTAGGATGTCAATGTTGAATTAAATGTGTGTGATATAATGCATTTCCCCAATCAAGGATGTAATTTTGTCATTTTATATTTAATTAGTAATTGTGTGAATAATTGGCTTAATTGATAATTTTTTACTAGATTTGTGATTTATTACGAAAAGTCATTATAGTTGTAATTTTTACATGAAAGTGATGAAAATGAAGTGTATACACATATATCATGTGTTTGGGTATCCCTGTATCACACTCAAATATGTGTGAAACATATGTTTATATATAAATCAAATGATATGGTATATACTAAGATAAAGTAAACAACATAGATTCCAAAGAGCTAATAAACATGAAAATACTGAATATTTTTGTGTTTTAGAATTATTTAAGTGTTTTTTTAATTTTATTAAATATTTATTTTTAATTTTTGAAATATTTTAAAATAAAATCCTAGCCTATGATATCATATATGGAATTCTCATAGATATATCCAAACTTATAATGTGGTATATCAAACTAGTGGTACTTCTAAAAAGCATGCATAGGTGTCATATATGTATATGTGGGTTATATGGTACTCTACATATGTGTAATAAGGCACTGTGGTCATAAAAGAATAAGATTATGGGTTTATGGAACCCACCATTTACATATGTGTGGTTTCTTTGGATTAGTAGTAATTAGAACAAAATTAGTTACTTGTATAACTAAATATGTTTTATAGGAGTAGATGAGGATTACATGGAATATAATATATATCTCTAGTGCAAAGGTATATAAAGTATGGGACACAAAGTAAATGGGGTTTCCTATTGATTAATATTTTAGGAAGGATTCACCTTAGTATCTTTGAAAATTATTGGTCTAGCAATAAGCTTCTCTCATTCAAGTGGATGTTCATATGAAATTTCAAATATTGTGACTACCCTAGTAGTATGTATGTATTTAGCACACCTATGCATTATGGAAGGTATTTTGTAGAGTTTATTTATCAAATATCATCCCAATAATATATCAAAGACTCACTTAAATATTTTTAACTATAAATATATAACTTTAAATATAATAAAGGGTTAAGAATATAGAAATGAATAAACACAAGGGTGATAAATAGATCTATACTAGACCAATTAATTTTCAAACTCAGATAAACATTATCATGAATTTAAATATTGAGATATGATAAGAAAAAGAGAAACTAAAAATATTTATTTCTATATAAATTAAATGAAAATAAGATTACTTAACTAGTTTACAATACCCATGTGGATATGATATAGAACAAGTTAGAAATAGACTAGATTTAAATCTTGGATTGATCATCAGATTCTAGAAAATTCATTTTTGTAGCCTCAAGCACTTAGATTGACCTCAAATGGTTATGTTGATTCTTTTTTCTAACATGGAAATATGCATACAATATTGAATACTTACTAGATATAGATGAAACAATATTAGATATTCTAGGTTATATGTCATCTTCACTCTAGTGTGCTTGGATCTAGATCATGGGTTATCGCTCCTTTCCAAATATTAAAAACCTAGATCTTCATATTCATAATGGATGTATAAAAATTGGGTTAGTGTGTTGATAGTATCGATCTAACCCAAAAGTCCCCTTTATTAGTTGGTTTTACTTACATATCCACTACTCTAAAGAGAGCCTCATACTAATGTAGTTCTCCCTTAAATGTTAGCTTTTGTATGTACATGGATGCAACATGTGGAAAGAAAGTATAATAATGAACTATCTTGTAACTTGGAAAATTAAACTCATGGGCTACTCCTTTAGTACTTTGTTCTGTATATGTGTTCTCTCTATAACTAATATGTAAATAGGATAAAATAGTGAAGTATTTCTCATTAAATGGTTGACTAATTAGTTTTGGGAAGTTAAATTTTGAGTTGTTAGGTCTGTGCTAGTTGAGGAATGAATGAGGTTTGATATTGTATATATCAATCCATTTTATAAATATTTCAAATTAAATCACTTAGGACAACCATAAGTATATGTTTATTTCAAACATGATCACTTTACATCACTAGACACTTATGTTGGAATAGGGTACCAGCATCGATGTAGGTATCTAAGTAGGATACAAGTGTCCACAAAGATAGAAAATATGTAAAATTTAAAAACATTTAGTGGAGGATAATAAGTAGGTATACAATAATTTTAACATGATAAAGGGCTTGATTCATCAAATTAACACTCATTTAACTAAGTCATAAACAATCAAGAATAAAAACATAGTCTGTGTGAACCTTCAAATAATGAGAAGGTATAAATGCTAACGTTAAATCCCTGATATCTATTTGTAAAGTGTACAATATTGAGGTGATATATAATTTATATTTAGTGTCTAAATTTTCCTCCTTTAATCTAGTAATGAAATTTATAGTTTAAAGGAAAATAATGTGTACTTGGATGTGTATAATTCACCTTTCCTTTGCATGAGTCCCACTTGAGTATTTTTATGGTGACTAAATTTAAAAAAATAACATGTTATAGTACATAATTAATGAATATAATATGAAATAAAAATCATTATAATGATTAAAATATAAAGAGAAAGGTTTAGAAATACTCTGTTATATAACGAAAGTGCCTTTCCTTCTAAAAAATTTATTTGAAAAGATGTATCAATTTGTTTAAACACCCATTTTGGCCAAAACTATGTTCCAACCAAAATTTAGATTCATTTCTAAAAAATAATACAAATTAAGCCTATGAATCACTGAATGTCCCAATTTTCTATATATATCAAACATTAGTGCTCAGAATCATGTTGAGGCATCCCTATTTGGGGTATTATCATGTACACAATAATAAATTCTCATTGATTCATCTCCAGTCAACTTGTGACCTAGAAAATTAACAGTTTGATTTTGGAGCCATTAAACGGGGCACTTAAATAGTTCCTAAAGTGAAAAAATGCTAAGCAAAATGAATTAACTAACTAAATCAAATTAAATGCTTAACTAAAATTTCCATTTGAATTTAGTAAAAATGATTTTTTTATAAGAAAATTTCAATAAAAATGAGGTCATGATGATGTCATCATCCTCAAAATCAAGGAATTGAAAATATCTCCCCTAAGCCTTAAAATTAGAAATGGAGAGACATGTTTAATAAATGGGATCTATATCCCAAAAAATAATTGGTTTTCCCCTCAGTAACTCAACTAGGTTAATCTAAACCTAATTGTAGTAAACTCTAACCTAATTATACATAGGTTAGAGTTAGTTGGAAAGGCTTCAAATATAAGTCTTCACCCATTTTTCAACAAGCTCTTTTGGTGTAATGTTATGCTAAAAAAGTACATTCAAGGAGCCTCTTTATGTAATGTTATGATGCTAATTTGTTGAGAGAGAGAATCCAAGCCAAATATAAATCCAAGCCAAACATTACCAAGGTGACAAGGAGAGATGATGTAAGGAGCACCATTACTAGAGAATATTTGTGCACATGACTAAGCACATTCATCCATGGAAAACATAAAATTATTTTTCTCAAATAATGTAAATGTTTTTTGTTTTGTCTTCCATTGTTAGTTAATTTTGTTGTTTTATTTATCCTTGAGTGTCTAGGCTTGAGGTGTTATATTTATTAGTGTGTTGTTGTTTGGTTTTTATCATAATAACATAATACTAACTCCCCTATTGGATTCATATTGATCACATGATGGCATGTTCAATAGGAACTATATCCCACAAAGCTATTATAGCTACCTCTTAGGATGTTTTTCTAACCATTTTTACCCAAGTTTTTGATCTAGTTTTTGAAAAAAGTAAATAATTTTGAGCTCTCCGTAAAAGTCATAGGGATAAATGATGATGGTAATTGTTGACTATTTTTACCTCAAATAAAAATAGGTCAACCCAATATAGTAAAATTTTTGTATAGATCTATTATGGTCTTATAGGGTGTGTCATGGTCCTAGAAATGTCATTTTATGCATTTTTAGTCTTGATTTTGTGTACTATTAGTCCTTGTATAATTTCATGTCATATGGGGTAATATTTGAATCATTCAATGAGGTTTTTATGATTTACCATATAATACAATTTCTAAAAAATATTTATTAATGTCCTCTATGTCAAATTATTAATAATAATGTTAGTTTCTAACTAAAAATTATAGGAATAATATCAAAAAAAGGAAGATCAGTAACAATTTAGATAGTTTTAATTGGTTGTACAATCCTATAGCGGTTGTGTCACATGTGGAAGGATTTTAAATTAAATTTAAGGTCCCTTGATCTCATTACCACATTTTATCAACTTTATATATCCCAAAAATGGCCTAAAATCATTTCACTTATCCATCACTCTATTAGGTAGGCATGACTAACTAATTTTAATTTAGTACAGCTAGTGAAGGATGAGTCAAGTAAAAGCAACATGGTGGTAGATATTAATCTTAGTATAATTAATTTTAATGTAATAATTTAAAATATTTATGAGTTATTCTCTATAAACCATGGTTTATAAGTCGACTACCTCTTTCTACATGTTTATTCCCACAACCTATAGGTTTCTCTTCTATTTGCATCGTTTTATACAAAATATTGTCACTTGGATTTTCAACATTTAAGGAGATGGAAAATATATATTCATTCAAGTGGAAAAATTTAATCACCTTTATGCTTATCATCATCTTAGGAAATGAGGTAAATCTCTAGATAGGGTTTGTTCCCTTGATGTACTACTTTGGATTGTAAATGCTACTAAACTTGAGGGGTGAAAAGGGAGAAGGATAACTAAAATAAAACTAATATAAGGTATATGATACACCAAATAAAATTATGAAATCCAACCATATGCATATTATACTTGAAATCAAAGGACAAATTGAACATACACTTCTCCAATCTTCATCTTCTCACATCAATGCTACAGTATGATTTTATGAATGAATGAGCAAATATAGGGAGACTAGAAAAGAGGCATATTAAGGAAATAAAAATAATAATAACTCACTAAATATTTTAAATATCTTTTAACACTTCACATGAACTACAAGAAGAAGCTTTCCAGCTACAAATATGATGGAAGAATGAAACAACATGTTAAGGAATCCATAGTCTTCACTTATGAAAAATTAACCATTCAAAATGAAAATACTAATAAATTTCATGGATGAGGTAAAAATAAGTAGTATTATTGATAAAAATTCATACATTTGAGTAGTGCTTCACCATACTCAGGTGGAGCATCTAATATAATCGCAAAATGGCTAGTTCTTATAAAACTTGAGAGCGAGAGAAGAAGAAAGAAGTTCAAGGATCATAAGGACAATTGTAAAACTGATAAAAGGAGTTAATTTTGAATGTGTAGATGTTATGGGATGAAACATCCAAGGTTTGGATGTAGAAATGCCAATCCAAGTCATAAACTTCATGAAAAGTGGCAAGAAACTCTTCATTATGGCTCAAAAGATTGCATTCATGATTGGGACCTATTTGAAAATACCATAACTGATTAGGACCAGGTAAAATTATTTAAATGGAAGATTAAGATCTCATAAATGACTCTCCATGAATTTAATTCCTACCTGTTCCTTTGTAAACCTCTAAAAGTGAACCATCATCATTTGTTATCTAGAAAATTACTCTTCCATGCACCTTGCACACTTGACTTCCAAAAAGAGTTTATTTGATCATTAAAATATATAAAAGTTAGTTAATTACATTTTTAAATTCCCTAAATGGAATTATAAGAATTAGGGACACTTAAAACATCCATCCACTTGAATTTTTCACACTTCTCCCCAGCTTATCTAATAGGCTAGTTTTGAGAGATAAGTTGAAGCATCTGGTTGAGAGACACATCAATATTTTAAACAAATTAAATTTAAATTGAGGGTCATATTAAGTTTTATTATTCCCCCCTATGTTATTTTAATATCTTGAAGCCTCTTACAACCTAAAAAACACACAAAATAGTGAGAAAAACCATGTTTCTACCCTCATCCATATAAGTACATACAAATAAAAAGCATGTGAGGGAGACTAAGTGAGTATTATACAACTTAAAAAATCTATAATATTAAAAATAGACCATTATATTACATTTCCAAATCCATTTTCCCAATTGGGTATCTACAAGGGTTTAGGAGGGTTAAAGATAGTTTTCTGCTCTTAAGGTTGGTTTATAAAGTTTGGAAGTCCAAGCTTCAAAAAAATTCACAAAAATTGTGTTTAGGGACCCTTATAACATATAAAAATACATTTTACTCCCATTTTAATCCTCTGAAGAGATGTGAGCTTCCAAAGTTGCTCTATTGAGCTCTTCTTTCCACTTACACAAGCCAAATGTTGGTCTCAAGCGAAAATTGGGTTCCCTTATAACCTATTTGATATCCAAAAAATAAAACACATCTATATACATCATATAAACATCTTTAAATATGGTATTAATCTCATCTCAAAGTGGAAGTGACCATGACTTTCCTTTTGCCTCTAGGTTTAACCTTACCCAAGTAGGTTTGACTGCAACCCCTATGTTATAAGCCATCCAATTGAACTTATTTGTACTCTAAAAAATTAGAAACACATTTAGTTACTTCATAAACATATTAAAATATATTTTAAAGATAATATAAAGGTGTAATTGATAGTTCCTTCTCATGTGAACCTTCAAGCCTAGTCATGCCTAGTAGGTCTACTTGTAACTTGGGAGGTTTAGAGCACCTAATCTAATTTCATACTCCAGTACATGGATTCAATGATGATAATAGGTATAATTCAACTTATCACATCTTATTGGAAGGTATAATCAGATATTTACCTCATATTTTTACCTCATTCTTTTGAAACTGCCAATCTTGTGCATGAGGGGAGTGCCCTCTATCTGAGACAAAACAGAACGCACATCCCATATTTGCCTCTATAAAATAAATATTGTATGGGCTTCCTCATTCCATCTATAATATTTTTATAAATTTTTAGTTCTTTTTCATATAGTTTTAACTTAAAAAACCATGAAATTTTGAGGCATACTTGTCAAGGAGACTGTGTGTAGGGTTTGCTCTCCATAGACTGTATGTAACTTGTTTAGACCCTTCTCCATGACTGTGTGCAAGGTTTGCTCTCCATGGACTATATGTAACCTATTTAAAACCTCCTCCATGAATGATTTCGGTTATATAAAATTGTATAGATGATATAAACAATTTTAACAAGGTTCTCCAAGTCATTTCATCACCTTAACCTTTCTAATTCCTTTCAATACAATTTACTAATGATGACTATGTGTCAAACCTTGACTATGTTTTCCCTTAACCCTAATTATAGGTGATTATTTCATGGGTTTAAGTTTGAAAAGTTACTTATAAATCTCATTTAAGTCTTTTTTAACTAACCTATACCTTCTCTAATCCATTATATCCATATTTTACATGTTAAGTCTCATCAAACTTCTCTCTTTGATTATTATGTCCTCACTGCCTCTTGGTGTTGTAGGTGGTATTAGAGCCTAAAATATTCCATGAATTTTTTTTCCATAATATTTGAATATTATAAATGTCTATCATGGTTATTAATAATGTGTATGTAGGCTTAACTCATCATGTCATCCTTCCATTATCCCTCAACATGCTCCTTAACTAACAAATAAGCCCTCACTACGTGACTAAGACACCTCCTCTTCTTCCCCTGTGTGTAAGTGGTTGTGCCTTGATGAGGCTTGAAAATAATGTATATGACCTATTTATCTCTTACAAGATCATTTAAAAAAAATTAGACCTACTTGTTCACTTTTCTTAGCTTTTCTCATCATTTTGAAACCCAAACCTACTCACTATTTCTCACATGCACTTAAAGTGGTTATAGGTGCATATTTTTAGATAAGGGATACTTATAGTGGTGTTTTATACAGGTCATGAGTCTTAAAATAAAATTATAATATATTTACCAATTATATTAACTTGTTAATCTCCCTTAATTAGATAGATCATCACTTTAGAGGGTGAAATGCTCAAAAATAGTCATAGGTAGTTGACTGTGTGTCACTTCCATAACATGGGGGTCTAGATGTAGGTGAAGATTTGTGTTTTATATTTAGAAAGGTTTTTTTAAATTAGCCTTAGTCTCTTTTAATCCTTATACATCTATATATATCCATTTAATCATGAATGTATGATTACATTTCAACTTGGGTAAGGAGTTCCTTTATAACCAGAGTTGTAGGTGGTTATTACCTATTCTCAATGCATAAAATGACAAGTTTGAACCATCAAGAAAACAATTTGTACTAATCTCCTACTTCTCAAACATTGTGGGACGATTTTATTAGATAGGAACCTTAAAAAAAACACATCTAGAGGCTTCAAAACTTCTTGTAACTCTATTGTATGAGTCCATAAAAATGGCCGTAGGCCTCTATTTTGTGATTTTGGGGACAAGAGGCCTAAACACTACCATTTGAACTTTTGAAGTGATTGTCAACTTTCTTTATCAACATAGACCCTAAATTTAGTATGAAATTTTCTCCTCAACACATAAACCTCAAGGAGAATTCCAATTTATTATTTCAATTTTCAAAATGATTCAAGAACATTTATACTAAGGCCCCCTATAGGTGGGCAATCTAGTACACAGGCAGTGAGGGTGAATAGTTGGTAGCAAACATAAATTGTGAGACTTAAATGTATTTATGATTATCTTAACACCTCAAAAATAAAATTCACATTGTAAAGGATGTAAAAAAAGCCTCAAAATCTCTCTCTTCTCTTGAATTTATTCATGAGAGCACCTGTAGGTGCATTTTAATGGTAGAATACTTTGTGCAGAGGTAGTGGATAGTGATATAGACAATATATAAGAAATACATGTTTGAGATTCCATTTAAAAATTCATAAAATGTAAAAAATACAATCATTACACTCTAAAACACTTGAAACACCAATCAGAGCTCCTCTTTTATCATGGCATCCTTCTAAGAACCTGAATATTCAAAGAGTTATCTACATATGCATAGTGTATTGAGTGCACCTATGGAACATTGCTTGGAAAAGGAGATTAAATGGTAAGGGGGAATTAAGATAAATTTTATAAAATTTTAATATACCTATCAAAACCCCTTGAAACCATTATCAAATCATGAATATCTGAGAATGGTGAAAATAAGCCTATCATCCCATATAAGATGAGTCTACAAACCCAAGATGATTATCTCATCGAATAAACTTGAATATAACCATGTAAAATGTTATAGGGGATATTAAACATCATATAAAACTAATATAACAATTTGAGTCATATGGAATTTTCCAAACAAGGGTAAAACTTGTAGGGTACACAGATTAACAGGCAAATTTACACAGTCAACTTGTTAACAATTGTTCATAAAGATCAAACCACCATTCCTTTGCAACCAAGTATAAAATGTAATATAAATGAGTTTAGAATATTTTCTCAAGAAATTTTTTCTTGAAACCCCTTGTGTTGACTGTACCAAGTATAAACCTACAAGTCTTTTATGTATGTCTAAAAATACAAGAAACGGGTAAAATGGTTTTGGACAATAAATGACACTTGTAGATAAATTAAAGCATGGATATGAATTTTGGGAATATTAAGAGTAAAATTTAAGCCTTTTCCAATTGGCACACTTCCCAAAGAGGTCGTACAAGTGCCATTTTCTTCTCTTTTCACTAAAAAACTACTTTTTCTTCTCCACAACCTACCATATTTTAGTTTTGTCAATTGGTTAGGAATTTTTAGGACATATTTCACGTGAAATCACCCATTTTGACCTTAAAAATTCCTAATAAACCCATATAAAGCATTAAATACACCATCTTTGACCTCAAAATGACCCAAAAATGATAAATAGACATAAAAACTAATTGACCAAATCCAATATAATATTAATTGACATAAATTAAACTATAATAAACTCCATGAAAAGATATTATACCCACTAAAAAACCTAAATACCATGTTTTTACCTAGGGGTACCCTAATTTGACTAAAAAGTCAAATTTGGTCAAAAAATTAGTGACTCATAGGGGTAGTATTCTTGCTATACTAACTATTTCAGTAGAAATATTAGTCCATTAGGATTAGGAGTCATCTAAAGTTGAGACAATTAAGGATACCTTGACTATTGAGCAAGATAAGAAAACTAATGACTACCTCAAACACATAAAGTAAAGGACACACACAACAAAGAAAGAAAACACACACACATGTGCTCAAAGAACTTAGGGGAATGATAAAAAAACTATTATGTACAAGTAACAACTAAGCATGCTTCCCTTTCTAGGAAAGGGAAAGTTTCTTAAATCTCCTTTTGCATGAGATAGATGGGGATGCCAAGCATGTTGCTCTTTAGATTAAAAACTTGATGCACCATACCTATTCCTTGGCACTTCACTTGACTCATTATCAAGTAAATAATATTTAAATATGTCTCTAATGTATACATATTACTCTTGACCTTGTACACATACTTCATGTTGCTACCCACTCTTTTTATTATGATCATCTTTCATCTTATTTCTAGGCATGGTCTCAAAAGGAATGATTTCTTGTTCTTTGAAAGATTAAATCCAATAGAGGTTTGTCTTGACATCCAAGTCTGATTTGGACCTTTCTCTTTCTCACCTATGAAATTTTGGGCAATGTCATCTTTCTTACCATCACTTGTAACCATCTCTAAAGGAGTTGTAGGCCCCTTAAGAGATTCAAATTCTTTTTAAATATCTGAAAATATCTACCATAAGTCATCATATTTACTTTGATCATCATCATGAAGGGTAAAAACAAGATATAATCCTTAAAATTCTTTTTTATATTCCAAAAAGACCTCTTCCAAGGTTTCTTCTTCAACACAAGGAGTGTATACTTCATCATCAACCAAACAAATAGGTTCAACATAAAAACTCATCTCTTCTTCATCACTTAAGACCTCTTGAGAATTTTCAAATTACACCTCAGCTATCATAATCTAATATTTTTTTTCAAAGGCTACAAGATATTTAATGTCCTTCTTAGTGATGCCAAGACTAGGCATCTTGAAATCCAATAACCTCGCCCAATAAGGCTGTCAAGGAATTACATCTTATTCAAGTAAGAGTTCTAAGTTTTTCTCAACCAAGTACTCCTTTTGAGGTTACCAAACCATACGTCCATAAATTAAAATGGTTATGAGATGAGGAAAATATGAACTAGTAGGTAGAGGTGGAACATATGGATGAAAATAAGACTGAGAATGCAAAGTTAAGAACTCTTTTGGAAGCTATTCAGGAAAAGGAGGTAGATTTTAGGCTAAAACAACTTGATTTTATTCCTTCCACTTGAAAACCACTTCATTAAAATATAATTTATATTGAGGACTCTATTGAGTAAGGGTGAATGGGGTGTGTTTAGGTATAGGATCTTCTATTATGTCTAAACCCTCCATCACACCTTACTTAGCAACTTCATTTTTGACTCTAATTCCTCAATTTTCTTGGCTAGGTTTTCTTGAAAATGTTTCACTTGAATTTCATGAGAATCATTATGATCATAAGGAACACATGAGGGATGATATGGGACACAATAATTTTCTTGAGGAAAGGTAGGAGGAACTTGATAAGGATCAACTTCATTCACCACTTCACACTCCTTATCAACCAAACTTCTATCCTCTTTCTTTCCCCATGACTCCAATATCTTATTCCAGATTAGGATGTTAGGATTATGAAATTATTATTGTGTAATGGTATGATTAATTTTTATAGGATCAATAGTTTTCTCAATTTCACACTCTTTGTCAAGACATTTCTCCTCTTTCTTTCCCCATGACTCCACTATATGATTCCAGCTTCAGACATTGGGATTATGAGTCTCTTTTTTAGGTGATAGGGATCCATTATGAGATGTGGATATTATCAACATGGACTAATTCATACTAATATTTTACAATTCAATCTACCTATCAAGATTATTTTCAAACACAAGGTTTCTCTTTTCAATTCTCTCTTCCAACTGATTTGGAAAAGGATGACTTTGATAGGCTTGATCTGGCTCATGAGTACCAGTCATGTATGGCTGGTAGGAAACTTTGGTAAGTGGATATGAATTTTAATAGGTATGGTGAGGTCTCCTATCATGAACCCATACCCTATCCTCTAAGGAAGAAACTAAACCACTCACATCAAGCATCTCACTTGTGATTCTTTGCCAATTGGCTCTCTCAATAGGTACCCACTCTCTTTTGATCAACTCTAATTCCTCTCTCACATTATAAATAACATTATTAATAAAATATATACCACATACCCTTTTAGTATAAATATATAACATATAACTCTCATATCCTAAAAGTGTCTTCTTGAATGTGGAAATGGGTTGGCTTGAGGAGTGGCTAGGTTGACTAGGAGGAGTAAAACATTCAAAAGGTTGGTTATAGGAATGATATAATTCATACATGGGATAACAAGATTAATATTGTATATAATTAAATTCATATTTAGGATGGTAATTATCATGATAATATTAACCAATGACTTGTTCATATTGATAAGGAATGCCACAATCTTGCAATGTTTCACCAACTTGTAGAGAACAAAACTCAACACCAAAGTTAGCAATGAAACTTCAATGAAATAAATAAATCAAAGAAATAAATTTATAACAATATTAAAATTATAACATGGGTTTCTTTACTATCTAATGTATCTTTAGAGTCTCCATTTATGCTTTGATAGATGACTCCAAATGCTGATTATTGTGGGATAGCACTAAAAATCTCTCAACTTCTTGGACCAAGAGACCCATTGGGTGTGCCAAAAATTATTGTCACTTGTATTTTCACTATTTTAAGAGATGTGAAATATCTCCTCATTCAAGTGTAACAATGGAATCACCTCTAGGCTTTTGGGCAGCCCAAGGAATGAGGTGAATCTCTAGATAGGGATATCTCCCTTAATGTACCACTTTGGATTGAAACTACTGATAAAATTTAGGGATGAAAAGGGAGAAGGATAAATAAAATAAAACAATTATAATTGAAGTTATACACCAAATAAAATTATGACATGCAACCATATGCATATTAAACTTTAAATCGAAAGACAAACTAAACATACACTTCTCCAATCTTCATTTTCTCACATCAATGCTACATTGTGAGGTTATGGATGAATGTGAAAAGATAGGAGGACTAAAAAATAGTATTATTAGTTTAATAATGAAATTATTAAATCAATAAATTTTTAACATCTCCTTCAACACTTCACATGCCCTGCAAGAAGAAGCTTTTTAACTGCAAATAAGATGAAAGAATGAAATAACATGCTAAGGAATCCATAGTCTTTACTTATGAAAATTTAAACATTAAAAATGAAAAAAATAAGAAAAATAATAGAGGATTTAAACATCATTATTATTATTGATAAAAAATTATACATTTTATTAGGGCTTCACCATACTCAGGTGGAGCATCCAATACAATGCCAAATGGCTAGTTCTTATAGAACTTGAGAGAGAGAGAAGAAGAAGAAAGTTCAAGGGTCACAATGACACTTGTAAAAATAATAAAAGGAGTTAATTTTTCATGTGGAGAGATTATTGGATTAACCATGAAATTTCTATAGGTACAATTGTTAATCCAAGTCATAAACCTCATGAAAAGTGGCAAGAAATTCCTCATTCTAGCTCAAAAAACTACCTTCATGATTGGGACTTATTTGAACATCTCATAACTAATGAGTATCAAGTAAAAGTATTTTAAAAGAATGAGAGCCTATAAAAAATGCCTCTCCATGCATTGTATGCCTACTTGGTCTTATGGAAACCTTTAAAAATGAACCATCATCATCAGTTATCTAAAAAAAGGCTCTTCCATGCACTGTACAAACTTAGATTCCAAAAAGAGGTCAGCTTCTATTGAAAATACATAAAAATAAGTTAATAACATGTTTAAATTAATTAAATTTAATTATAATCATTAGGGACACCTTAAAAATCCATCCATTTGAAGTTTTCACACTTTTCCCTAGCTTGTCCAAAAGGTTAGTTTTGACTAAATAAGTTGAAGCACCTAGTTTAGACACTTAGGAATACTTTCAAGGCATGAAATTGACATTAGGAGTTATTAAGTATCAATATTCCTTCCCATGTGATTTAAATCTCTTGAAACCTCCTAAAACTTGAAAAATAAGAAAAATACTGAAAAACCCCTATTTTTATCTTCATCTATACAAGTTTGTATAGCTCAAAAGCATATGAGGGATCCTGAGTGAGTCCTCCATAAGTTTCAATATCTATTATAGTCAAATTTGTCAATTATATTTCATCTCCAACTCCATTTTCCCAATCAAGTCTCTCGAAGGGTTTAGGAGGGTTTTAGATAGTTTTTTTCTCTTAAGGTTGGTTCATAAAGTTTGGACATCCAAACTTCAAAATAATTTCATAGAAATGGTGTTTAAGGACCGTAATAACATATCCAAACACCTTGTAATCCCATGAAAATCCTTAAAATAGATGTGATATTCCAAAGTTTCTCTATCAAGCTCTTCTTTCCACTTTCATAAGCCAAATGTTGGTCTTGAGCCAAAATTGGGTTCCCCTACAACCTATTTTATCTCAAAAGTATTAAACACAATTTTATCCATCTTATAAACATTTTTAAATATGGTATAAATATCATCTCAAGGTGGGAGTGACCATGACTTTCCTTTTGCCTCTAGGTTTAACATTTCCCAAGTAGGTTTGACTACAACCCTTATATTTGAGGACATCCAATTGAAGTTATTTTCACTCCACCAACTTGGACACCAATTTAGTGACTTCATAAACATACTACAATAGTTTGGAAATATAATCTCAATGTGTAAGTAATAGTGCCTTCTCATTTGAACCTTTAGGCCTAGTCATGCATAGTAGGTATGTCTACAACATGGGAGCTTTAGAGCACCTTATATAGATTAATACAGTTGTACATGTATTCAATGATGGTACTAGGTATAATTCAAATTTTCACATCTTCCTAGAAGGTATACTTATCTCTTTACCTCATGTATTTACCTCATTATTTTGAAACAACTAATTTTGTGCATAAGGGGAATACCCTCTATCTGAGACAAAATAGAGTGCACTTCCATGGTTTTAATCTACAAACTAAATATTGTATGGGATTAATAATGACCTCTAGAATACACACACATAGACACATGCGCATGCGCACGCACGCACACGCACGCACACACACACACACACACACACACACACACACACACACACACACACACACACACACACACACACACACACACACACACACACACACACACACACACCACACACACACACACATATCAATTTTTATCTCTTGGTCATAGGGTTTGACCTTCCAAAACCATGAACAAGGAGACTATGTGTAGGGTTTGCTCTTTGTGGACTATATTTAACTTGTTTATACCATTATACATGCATGATTTGGGTTATATAAGAGTGTATATATGATATAAAAACTTTTAATAAGGTTATCCAAGTAATTTCATTAGCTTAACCTTCTACATTCCTTTTAATACACTTTGCCAATGAAGACTATGTGTCAAACACTGACTATGTTTCCCATTAAGCTTGACTATAGGTGACTATTTTATGGGTTTAAGTTTGCAAAGGTACTTATCAATATCTTTTTTGTCATTTTAAACAACCCTATACCTTCTTAAATGCATTATATCTATATTTTACATGTTAAGTCTCATCAAACTTCTCCCTTCACTTAATGTTTGCTCACTACCTTTTGGTTTTTCTAGGTGATCAAAGAGCCTAAAAGATTCCATGCAAGCTTGTTCCATATTACTTGAATATTATAAATGGAGACACTTAAACTTGGCCACCGATGACCTCCAACCAAGATTTTGACCAATTTCCACCTAAAATAGATAATTTGGCCTTAAAATACTAAAACGTGATAAATGATGTGAAAATGACATATTCAAGTGCTAATTTTAACTAGGGTATCCCTAAATAGGGAAATGCTATTTATGGACTAGATAACTTTCATCAGTTCATTTTTAGTCAAAATGCCAATTTTGCACCTAGGTACTCTGGATTAAGCTTTCCTATCAAATATCTTGAATGAGATACATGTCTTTATTATTTGTTATTGGTAACATCTTAAATGAGAATATGGTTCCAATACATCTGACATCACCTTCCAATTCTGATTTGGTCAAATTTTTGACCAATAACAAGGCATTCTAATCAATTTGAGTAATTTGTGCACAAAGTGCTTAAACATGCATAAGAGATAATTAAATGAAATCAAGGCTTAATTAAGAATTCTATGGAAACTTGTTGAATACTTATTTTTATAAATGAATATGGAATATCTACATCATCAGGTGACCTCATTTCTTGGGAAGACATCCCTAGGCCATAAATACCACAAATATCAGGATTCATGCCTCCCATGCCTCATCAATGCCTTCCATGATGCCCTCCATGCCTCTTAATTTCCCCATATTATAATGTCATGATGAGGACAATTAAAATATTAATTCCAAAAATTGAATTAATCCTCAACCAGACATCTCATTCTCAGGATGGATGGTTTCGGTTGATTCTAGACATTTTCTAAAATCTATAAATTGGAGGCCTTACCACATCATTTCTAAGAAATGATAATGCAAATTTATAATGCACAAATGGTTCTAAATGATTCAAGAAATTATTGTTACCATGCCAAATTGATTCTAAGACAAGCCAATCCACAATCCAAAGGTTCCAAGGAGAGATGGAGGTAGCCAAGCTTCCATTTCCAAGGACTTTATGAGCATAAGCTGAGCAAGCCACCACTACAAAGGCATTTGGAGCATCCAAGGAAGGTGAAGGAATTCTTGTGTTTTATTCTTTAATTTTAGTTGTGTTTGTCATTTTTTTATTAACTAAGCTTTCCCTAGTGTCCAAGCCTAAATATGTTATGTTATCAGTGTGTTTCTTTCATTTTATTTTCATTTTGGAACTAACATCATACTAACCATCCTCTTTTGAGTCAAATTACTAGATCACATAATGGCACACACAGTGGGACTAGATGCATCTCACACCTGAAGATCATTTTTCAACTCTAAAATATTCATTAGGACCCCTAATGCTCATGGAAGTTGAGTTTTTAACTTTATTTTGTCATTTTTGTTTGCCATGGTTTTACATAGTAACCAACATCATCAAGTAAAACCAACATTGGTTGCATAGCTTAACTGATGTCAATTGGAAAGACTAACATCAATTAGATACCTATAAAGATGGTCACATTAGTATAACTGAGGTTGGTTAAATAAATAACATCAGTTAACCAAAGTAATGATCATTAGTTATATGTAACTGACATTAGTCACTGTGTTTTTCCTAAAACACAGACCTAAGAGCTATTTTTCTAAAGTTCCTTATTTCAAACCAAAAGGAGATTCAAATATAAAGGACATGCTAACTTTTTTACTATAGGACCAGGCTTGAAATTTGATAAAAACATGTTTAAATCACCTTTTGCTTGATTAAAAATCAATTAGGGACCTTGTTTTGGTGTTTAAAAAATAATTTAGATGTTTCTGGTGAATGTTTTCAAATTTTGCAACTAAGACCAAGGGGTCAAATCAACACCACCAAATCTTTTATTTGGGCTTAAAATTGAACACACTTGTCAATTATTATTTGTAATAGTTGTTTAATTAGATTTTGTTTGACAAAAAGAGAATGTTGCAGGTATGCTCTTCCATTTACCCCCTTTATGGAACCCTTCGAATCAAAAGTGCCATTCTTATTGCAAGTATCCTAGTCTAAGGATTAGAAATAAAGTCATATAAATCACTCCCTAAAAACTCATTAAAGTTTGGGTGACCTTTAAAATGACATTAAAGTATTTATATTTTATTCTTTCTTTATTTTCATGCAAATTTGGCTTGCAAGGGGGACTTCATCACCTCCTACAAGTTATTTAGGGAAGATTTGACATAAGGTTTCATATTTTGGCATTGAATTCATTTGGCTCCTTTGGAGTTTCACATAGGATGTAGTGGTACTTTGGACATTGCACTACACTAAGCAAATAGGATGTAGTGGTTAAAAAAAGGACTAGACCTTTTTACAGTAAGCCAAGTGATATGGACCCAAAACCCATGCTTTTATTTTGAATTATATGGCATGAAATTCATTGTTTAATTAATTCCCCTATATAATTCAGAAACATATTAGATCTTAGACAAATACCCATTCATCATAGAAGTATTTTTGGTGCAAGGTGCACCTCAAGATTCATGTCATAGTACTATCATTTGAGAGAAGCGGGGTGGGGGGATGTAAAAACCCTACTATATAATGCACATTTACTTTTGTATGAACACTTAAAAATCCTCTAAAATGATGTATATTGATAGATTCCAATGATAACAAGCAACCTTGTCAATATAGGATATAAGAGTGATTAATTAGTTGGTCTTATCCTAGATAAAGTCTTGTTTGGAGTCAAAACATGGTGTAAACAAATAATCCAAACCAAACACACAGTCCAAATTTTTATTTGAACAAAGAGGTGTTATACTACCCACATGAGATCATTAATTTGCCTTGTTCAAAATTTAATCAAAATCTTGAAAGTTATATCATCCACTTTGGCATAGTCGTGTTGCCCAATTAAGTCTAGACCTTTACCAAAGTTGTTTAAGTCCTTTACTTATAATATAAATTTGGAATTGAACCTTTAAAAGTTCATAAGGTTGATGTATTAAATGGGTTCACCATTTGCACTAAACTTGAGGGTACTTAGGTTTAATTTCTAATTTGGGTTGAAGGCCATTTAAGACTCATAATCATTGTCATAACTTGATAGACTTAAGCCATTTTTTGATAAACACATGCACTTTGAGTCTATATATCATAATATTTTGAGTCCAAAAAAGTAGTGTTATGCTATCAAAATTGTGGGAAAATATCTTTGCCTTAGAAATTTTTTGAAAAAAACTTTTTTTTCACACCTTTTGGGTAAGTATAGCATCATTACACTACCCAAAATATTTAAAATATTATTTCATAGACCCTCTTGCATAGAATTTCAAATTTATTCCCACATTTATAGGGAAATCCAAGTGCACTTTGTTGGTCCTTTGTCTAAAGCATAGTTACACTACTCGCCTTTTTCTAGCTTGTTTGTCAAAAGAACCAAATTTCATACCATTATTTATGAGAAAATAAACTATCTCTAAAGTGTATTTTGTTTCATACCTTATACCTAGTTGATCAAGTTCATGTACAAAAATAAAATGCCTAGTGTTTGTTAGAATTGTTTAAAATCCATTAGATTAAAGCTTTCATCTATTTCAAAGTCTAGCTTTTGATTTTGATTGGCCAAGAATCCTAGCGCATGCCTTGTTTGAGCCTAGATTTTGATGTTGTGTTTGGCCAAAAGACCTAGCAACTTCTAAATTCCTAGATTAGACTAGTTTGAAACACTACAACCTTAGAGTTTAAATTTTTTATTTTTGGTCCATTTACTTAATTATCTTTGTGTAAATAGTGAAATGTTAGATACATTACATTATCTTATTTCCTCACAAATCTTTGCATATTCATTTTGATCCTTTTAACAAATATAGACCAAGTTGAAGCATCATTTATTTTAGACATTGTACTTTTTAGATTTTGTAGATTTTTTTGACCTTTTATCACAAATTATTGATTATGGACCCCAACATGTATTCCTACACTCACAGTGGACTCATGTGTAATCTAAGGATTAGCAATGTAGTTGTGAAGGAAGAAATGGTGTAAGACCACTATGCAGATAATATTGAGATGGATTCTTATCCCTCTTATAATACTCAATCAAGGTAACAAAGCCAAGATCCATTATCTAACTATCTAGTTAACACACCACCTTATTTAGAATAAGACCAAAAATAAAGTGTGTAATACCTAGCTACAATACCCATAGTAGATGATCTAGTTCTTCAACAGTCATATCCTACTAGTATGGCTTCCATCTATGATCCATTTTTGTTTGAGTGACATTTATTAGAGAATAATATGATATTTTGGTTACAACCATAGAGGTAGGGGCCAAGTTTCCAATAGACTTCCCTCATGAAAATTTACCAGGTCTAGTAAGAGTGCCCCATAATATCATTTACGATCAACAAGATTATTATATCAATCCTATGGCTCTAGTCCAAACAACGTATCAAAAACCTAATATATCTAATTGAGGCAAAACAATCATGGAATATCACTTTAATCAAATGTAGATAGCATATCAAACCTACTTCAATCTAACACATGATTTCAATTATATGAACATGGTGAGTAATCCTCTTTTGACCTTGTTCTTTCAACATGATTGTTGATAGAGTTAACTAGATAAAATAATATGAGTTCTAACCCATTCATATAAACCTCTTTGATGGATAAATTGATGCATGTACCTATTATTGAAGAATTGTCTATGGCTTCTACATAGAATAGTGAGCCAAACATAGTGGATAATGTGAAAATAATGTTCAATCTTTATCAAAGTGGTGCTAACACACAAATAACAAGCCAACAACATGTGCCTATAGTTAATCCCATGAGTAGATCAGCAGACTAGGGAATAGGGGTTTCTACACCCCAACCTCAATTGGTTTCTTCGTCAAGTGTACAACTTATGGGATTAGGTAATCAAACAATGGATAATGTCATACCTCAATGATAGACTATGATGAATCCTACTCCTCAATAAGTAGTAAGCAATATTCCACAATAGTAGACATAATAAAAGACAAATACATTTCCACCTCAATCAAGGGAAACTAATGTTCTACCTTGCTAGGTAATGATGAGCATACCTCTTTAATTGCATACTAATATGCCAATTCAAAACCAAGCAATAACTAGTCAACAACATGCAAATATTGTTCAATGATAGATGTTAAATCTACAACCTACTTTCACTTCTTCATAGGGATTCATTTAACAAGGAGGTCCCCATGTTTCTCAAGTACCTACTAGGCAACCGTTAGTTCAAAATATGCCACAAATTTAGAGATAGGGTCTTGATCTATAAGTTCTCAATCCATAAAAAGGTTTAATTAGTCAGTAACATGTCACTTTTCAACCATATCAGTCACAATATAGCTATATCTTGCCATCCTAACACAAAATCCTCCATGTAAAACCTTTATGACCAACTCAAACTAGAATATTACATAACTAAATATAAACTATTATGTACATCCTAATCCATGCATGCATATTCCTAGTCCATTCCCCAACTAAAAAAATATACCCCAACAAGTATCTTCATCATACCCTAGTTAAAGTGTCCCACTTGTGACCTCAAAACCATTTATCCAAACCAATATTATCCCTCAAACCAATTTTTCTTCTAGTTTCCTATCCCAAGAATTGCAACAAATAAAGGATGTAATTTCTACTATTTATGTGGGGAAATAGAATAAAAAGTTCAAATTAGATAATGTGTGTTCATATCCATTCAACATGGAGTATTTTTAGATACCATTTCCTCTAGGATATGAACCACAAAAATTTTACAAATACAAAGGGAAAGGTGACCCTAAGGCTCATTTAACTGAATTCTTTGTCGCAAGTCAACTAGTGGCATATAGAGACATATAACTTTTGTTGTTATTTCCAAGAATCTTGGCTAGACAAGCCTTTTAGTGCTTTTTAAAATTTCCCAAGAATTTAGTAACACACATTGATGGTCTTTTTGATAATTTTTTGTAGCATTTTTCCTATAATCTTGAGCATGATATTTCATTAGTGGACTTAATGCAAGAAAATCAAAAAGGTGGTGAGAGTTTTGAAAGTTCTTTATAGTGATTGAGAGCCCTTACAATCTATTTCACCCATATTTTACCAAATAAATAATTATCCAATATATTTATTAAAAATTTGAGTAGTGAGATAGCTTACCATCTATAACTACAATGTGCACATATGTACAAAGAGATCATTGATAAAGGTTTGTTGATCAAGTAGGTGCTCATTAATAAAAGAGTCATCAAGCTTAATTAAACTAATCAAAATTGAGGTACCAATCAGGGAAATAACCAACATCAACATCCTATTCAATCACCAGCATCATAACTAGGACATGTTAATAACCAAGAAAGATTGAAGCAATTCGACCACAATAGGAATATTGGGGGAAAGGGAGTAACCAAATCCCATCATGTACAAATAGTGAAAACATCATCTAAACCACCTTTTTAGATTAATCATACCTAGAAAACTCTCCAATAAATTCCAAAAGTGGTAACCAAAACCTACACAACAAATACAGTAGCCTTTACCATTGTAAACCCCTCCTCCTAGGAGAACCATGCCTACATGTCATGTCTTTAGTGACCTAGGAGAACCTATTGAATCTATATTTTGAAAGCTTGTTGATACTAATGTAATTAATTGGCCTATACTAAATAATTATTTTTAAGGCATTCCTTATCTTGATTAGTATTATGAAAATGAATTTTGTGACTATCATCTGGTTAATAGGAATAATCTATGAAGATGTGTCCAAATTAAACATTTAATTGAAAATATGTTGGAAAATGGGGAGATAAAATTAGATAATGGTGATTCTACTTCCAATAAAACTCTTGGTATTCATCACAACCCCTTTCCCTGACATAGCAATCAGTAGCAGCAAAATAATCAGTAACAACAACAATAATGACTAGTGCGACAGTAAAATCAATAATATCAAAACCAAAGGCTAAACTAGTAGAATAAAAAAAATCAGTAGTAGAACCCATAATGATAAAAAAATATACAAAACCAAGGTTAGAATGATAAAATCCAATAAATCTATCATGCAGTTATACATGACTACAATAGGGTTGTAGGTCATATTGTAGGGGCTAGCATTAATACCATCTCCATTAATCCTAGACCAAGTACTAATCAACATAGACCATTGTTAAACAACAATATTTAGCCATATTACATGGATAATCCTTATTTAACCTAGGAATGCATATAATAAAACCAAAAAACTAAGACTTCCCCTTTTAGACCTTATATTGATAACTTATCCTTGCCATGTCACCACATGTGAGTGCACTGACAACTGAGACTTATCCTATCTAGTCTCACACCATTCCCAACATTGGTTAGTAATAATGGTATAGTATTTAATCTTGATTATGAAATAAAAAATCAAAGGTTGAAGATTAATATCCTAGTCCCATAACCATCTACCACTTTGCATGTCATCCAACCAACCATTTAGTCTTGAAATAAACCATTCAATACTAACAAAGATAAGAAGTTTGATATTTTTAAATAATTATATAAGACACCAACAAAAAAATTTATTTTATATTTTTTATGAATATAAATAATCTAAAAGAACATGTTAAATGAGTTTTTTACCCAATCCAATATTACTAGTGACATTTACCCTGATACATTTCAAGCTTTGGTTGGACACCTAGCTTCAACCCAACAAGTCACATTCAACTAAAGTGATATGTCTTCCATTGGCTCCCTCCATAATAATGCATTATACATATACATTTATATAATATAGCATAAAGTGAAATATGTCCTTATAGATAATGGATCTGACCTCAACATAGTGTCTCTAAAGCTCATCAAGCTTCTTCGGTACACAATGGTAGATCTTCATCCATATACAATAACCATCAAAGCCTATGATAATAAAAAATTATAATCACAAGGCACCATTAGTTTACCATTTATCATTTGGCCTTTGACCCATGATACACTTTTCCATGTGCTTGATCTTGAGTTATCATAAAATTTGATTTTAGGTATGCCTTGGTTACATGAGATTCATGTAGTCCCATCAACACTGTACCAATGTATCAAGTTTTCCCACTCAAGGATGGAAGTGAATATTCTAGGAGATTTACATCCATATGAATATTACAAGAATCTTAAGGTCAAATTTCAAAGCTATAATTATCATTATGGTATGAATCCAAGTTCCAATTAGGATAAAGAAAAAGCTATACTTATTGATCCTTCACTAGATAATTACATAGATCTTAATACCTTGGATTCCATTTTCCACATGCCACCTCTTAAAGCTTCCAATAATTTCACCATTTTAGATAATGGACCAAGAGATTATGTGACCCATGATAAATTTCATATTTCCAAACTTCCTCAGAATCTGAAAACCTTTAGGTGACCTAAAGCCACCCCACATATGTATTGACAACAAAAGAACAAAAATAAGGGACCTATCACATTTGTACCATAATCTAGCCCAGAACCTAACCCTCTTAAAGGGGATGAATCATGGTTATATAATGACAACCAAGATAATTTTTATAAAAATTCAAAGTATCTTATTCCAAAGAAGGTCATGGAGTATGAAAGACCTTAGACTAAATCAACAAGGAACAATCAAGCCAATTTCCATGACTAAGTATGAAAGACCTTATGCACTTGGATTTAAACCACCTAGGGGTGACCCCACATATCTTATTCAAACTCCATTGCCATCAACTAGTGATGATGATGCTAACAGTGAAGCAGAGTTAGATCATAGCCTCACCTTTGATGACCTAGTTAAAACCAACTTGTTTGATAATAATACCATTTGTACCCTTACCCTAGCCACTAATCACAACCCATTACCATTATATTATCCCCAACTAATAGATTGAGACTAATAAGAATCTAGTCTATTAATTGATGAGTTCCAAAATGATGAGGTATTTTATGATTTCTTAGGCCTTAGAGGCAATGTTCGATTGGGAGATCACAAATCATGATTCTCAATCATATTATATCCTACAACCTATTTGGAGAGTGAGTGAACACCCTTAGCCAAAAGAAAATAAGTAAGACATTGAGGTCCCAAAGTGAAAACCTCTTTGAAGCACTTTTTGACCAGGGAAAAAGTAAAGATAAAGGCTAGTCTAGTGGCAAAAACCTGTTTCAAGTGTCATTAGATGGGGGCATTCATTATTATTCAAATTTAGACTAGGAGATTACCAATGATGAACTTGCTTATGGATCTAAGTTTAGATTTTAGAAACAACAAGTATTTGATCAAATTATTCAAGAATTTTTTATTTTTTTGTCACATGGCTAGATCTCCCAGGGACTCAAATTCATCATGCCTAGGAGAAGTTGAAGAGCAAGTCCTAATAGAGGACCCTGATATGATACAATAGTTCAAGTCATTTCCTACTATCATAAAAAATGGTTTGACCCTTCTAATCAAAGATACAATATAGGTAAATATCAAGACTCCATCAGACCTAAAATGGATAAAATTAGGTGTATCCCTCACTAAGAAGTAACATGACATCTGTATAGCTCTGTTGAGATAATTTATTGATATCTTTGCATGGGCCTATTTTGACATGCCAAGCTTAGACCCCATCTTGGTTCTACACCACCTTATGGTTAATCATGATGCCAAAGAGGTAAAACAAAATATATGTAAGATGAATCCTTGCGTTGATATATTGGTAAATAAAGAGTTGGAAAAACTCTTAGAATTAGGATGCATCAAATCCATTGACTACATAGAATAGATTTCTAATGTGGGACTTATTAGTAAAAAATTTGAAGGGATCAAAATTTATACTAAATTTTGAGACATTAACAAATATTATCCTAAAGATGATTTTCCCTTGCCTAATATCAACATGGTCATCAAATCCATGGTAGGTTATGAAATGCTTTCAATAGTGGATGGATTTTTAGGATACAACTATATCAGAATATCACCAAAATACCAACATAAAATATCATTGACCACTTCATGGGGAACATTTTTTTATCAGGTAATGTCATTTGTCCTTAAGAATTTTAGAGGTACATATAAAATGTCCATGACTATCATATTCCATGATATGATTTATGATATTATTGAATACTATGTCAATAACATATTACGTAAATCCAAATCTAGGGCTGACCATCTAGTAGTACTACATAAGATATTTGAAAGATTATGAGAGTATAAAGTTAGACTCAATCCAAATAAATGTGTGTTTATTGTAACTTTAGACAAGTTACTTGGTTTCATCATGTCTCAAAGAGGTATTGAAGTTGATCTAGCTAAAGTCCATGTTATAACCGAGATGCTACCACCAACCAATTTAAAACAACTCCATAGTTTGTAGGTTAAATCCAATCAATCCAATGCCTCATCACTCATTTAGTAGACAAGTGCCATCTATTTACACATTTTTTGAATAAGGGAGTTTCATTTCACTAAGATGATCAATACCAAATGACTTTTCAACAAATCAATGACTATCTTGTTAATCTACTTATTTTATTACTTCTTATGCTAGGAAAGCCATTCTTGTTATACCTATCAGCGATTGACCATGCTCTGGGGGAAATCTTGGCTCAACATGATGACAATAGAAAATAACATTCCATGTATTATCTAAGCCAGACCTTGGTTATATATGAGCATAACTATTCACCTATTAAAAAAGCTTATTTAGTCATGGTCTTCATAGCTCAAAAATTATGCTATTACATGTTGAATAATAGGACAATCATTATTTCAAAAGTAGATCCACTCAAGTATCTATTATCTAAAATATGTTTGTAAGATATAATGGCTAAATGGATCATGTTTTTCAGTGGTTTTTACATAGAGTATGTCAATTAGAAGGCAATCAAGGGACAAGTTCTTACATATCACCTTGTTAAATCACCTCTCATAGACACACAATCACTCGCATTTAAATTTCCTAATGAATCCATCATGACCATCATTGACACATCCCTTGAGGAGTGGCCCTAGAAGATATATTTTGATTTTTCATTTAGTGCACATAGATTGGGGGTAAGCCTATTATTTATTATATCACAGGGAGATCTAATCCCTAGATCATTTAGAATTAGTTTTCCTTGTACAAACAACATGGCTGAGTATGAAGAACTTATTTTAGGACATCAAAAAGTAGTGCATTGGAATATATCTCATATCCAAGTTTATGGTGATTCTTAGTTAATCATCAATCAAGTCAAAGATCATTTTAAGACCAAAGATGACAAGTTGGTTCTATATAAAGCAATGGTCAAAACCCTTAAACAACAAATTGCCAACATTTAGTTTGAGCACATACCAAGGGCTGAGTAACAGAACTATGGATGCCATGGCTACTATTGGTTCTTTGATTCAATAAATAGATAAATCTAGAGAGTATTAGTTCGTCATCAAGAATTTGTCAGCACCAGCTCATGAACCTTCAACTATTGCAATGATTTATGATATTGTTGGTCCTAATTCTATTTAGTACTCAGACCTTTATAACCACCTTCATGGCCAAGTTATACCACATAACCTATGTCAAAAACAAACCGAAGACTTTATTCATCATTCCACTCATTATACTCTACTTGGATCCACCCTTTACCATCATAGTTTTGATGGAACTCTACTTCATTATTTAACTTCAATAGAGTCTACACTAATGTTAAGAGAAGTTCATGAAGGACTATGTGGAGATCATTCTATTAGGTCATTCATATCCAAAAACATCTTTTTTACTAGTTATTATTCGTGCATAATAGATGCAAATGCCACTGCATATGTAAAAAAGTGTGACAAATGTCAACAACATGCTAATTTGATTCATGCCTTAGCAAAAACTCTAAAACTGATGTTGACACCATGGCCATTTTATATATGGGGAATTCACCTCATTTGGAATATCAACTTCACTTAATCTAATGGCCATAAACATGTCCTTACCACCACTAAATATTTCACTAAGTGAGTTGAAGCTATACCCCTCACTTACATGACTGAAAACCAAATTTCCAAATTCATCTTCAACCATCTCATTTGCCATGATGTTATTCCCTCTAAAATTATATCTGATAATGGAGGATTATTCAAAAATAAGAATGTAGACTAGCTATGTACCAAATATAACATCACATAACATTTTTCTATAACATATTACCCTTAAGGTAATGGCCAGGCTGAGGCATCCAATAAAACCATTGTCAACATTCTCAATAATATTGTCAATAATGTTAGTCATGATTGGCACTTGTAGATATTTGGGCATACTATACCAATCATCATAGCCCATAAGAACCACTCCATACTCACTTGTTTATGGTATTGAATCCATCCTTCCCATTGAGGTTGAACTGCCTTCACTATGGATCTCTTTTAAGCATATCCTAGATGATTATAAATCTTAAGTAGCTCACATGTAAGAGCTAGACCTACTTGATGAGAAATGCATAGCTATGCTTAACAATATTCAAGCATATCAAAATTGACTGAAGGGCCACTATCATCAGCATGTTAAGAATAAAACATTTGAACTTGGTGATCTTATTTTTAAAAAGAACTAAAAGAATACCATGGATAAGAAAAAGCATAAATGGAAATTCAAACCCAAATAGATAAGGCCTTTCATCATTATTATATATTATGGATTAGGAGCATACAGGCTTGCCATCCTAGATGGAGATGAACTTCTTAAGCTAATGAATATTATTCATCTCAAGTGGTACTATGCTTGAGTGCTAAGGTGTATTATCTATAAGGACTATTTCATTTATGCCATTATATCACTATTTTTCTTTATACAAATACCATCCTTATCCATCCTCTTCATCTTATCCAATTTTCACTTCCATCCTATCAACCTAGCATGTCTTCATGACTAGCTCATTTGACCTTGGTTTTTGCCATTTGTTACACTTTTTCAACATTAAGGTATATGATTATTTTCATCAGTTACTTTAAGTACTTTAGATAGAGATCATATTTTGGGATAGTGTGATAAAAGTTTTGGTAGTTTCATCCTTTATTTGTTATTCCTTTCTTACCATTGATCTTACTACTAATTATAACCACCTTTTGGAAAATTAGTAACATTGAGCTATACCCTTATGTCCTGGTTATAACCACCTATGGGAAAACTCAGGGCAACATTAAGCCTTGATGTACCAACTTTCCACTTCTTATGTCATACTATGCCCTTTTACCAACTATGCTTATTTTATTTGAATTGATTGCCACACTAGTCAAATTCCTCTATTATAAGGTTAGAACTATAGTGACTTGAGGTCCTACTCTTAGAATATGTAGGTAGTGATAAATACTTGTTGAGGTTAACTCAGTCACCGTTTCTCTCCCATGCTCTCACCATTTTGTGAGAAACCTAAGACACACTCTTGCTATTTGGTGAGCAACCTAATCGAAAATATCGCCATTTTATGAGCAACCTAAGCTATGCATTCATCATTTTTTGATAAACCTTAGTTGAAATATTCTTACTATTTTATGAGCTTAAACCATTTAGTGTCTCTTCATCCTTAATCAAGTTGAGATACTTCAAAAAATTCTAAAAACATTTTAAAAAAATGTTAGAAAAGAGAAAAAACATTGACCACTTCTTTGCCTTAAAGATTTTGGGAACCATTACTAAGTTACAAGAAAATCACTTGTCATTTATTTTCCCCATCCTTTTTGGCCTTTTTATCTCACACACTTTCCATTTTTCAATACCATTCCTCTTCTTTTATCACATTCATTATGTTTGTTTTCCTTAGTTATCACATTCTTCCCATTCCCTGGGAGAGCTACATTTAGCCATATGTTTTTTATTGGATATTACATCCATAAAACTTTGTAAGTAGCATCCACTTGCCTAGTACATATGGATATAGCTTGGCCACCCAATTCCTTTTCTTTGATTCTCCCATTCTGTTCATTTGTTATTTTGTCACCTAATTTCTAAGGGCAATGTCCGTAGGGTTTCTATTGCATTGTTTGTTTGTTTGTTTCTACTAATTTTGTGTATTTGTGTGTCTATTTGTTTACTTTCTACACTATTGCCTTAACTTAGTATATGTGTTAATTAGGTGATTCCTTACCCACACTTACACTTTAATCCATCCATATTTATATGTTTACATTGTCATCAAGGTTTCTATCATTGGTGTATTATTTTCTATTGAGGATTGGATTATGGGAGTCCATCCTCATGCATATTTTTTCCAAGTCTTCAAGATGTTATATCATGATGCCTATCAACATTTACTATAAAAAACCTCAGCTTCAAGAAGTCTATTCAATAATGGTAGCATCTCTTCAGTATTGACATCTTGATTCACTCCCAATAATATCCCAAATAGAGTAATCAACCATGAAATATTTACAACCTTTATTGGTTTGGATGAGCATCTCCCTACTAGTAGGTTGTTCCAATTCATCAATACCCTTTGTGTTAAGTTATCATCATCCTTAGCCAAGTTTCTCATGTTTTCCATAATCAGGGTCTAATGATTATAACTACCTTTGGGAAAATCATTACACATTATCCCACCTATATTTCTCAATGATAATAACCACCTTTGGTAAAATCATTGTGTTGTCACTAATTTACTTTTTCCACCCATATAGGGGCATGTCATTATCTTGTTTGTCTATCCTAATTGGGGTAGCTCCATCTTCTTAATGATTATAACCACCTTTGCTCAAATCATTGTGTTATCATACCATATTACCATTATCAGGGTATAATGTTTATAACCACCTTTGGGTAAACCATTGTGTACCATCCCACTTGCAGTATCAATGATTTTGACTAATTTTTCAATATCATTATTTTTTCACCCCCTCATCTTTCCATTATTTGGTCCCCTCATTTTGCTTCTTTCTTTTTGAGGGACCTTTTGCCAGCTTGTGCCAACCATTCCCTCGAGGGGGAATCATATAACTAGTTTATCATCATTACAGTTGTAGGCATACAAGACCTTTTCATTATTTGAGAAGATGTTACTATGCTTATAGCTTAAAATGCCTTCCCAAATAGGGGCAAATTATAGACACCTAAATCTGGCCATCGATGACCTCTAACCAAGATTTTCACCAATTTTTGCCTAAAATTCATAATTTGGCATAAAAATATTAAAACATGCTAAATGATGTGAAACTAACATATTCAGGTTCCAATTTTGGCTAGGTTATCCTTAAATGGGGTAATGCAATTTATAGACCAGCTAACATTGATCATTTCATTTCGATGCAAAATGCTAATTTTGCACCTAGGTGCTCTGGATTGCTCTTTCCTGTCAAATATTTTGAACAAGAAATGTGCCTTCATTATTTATTTTTGGTAACATCCTAAATGTGAATACAGTTCTAATGCATCTAACATTGCTTTCCAATTCTAATCTAGTCAAATTTTGGACCAATAACAAGGCATTATGATCAATTTGAGTAATTTATGCATAAAGTGCTTAAACATGCTTAAGAGTTAATTAACCCAAATCAAGGCTTAATTAATAATTATATGGAAACTTATTGAATATTTATTTTTATAAATGAGTATGGAATATCTTCATCATCAAGTGACCTCATTTCTTGGGAAGACATCCCTAGGCCATAAATGCCATAAATATTAAAATTCATGCCTCCCATACCTCATCAATGCCTTCCATGATGCCTCCATACCTCTTAATTGACCCTTCTTACAATTCCATGATGAGGATAATTACACACTTAATTCAAAATTTTGAATTAATACTCAACCACACATCTCAATCTCAAGATGGATGGTTCAAGTTGATTCTAGACATTTGCAAAAATCTATAAATAGGAAGCCTTACCACATTATTTCTAAGACATGATAATGCAAAGTTATAATGAATAAATGGTTCCAAAATATTCAATAAATTAGTGTTACCATTCCAAATTTATTCCAAGCCAAGCCACAAGCCAAAGGTGCCAAAGGGAGATGGAGGTAGCCAAGCTTCCATTGCCAAGGACTTGATGAGCACAAGCCAAGCAAGCCACCACTACAAAGGCATTTGAAGCATCCAAGGAAGGTGAAGGAATTATTGTGTTTTATTCCTTACATTTTAGTTGTGTTTATTATTTGTTTTTGTTAACTAATCTCTATCTAGTGTCTAGGCCTAGAGATGTTATGCTATTAGTGTGTTTCTTTCATTTTGTTTTCATTTTAGAACTAACACCATACTAACCATCCTCTCTTGAGTCAAATTCTTAGATCACAATAAATATCTATCAAGGTTATTAATAAGGTTTATTTAGGCTTGAATCCCCATGTAAGCCTTCCATTATCCCTCAACATGTACCCTAACTCATAAATAAGCCCTCACTACCTGATTGAGACACCTCATCTTCTTCCCTTGCCTATAGGTGGTTATGCTTAGATAAAGCTTGAAAATAATGTATATGACCTTTTTATCTATTTCAAGATCATTTAAAAAAATTTGGCCCACTTTTTCACTTTGGTTATCTTTTCTCATCATTTTGAATCCCAAACCTACTCACAATCACTTAAAGTGGTAGGTGCATATTTTCAAATAAGGGATACCTATAATGGTGTTTGTTAGAGGTTATAAGTATTACCATAACCTTATAATATGTTTACCAATGATTTTAATTTATTAATCTCCTTTACTTGGACATATAATCACTTTAGAGGTTGAAATGCTCAAAGATAGTCATAGGGAGTTGATTGTGTGTCACTTGCAAAATTGGGAGGTTCACCTATAGGTGAAGATTTGTGTTTTAGTTTGAGAAAGGTTTTTTTAAATTATCCTTAGTCTCTTTGAATCCTTATACATATTACTATATAAATTTAATAATTAAGGCATGATCTTATTTTAACTTGGGTAAGGATCCCCTTTGCAACCAGAACTGTAGGTGGTTACTACTTATTCTCAATGCATAAAATGACAATTTTGAGCCATTAAGAACATAATTTATACTAATCCCCTAATTTTGAAACCTTGTGGCACTCTTGTATTAGATAGGTAAATCAAAAAAAAAAACATATATAGGATTCAAAACTTCTTGTAATCATGTTTTATGAATCCATCAAAATGATTTTAGGCCTCTATTTTGTCCTTTTGGGGGTAAGAGGCCTAAACACTGTCATTTAAACTTTTGAAGTGATTGGAAAATTTATTTATAAACCTATAATCTCAAGTGATTATATCATGATAAATTTAAAACATAAAACTCAAGGATGGTTACAACTTATTAGTTAACTTTTCAAAATGATTTAATAACTTTTCTACTAAGCCACAAGTAGGTGGGCAATCTCGTACACAAGCAGTGAGGGTGAATAGTTGGTAGAAAGAATAACATATGAGACTTTGATGCATTTAAGCCTATCATAACACCTCAAAAATAAAATTCACATTTTTAGTGATGTGAAACAAGCCTTGAAACCTCTCACTTATTTTTAATTTATTCATCAGAGCACCTGTAGGTGCATTTTAATGGTAGAATATTGTGTGCATAGGTAGTGGATAGTGATATACATATTGTATAAGAAATACATTCTTGATATTCATTTTAAAACTTAAAAAAATTAAACATTATAATCCTTCCAGTCTAAAAGACTTGAAACACCAATTACAGCTCTTCTTTTATCATGACATCCTTCTGAGAACCTGAATATTCAAAGAGTTATCTAGATATGCATAGTGTATTGACTACATCTATGAAATATTACTTAGAAAAAGAGATTTAAGGTCAGGGGGAATTAATATAAAATTTATAACATGTAAATAGACCTATCATAACACCCTCAAATTATTGTCAAAGAATGAATATCTAAGAATGGTGAAAACATGCATGTCATCCTACATAAGCCCAGTCTGTAAACCCAAGATGATTTTCTCATTAAATCCAATTGAAAATTTAAAATAAACATGGAAAATATTATTTGGGATATTAAAAATCCTATATAACTAATATAATATTTTGAGTCATACATAATTTTCCAAACAAGAACATAACTTGTAGGGTGCATAGATAAGTAGGAAAATTTACACAATCAACTTGCTAGAAATGGTTCATAAAGATCAGACCCTAGTTATTTTGAAACAAAGAATTAAATTTAATATTATTTATTTTATAATATTACCTCAATATCATTTTACTTGAAACCCCTTGTGCTGACCGTACCAAGTACAAACCTACAAGTCACTTTTACATGTCTAAAAAGGAAAAAAAGGGAAAGCATAGTTTTGGCTAATAAATTACACTTCCAAATAAATTAAATAATGTATATTCATTTGGTTAATATTAATATTCACATTTAAACCTTTTAAAAGTGGCACACATTCCAAGGAGGCCATACAAGTGCCATTTTCTTCTCTTTTCACTAGAAAACTACATTTTCTTCTACATAGCCTACCATATTTCAGTTGTGTCAGTTACATAAGACTTATTAGGAAATATTTCACATGTAATAACCCATTTATACCTTCAAACTTCCCAATAAACCCATAAAAAGCATTAAATACACCCTTTTTGACATCAAAATGACCCAAAAATGATAATGGACATAAAAACTAATTAACCAAATCAAATATAACATTAATTGACATCAATTGAATGATAATAAACTCCATGAAAATATATTTTACCCCTTAAAACACCTAAATAACAAGTTTTTACCTAGGGGTGCCCCAATTTGACTAAAAAGTCAAATTTGGTCAACATAAACTAATGGTTGTACTTGGTTCTAAGGAGTGTGAATAATATTCTCATATAGTTATTGAACTGGTTTGTACTTTTAAAAAAAAAAATATGGGAAAATTAAATTACATTTTTAATGAGATACACTATTCAATCTACAGATAGTTTCATTAGTTACAAGAGCTTGCATCTTAGTTTGACCTTCGTATAAATGGAAATTCAAGTTGACATGTTTTTATTTGATACTTAACTTCATAGTGAGCAATCCATTTTTGTGAATCTGTAGTCTCATGTTCATAAAATTATCAATAACATAGTCATATATGGTACAGATTTTGTTTCCTATAGCCATCCACTTACAAGTAAGTCATTAGTCCCCTCACACAGTCATGGTGACTTGGTGAAGAGGTTATAAAGTGTTTATAGGTATCCTAATTGGGAATAAAACATTTGATCCATCTAATGAATACTTTATTTTGAGTAGTAATACATATTATTCTATATACAAAGTTTTTTTGTATGCTATTAATGTACACCTATAGAAATCTCATATAGAGGACTGGGCAGTTGGACTGCTAGTGCTTGAACATGTTTGAGAACTTTGTAGAGGTCTTAAAAGTTTAAGGATACCATAATAATCAGTTTGAATTCTAAAGGTTACATGAAAAATTTATAATAATTTCCATAGTATGAGAGAGCCACTTAAGGGATATGTTCTCTTAAACTCTTCAAAATGGGGAGCATGCCTGAATTTTGATCCATTCATGGTAAGATGTAATGAGGTCTACACAATCCTAAGTGTTTCATCCTCAAGTTCAGACATAGGAGTAAGGTATTAACCAAAGATAATAAGTGTTTTGTCCTAATAAGTGGTTTATAATAATCCTTCATCTTGAACATTCTCTCACTATAGATGAGAAGTGTTATCTATAGAATTTTGAGTCCAAATGCCTTTACACTGATATAAGACTTAATGGAGATATATATTGCATACAACTATTTATTTGGTATGAAGGTAGTACTAGTAGATCAACTAAAATTTAAAGTCTTAACCCATATTACCATCATATAAAGGATCCTTTTATCTCCAAAATAGATATATATATATATAGTTTATATTAAAATGATGTCATATAAGAATTGGGATTTTGACTATTAGTTGAATCAAAGACATGGTATGGATGTGAGTGATGAATAGGGGAGATTAGAGACTTTAAGAGGATCATAATTAATGGTATACTATGAATAATTTGTAAAAGAGTCACCTACAGGTGTCTTTTTTAAATCAAAATGACCACCTATAGCTGAACTACATACTATATATCAAGGAGCACAATTTGGAGATTGACTAGAAATATGGGCAAAGACAAGTCTAAAGGAACTCAAGAAAATATAAAATGAGTTAAAAATTTTCAATAAAATTGTAGGTCATAATGTACAAGGTCTAATTTTCATTGACACTGTAAAGGAAACTTCCCCTGTTTGAGAAACATAGTACATAGTCTATCAGTCTAGTCTAGTCAAGTAGAGATGAGTGCACTTTGAGTTAACACAAAATTTGAGAGTTTTGATATGTTTGAGGATACCTTAAAAATGATAATGTCCATGTTACATGATTCCCATAATAATTAAGTTGAGCATGGAGGGTTCCAACATACAATCTATAGTTAAGACATGAACCTTGCACATAGTTGGTGTTATAGAAGTCTACCTTGGATTTTGTAATGTTTGGTGGTTCTGGGAGTATGATATAGATATAATATTTTGTGTAAAGGGTTCTTAGGACCTATTTAAGCATATACACTATATTTCAGTATGAAAATGGTTAGGAAATGAGTTTGGTACTATTGAAACCTTTTATAAGGGTGGAGGGAGTTGATTTGAACATGTACAAACGTGTAAAAGACCTTATAGTCATTATGAACAACTCAGATGTTATTTTGAGTAACAAAGTATAGACTAAGCCTACTTAACCTAGAAAATGCTTAGATTCCTAAAGTTATACAATCCCATTTATATAACTAGATGAACCTTCTAACACACTTGATGAATATCATAGAAAGATATAAGTTCACTTAGATCCTTTAGTTTGTAGATGAAGTCATGAGAAAGTCTTTTTTATTGATTTAGAACAACTTAGGGTACAAAGAGTGTAAAGAAGGGCTCAATAGGCCATATTTAGAAGTTAATTTATTGAAGAATTCTTAGCATGGAGTCTTGAGTAGATAAGTAATGTTGAAGAGGGTCCTAAACTTACTCTTAGTGATATTTTTTCATAGATTGAACGTCAAACTTTTATGAACAAACACTAAGGGTCAAAATGTCTTATAACCCTCCAAAACCATTACTCATGACCTGATGGGAAAAAGGTGGATATTAATTCATCTATGTTAACTATAATTATTTTGAAAGTGTTTTAAACTTGTATATAACTCCAATGTTATTCTTCCCATTAGATTGGATTGTACCCTATCTATACAGACAAGGTATAGAACATGTTTTTTGAAAAATTTATGTTTTTAACAAGTTCAAAAGAGAGTTTAAGGATGATGATCTATTTGGGAGATTATATGGAACTAAATATAACCCCTCATGTTCATTTATTACTTTAGATGAACACATAAACACATTTATTATCTCCTTCACTTCAAAGAGTCCAAACTAGAAAATTAATGGAGAGTCATCACCAAGTGAGAAGGTGATAAGTCTAATTGGGAGGTACTTTAAGGTATATGTAATAGATTAAATTAAAAAATTACTATTTAAAATTTTCATATCACCCTTTTCATATATTTTTTGGATACCTAAAGGTCACTCAAATGACAAGTGTGAGGGATGAGTGAAAATAAAGATGATGGTGATTGCAGGAAGGGAGAACACTTTTCCAAAAGAATGCTAGTGGTTAAGGACACATCCAATGATTTTTGGAGATTTTTATTAACCCTAAAATCATATTACACATATGGAACCTATTCCTAGTCTTATTTTGAGCATTTAACAGAGGTAAAATGATGAAGGTAGTTTCCAAGAAGGTAGATGAAAGATCCTACGCTAGTTTTGAGGAGTTTTCATGCCTTAGAGAGACATTTTTCCAAAGATAAATTTCATGGTATATTTAATACTCTACTCATATAAAAAATAACATATTCTCATGTATTTAAAATTTGTATTATGACCCTTGAGATCCACTTCTCTCTCCTCTCTCACATTCTATAAGTACTAGAAATTTTGACTCTTGTTTTCTAATTCCACACCATGTATGGCAAAGCCATATTGGTTTGATTTTTTAATTTTCCTTTAAATAATTCATGAAATATTTCTTTTATTTCACAAACATATTTTATAAGTGTGTGAAGTGGTGGATGGTGATGTCTAGTGATAAGCTTCTATCCTTGCTTCTCTTTATACTTTCATTTTTGGTGCTAGAGTTCTCATACTAATAGGTCATATGGAGTGCAGCTAGTGTGTTTGACTTCCTCAAAGTGTAAAAGTTCCTATAGTGTCTAAAACTAACCTTTGGTACACCTACCTTAATTTGTTTCATAAATATCACCTACATATTGAAATACTAATGTTAGAGTATTCTAGGACTTTAGAGTTAGTGTTATAGATATTGTCTCTTAGTGAAAGAGTATGATGATATTTTGGAGATATTTATGGTGTAGCACCCCCTTATAATAGTTTACTTTCATGAATATTTATACCCCTCTTCACATAAGTAATCAATTTGTGTAGGTGATAAGCACTTAAATGAAAATATAGGGATCTAGCCATTAAACCTAGAGGTCTACCTTTACTATAGGCAACCCATAGGCCTAGAGGTATTCCAATGTTGCCAAAATATTAGAGTAGGATTGAAAAACATCCTCTAGGGTGTGATATTTTGTTAAAAATGTTTTGGTATGTTTGATGGGATCAAGATCCAAGAGAGTCAAAAGATTGTTGGTGTGTCTTTCCTCTTATCAGTTTTTGGAAGCAAATAATCTATCACCAATGGTGATTCCAAATGAAATATTCTATTTTTAATTAGCCTAGGTATCTCCTTTTTAATGTTTTGATCATTTCTTATATTTCATTTGACCCATGAGTTTGATATGAATAGATATGATGAAAATACCTACTATGTACCTCTATATCAACCTTGTTATGATCCATGTTACACTCAGCATCCCTATCACTATTATTATCAACATCCATCTCCTTCTTCATATTGACATCATGTTATTGAATAATCCTATCAAGAAGTGTCTTCCTACCAATGCCAATACAACTCCTAAAATCCATACCATGATACCGATCAACATCAATATGAATCTTCTCAATCTTATCATGAGTAATAAGATGATTCCATGGATTGTACATCAAGATATCATAAGTCACAATGTGAATTATTACAAGCTCAAATACAAAAGATGAAATTTATCCTCAATCCTCACCATTACTCTCCTCATCCTAATTTAACCCCATCTCATTTTAAATCCTTATTAGCACTCATATCAAGTTTTATAGATAGTGAAGAAATGATGATAACATGGGATGATGAATTTGATTTACTTCCTAAACATATCATGGAGTTGTTAAGAGGTTTGGTTCAAGGGTGGATGGAATATTTGGATGTTGTTGAAGAGGACACTCATTATGATATCAAATAGAAGTTATACTTGGCAAAGATGTGTTTACAATACTCAATAGATAGGCTAAGGATGTGGCAAGATAAATAATTTGAAAGTGATCTTATAGTTGTTGAAGATGCTCAAGGAGGATATGGGAAAGTTGAAATTATTGTAGAAGAAACCATATTTCGTATTGACCAACCTAACCTATCATTCCCTTATGATCTCACCCAAGCAGTAATTTTTTCCAAATATATTCATAATCCCTCCACCACACCTTATACTCCATATTTAACCCATGATCATATCCATAACCCTCCCACTTCATCCCTTCTTGAAGGATAACCCATTTTTTGGGAAGAAAGTGAAGAGGAACAAGCTCAAACCACAACTATAAAATAGGATACTTCAAGTGAGTATAAAGAATAAATCACCATAGGGATACCTCTTTGTGAATACATGTGCATTTCCAACTTTTTGAGGTAAGGGAAGAATGTTGAATGTATTATTGAAGATACCAATATAGAATCTAGTAAAGGTGTTAAAGGAGAAGTGTTTGATAAAGTCCCCATATCTACTCAATTGGTTGATAACAATGATAAAGGATTTATTGAAGGTATCAATCATGAAGAAGATAAACTATGGTAAAAGTTTAATTCCATAAATTAAGAGTTTGAGTATCTAGATAAGACTATTCCCCTTCTAAGAAATTTATATCTGATCATAAGGTTATTGATGATCATAACAAGCATGAAGTTGAGTGTGTTATTAAACATAAAAAGCAATGTCTTGTTAAGAATGAAGATGAACATCAAGTCACTATTCATGAAGCTAAAATCATGAAAAAATAAAATAAGACTAAGGCATAAGATGTTGTCCTTGAGGATCAGTCAACACATCAACCTAAGGTTAAACCATTTACATATGTATTGTAGAATAAGAAGAATAATATTAGTGATATCACACAAAGAAAATCATGATCAAGAAAATAAAGTTGAAGAGATGGTGGTTCTCAAAGATAAGGAGAGTAAGGATGATTGGTAGTAGAAAATGAAGATTTTTCAAGATCTTGAATAACTTTTCAAATATTAGGGCCAAGTAGATAAGAATATAGATCAATATGTCTCCATGGAAGATAATTATAGAGATTAGGTAGATTATGCAAAGATCCTTGATGATATTAAAGAGCATACAACTTAAAATAAACTTGAACTTATTCAAATCACCATTGAATTCAATAAGATATGCCTTGTTAAACCATAATTGGAGGTTTTAGTTGACAAGTATTATGATAAGTCTGAGGTTGTTGAAATGTAGGAGGATTTCACCTCTATAGGTGATTTACTTTTACATGTCTTGATTTCATTGAACATCATTTCAATGAGCTTGGAAATAATCACGAAGGATTTGGAGATACAAGTTCCAAGGCCAAATTAAAAAAAATCCTCATTCACTCCTTAATTTCATGAAGCAATAAAAATTTCAATCTTCCCCTTTGACCTAAGAGGAAGAGTTTCTTTTAGGTTAGTTTGTGTTTGAGTTAGTTTGTTTTAGTTATGTGTGTGTTCCATAAGTGTTCTTGAGGACACATGTGTGTCCTATTTTTTGTGTCTTTACTTTTTGTTTAGATTGGTTTTAAATTAAATATAGTGTTAAAATTTTGTAAAAGTTACTACATAGCCCAATGGATAGGAATATGCTACCAATCTTTGGCAAAACAGGCATCCCACCCCTAGAACTTACCAAGAATGTTGACTATTTTGACCATAAGTCAAAATAGGTCAACTCCATATAGTAAAAAAATTTTATATGGATATATTAAGGTCTTATATGATGTATCATGGTATTATAAATGTAATTTGATGTGCTTTTATCCTTGATTTTATCTACTTTTAGTTATTGTTCCATTTCATGTCATACAGGGTCATATTTGAGTCATTTAATGAGGTTTTTATGATTTACCATTTAATGCAAGTTATATAAAATATTTAAAAATATACCCCATGTTATATTCTTATATTAATGATAGTCTCTAACTAAAAATTATATGAGTAACATCATAACAAGATCAATGGTAGTTTGGATAATTTTAGTTGGTTGTACAACTCTTATAGAGGTTATGTCACATGTGAAAGGATTTATAGTGACCTTTCAAGTAAATTGATATTATTCCCACTTTTTATAATCTTTGGAGATCCTAAAAATATACTAAACCATTTAAATTATTTATCACTCCACTAGGCAGGTAGAAATTACTAATTGGTTTTGGTTTAGTATGGCCAAGAGAGGATGAGTTAAGTCAAATACACTTGGTGATAGATAGTAATCTTAGTGTAATTAAATTTTATGGTATGAGTTTAAATATTGATTATTTATGCTCTATGAAACATTATTTATAATTTTATTTCTTCTTTTTCATGCTTATTCCCACACCTTGTAAGTTCTTCTTCTATTTTCCTAGTTTTTTACAAATTGGCGGTTGTAATTGGTTTTAAGGAGTGTGAATAATATTATCACATGGTTATTGACTTGGTTTGTAATTTTTTGAGATAAATATAGGTATAAAACTTCACATTACTAATGAGAGACAATATTGAGTCTAAAAATAGTTTCATTAGTTATAGGAGCTTGCATCTCTGTTTGACCTTCATATAAACGGAAATGAAAGTTAACATGTGATTTGATATTTCACATCATAGCAAGCAATTCATTCCTATTAATATTTGGTCTCAAGTTCATGTATTAACTAATAACACAATCATATATAGTACACATTTAGTTTCTTATAGTTGTCCACTTACAAGCAAGTCATTAGTCCCACTGCCAGTTATGGTGATGTGGTAAAGAGGTTACAAAGTATTGATAGTTATCCTAAGGTGGGAATAACATATTTGATCCATATAATTAAGCTTTGAGTTTTATTTAGACAACATATTATTCTATAAACAAATTTTTACTTTGTATGTTATTGATGTATATCTATAGGAAGCCTAGATAGAGGACTAAGCAGTTAGAGTGCTAGTGATTGAACATGTTTTAGAACTTAATAGAGGTTTGAAAAGTTGAAGTATGTAATAAAAGTCATTATGAAGTCCAAAGGTTATATGTATAATTTATAATCATGTATATATTATGAGAGATACACTTAAGGGATATGTTACCTTAAACTCTTCAAAAGAGGGAGTATGTCTAGCATTTGATAATTTCATGGTAAGATGTATTGAGGTCTACACAATCCTAAGTGTTTCATCATGATGTTTAAACCTAGGAGTAAGGTCTTAAACAAAGATAATGAGTGTTTGGTCATAATAAGTGATGTATATTAATCCTTCATCTTGAAAATTATCTCATTATAAATGAAAAATGTTATCTACATATTTTTGAGACTAAATCACTTTATGGTGATATAAGACCTAATGGAGATAAATCCTACATACAAATACTTATTTGGGATGAAGGTGGTATGAGTGGATAAAATAAAATATAAATGAGTTTAAATAAAATGTATTAAATAATATTGACATCATAAAAGGGCTCCTTTTATCTCCAAAATAGACATCTATAGTTGACTGTCAAATGATGAAATATGAAAATCGGCAGTTTGACTGTTAATTGAATCCAAGACATGGTATGGATGTGGGTGACAAAGAGGGGAGATTATATATTTTAAGATGATAATAATTAATTTTAAAATATTAATAATTCATACAAGATTCACTTATAGTGGTCATTTTATATCAAAATAACCACCCACAGTTGAACTACACACTCATTGTATACTGAGGATGCACAATTTGGAGATTGACTAGACCTATGGGTAGAAACAAGTATAAATGGAATAAATAAACTGATAAATGATCTAATAAGTTTCAATAACGTATTATTTCATAATTTAAAATTTATAATTTTGAGTGACACCCTATGGGAAACTTCCCTTGTTTGAGAAACATAGTACACAGTCTACCAGTCTAGTCTAGTCAAATAGAGATAAGTGCAATTTGAGATGGCATAAAATTTTGGAGTTTTGATATATTTTATGACACCTTAAAAATTACGATGGACATGTTACATTATTCCCATAATAATTAAATAGACCATGGAGGGTTCTAACAAGTAACCTATAGTCAAGGTATTGACCTTGCACAAAGTTAGTGTTATATAAGTTTGATGTGGAGTTTTTAATGTTTGGGGGTAATATGAATATGATATAGACCTATTATTTATTTAAAATTGTCCTTAGGAACTATTTAATCCCTTTATAAATTCATATTTACTTGTATAATAGGGTAAGTTCCCTTTTCTCTATCTCAAATAAAAGACACTCCTAGAAAGATTCACCTATATTCTTAGTATGAGAATAGTTAGGAGATGAGTTTGGGGATATTAAAACATTTAATAAGGGTGTATGGAGCTGAGTTAAACATGTAAAATACCATATAGTCATGACAAACCACTCATATTTGATTTTGAGTAACAAAGTACAGAATAAGCCTACTTGGCCTGGACTAGGCTTAGAGCCCTAAAGGGGTCCAATCCTATTTCTAACATTAGATGAACCTTATAACATACCTTATGAATTTAATAGGAATATATAATGTTATTTTTAGCCTTTAATTTGTATACTAAATCATGGGAAAGTCATTTTTATGGCTTAATAATAATTCAAGATGCAAGAATGCAAGGAAATTATTGAGAGGCCATCTTTAGAAGTTCATATTTGTTTGAATTCTTAGCATAGAGACTTGAGGAGTTATGGGATGTTTAATAGTATCATAAAATTTATTATATTGATATTTTTTCATACATTAAATGTCTAACTTTATGAATAAATGTTAAGGGTTAAAATGTCTTAAAACCCTACAAAACCCTTCATCATGGCCCTATGGGAAAAATGTGGATATAAATGTATCTATATGATATATTATTATTTGGAAAGTGATTGGAACTTATAGATAACTCCAAAAATATTCCTCCCATCTAATTGGATTGTACCTTATCTAGAGAGATAGGGTACAAAACATGTTTTCGTGATAGATTTTTATGTTTTATAGGTTAAAAAGATATTTGAAGGATGAAGATCAATTTTGGATAGGATATAGGATGTAATATAACTCCTTGTTTTCTTTTATTTCTTAAAATAAACATAAATACACATCTACTATCTCTTTCACTTCAGACAGTCCAAACTAGGATAGTGAATGGAGAGTGATCACTAAGTGAGAAGGTGATAAATCCAATTGGGAGGACTTTTAAGGTCTACTTAATGGATTCAAGGACAAGATGACTTTTTAAATGTGTCATATCACCACCTTCATGTATTTTTTTGTAAAACTAAAGGTCACTTGAATGGCAAGTGTGAAGGATGAGTGAAAAGAAAGATGATGGTGACTACAGGTAGTGATAACACTTATATTGAATAATGGTAGTGGTTAAGGACACATCTAGTGTATATTAGATATTTTTATTAACCCCAAATCATCATGCATGTATTTTAGTTTTTATTATTATAATTTTTAGCATTTAAGATAGGCTAAATGATGAAGGGAGTTTCCAATAAGGTAGATGAAGGATCCAATGCAATTTTTAAAGAGTTTTCATGCCTCAGAGGGACATTTTTCAAATGATAACTTTCATGGTTTATTTCATAATCTACTCCTATAAAACATAACTAATTATAACTCCTTTACAAGTGGTATTGTGAAGTTTTATCTCCATTTATCTCTCTCTCCTTTCTCACAATATATAAGTACTATCCATTTTGGTTCTTATTTTATAATTACACACAATGTATGGTGAAGCCCTGATGGTTTAATGTTGTAATTTATATTTGAATAATTCATGAAATCTTGATTTGAGTTCAAAAACATCTTGTCTAAGTTTGTGAAGTGATATATGGTGAGGTTTAGTGATAATCTTATATCCTTGCTTCTTTTTATCCTTTCATGTTCAACGCAAGAGTTATTATTCTAATAGGTCATATTGAGTGTAACTAGTGTGTTTTATTCCATTATAGTGCATAAGTACCCATAGTGTTTATAAATAAATTTTGGTCCACTTACCTTGAGTTTTTTCATGCATATCACCTCCATATTGAAATACTAACATTAGAGTATTCTATCACTTTGGAGCTAGTGTTGTAGATCTTGTCTCTTAGTGAAGAGTATGATGATCTTATGTATATGTTTATGGTGTATCACCCCATTAGAATAGTTTAATTTCATGAATATTTATACCCATTTTCACAAAATTAATCAGTCAGTATAGGTGATAAGCACTTAAAGGCAAATATAGGAAGTTATCCCTTAGATCTAGAGGTCTACCTCTATTATAGGCAAGCCACAGGCCAAGAGGTATTCAAATGTTGCTTGAATATTAGATTAGGATTGAATAAATTACTATAGGGTGCAATATTTGGTGACAATATTAAAAAATTGAGGTTTATCATTAAAATTGATGTCAATCATAGGAATTATCAATGATCTCTACATTAAAACATAGTCCAACTAGAAACATATTAAAAATCAACTCTTAATTTTTTTTGTGATTTATTAATTTAATTTTTCTTGTCTAATTTTATTTTTTAAGGGTAGTAAGAAGTTTGAGTTTTAATAATTTTTTATCAAGCATTCTTGTTTCAAGACATGGTTGTATTTGGTGTGATTATAAGAATCACCAATGATCATACCAAAATCATTATTGATCACTAGAATCAATAATGATACATGCATTAATCATTGATTATTTATCTCTAATTGTTTAAAAACCCAAGATTTAAAATTTTGTATTTTTATTGAGCTAACTTGTAGGAATATCACATTGGATTAAACCCAAATTAATCCACTAAATAGTTTACAAGGAATTGATCTAATAAATAAGAAGTTTAGGTGTTGTTAATCAATTTTTCATTTTGAAAAATCAAATCTTACAAATAAAGGTTAAAAATTCATTCACATTTTGTTAAAGTACTTATAAATCACTTAAAATTTTGTATTTTAGCATTTCACAAGATTTTACAAGTGTAAACATGGCCAAGGGGCCAAAAACTCCAAATACATTTCAATTTGGTGTTAACAAAAATAACCTACTTATTTATTTATAGATCTAAAGGTATTTTTTTAATCTTGTTTGTTCTTTAGCTAGTTTCATTACTTATGTTAGATTATTTTATTCTAGAAAACATAAAATTTAGAATGTATGATCTCATGTATCCCATTTAGGGAACTTAGGTACCAAAATTTCATAGTTTATTTTCATTTTTTATAAGGTTGTGTTTTAAATAATGTCATCTATGTTCTCCCTAGGCCTTGAGTTACTTGGATGATTCAAAATTGACCTCTAATGTCTTTCCATTCTCATTTAATTTTTCTTATGCTTTTGGATTGTGGATGGGAGTTCATCACCTCTCCATAAGTTATTTAGTGTTACATTGACCTAGGGCTTCATCTCCTAGCATCATACCAACCTAATTCCACAATGGGGTATATAAATTGGGCAAATCAATAGATGGGATAGTGATGATTGGTTATCATAACCATCCTAATGGGTACTCAATCCATGTGTCATCTAGACATCTAATTCACTAAGAATTACATAGATGAATTTATTATATAAAGGAGTAAACCATTACATAATAATCTAGGTGGTTTGGATTCAATTGACATGATTGTTCCCTTATGTTATCCACACCTAGGACCATCTAATACATTACAAACTTATATACTTTTAGTCAACCCCAATTATCATAGATTTTATTACTAAATTCCATGTGCTCCTCAATCTAAATTTGTCTCATGTACCAATGCTTCAGAGGTAGAGGGGAGCATAAAAACTTTACCTACACCTATACTTTAATTTTTATATTAACACTTAATTCCTCAAAAGCATTGGTATATCGATGGAAACTTTGGTTAAAGTTATGCACACCCATGTTAGTTATAGTGATAACACTATCCATTTATGATACTTCTATTTTATTTGATTTATATAAATGTTTTGAGACTAGAAATGATTTTATTTTTCAAAAATGAGTGATAAACATGACATGTATTAAGATCACTTTAGCCAAAGGGGTGTTATTCAATCCAATTGCTGTCAACTTTTACCTTAGAGTTTTTATTGTGTCACTTGTTTAAATGGCATGTTGTTACACTTCCCATTTCTTCCCAATTATTTCCTTTGGATTTTTTATTCCAAAACCATTGTCATGACATTTTATTAAATTAACATAATTACACTAATCATATTATTTAAAAAACATTACCTTGTTTTAAACCAAGTTCAAAGTTATATGTATATTTGGTATAAAAATGGTATCATTATGTTGTCCATTTGGGTCTAGGATGTTATCCATTTGATAAATCCAAGTATTTTAAACCAAGAATTTTATAATTTGTCTTAAAATGTTCATATTCAAAATTTATTGGTCTACACCTATGCATTTTTTAATTTTAGGTTTGGTGTTTACCTCTTACCTTCAAATTATGTAACTTGGATTAATTTCTTGCTTTCTTTGAATACCCTTTTACCTTGATCTAGTAAGTGTTCCATTTTCATGTGTCTTGAGTCAATTTTTTGTTTTAAACTAAGGTACAGACTATCTTTCTACGTATAAGTCTAAGCATGATTAGATTACAATAGATCATTACTTATCACTTGGGCTTGATTGATTTTATTCATCACTCTTATTTTCATTAATTGAGATTAAATTTCTCAATTAGTTTTAGGTATGTGCCTAGATTTAATGTCTTATACTAAGGTCAAGTTTTTTTTTAAATCCATATGCCAAGATTAAGCCAAAATGTTTCAAACTATTTATCTTATAGATTTAGATTAATTGCAAGTTTTTAACTCAACCTAGTTTGTTTTAAAGTCTAAATTTGTTCCTTATTACCAAATAATTATCCTTTTCCTTAGTTATCAAGCCTATTAGACTTATCTTAATCTAGAGCATAATTGTAACATTATGGCCATATCAAATATGATATTTATATAGCTAAATCCTTAAATAGGAGTGCCGATTGATTCTTTAGGTCATGATAATCTAGGTGTGGATCCATTTTCAAAAATTACTTTAGTATATGACATGTTTAATGTCACATTAATTAAGTGACTGTGGCTTCTACTTAGGACCATGTTTCAATCTAGGCCAAGGTGAGTTAAATACACCATAAAATAATATATAATAACAAGTTCATATTATTAATACTATGAGTGGTTCACAAAAATAGGGGAAGGAATGCCTAGTTCTCAAACATACCAAGTTACTCCCACTCCTAAACTAATTACTTATTTAATCATGAAATAATAGGGGACAAGTAATCAACCACCAACCAATCTTTTACTTCAATAAGTGACCAATGTTACCCCACCTCAATAGATGATAGATAATATTATATGTCCATAGACATATACCAATTTACCACCTAAATAAAGGTATAACTCTACATTTCCTTAATAAGTGGAAAAATTGTTCCACCTCAAAAGGTATCAATGAATGTACCTCAATAGTTACAAAGTAATGTACCTCAATGATGACAAGAATTTTCTAATCAATAATGTACTTTGAATGGTCAATGATAAATTCTAAACACCCTATGAAAATCTAGTTCATAATAAGTGTTTTCCCAATAAAGATGTGCCAATATCCATAAAATGCCTATTAGGCAACTATTGCATTTACCCAGCATGTCTCACATATTCAAAGATAGGGCCCCAATTAACAATGAGTATCATTTATAAAATTAGGTTTGACTAATCAACAAAAAGTTCACAATCAAACTTATTAGGGACAATAAATTCTAGAAAGACACATACTTCCTTCACAACCTCAAATCCCTCATACCAAAACCCATATTTAGAATCTAAACTAGAATATCTTCCAAAAATTCATGTAATATGAATAAACTAATATAATACACATAGGCATATTCTTGGTCACTTGGTCCATAAAACCAAAATCACATAATAATTCATACCTCCACTATACCCCAATCAAGGTAATCCACCTTTTACCACCTAGACATAACCACAAAAAACTATGCCATGAAGTTTCTTAGCCTAAGAACTACAATGGATGAAAGATGCAATTATAGCTATTCAAATGGGAAATTAAACTAATAATTTCAAATTGGATGACATGTGTTCATACCAATTTAACATGGAATATATATAGATACCAATTCCTCCAATTTATAATCCACCAAATTTTGAAAAATAGAAGGGTAAATGAGACCCTTAAGACCATCTAAAATAGTTTTCTGTCACTTGCCAACCAGTGGCCTATAGTGACATCTACCTACTTCTTATTTTTACTTGAAGTTTAGATAGATAGGCTTTGAATTGGACTCTTAAGTTTCTAAATAACTCAATATCTGAATTTGATGATATATTAAATAATATTGTACAACATTTAACCTAGAATATCAACATGATATTTCCACAGTGGATTTAAGTTAGGTCAAGTATAAAGTTGGTGAGATATTTAAGCACTACTTATAGAGATGGAGATCACTTTCTACTCACTTCACCCATAAACTACTAGATAAAAAATTAGTATTTATATTTAACAAAAATATGAAAATAAAAATATATTATCACTTTTATCTTTAGTATGCTCAAAAATTCAAAGAGATAATTGAAAAAGGCATATAGATTGAAAAGGCCCTTACCAACAAAGGGATTATTAAGTTGTCTTCTTCAAACCATAACCAAAATCAAAGCTAAAACCAAAATTTAAACCCATGTCAAAACCTTATCCTATTCCACCTGTAAACATTTGTACCTACTCAAGCTAATAACTATGAAAAACCCAATCCATACAACTATAACAAGAATGTTATCAATAATGGATTAACTAAAATGTGACATGTTTAAATAGTGTAAACACAATTTGTTTAACATATGCCATAAATTCATCTTATTGCATACATGAATCCTATATAATAAGCATAGCCTATGCTTCAACCCATCTCTTCAATTTTATAATGACCACCTTTGTAGACCCTTACTTCAAGAAAAAGACCCACTCCTAGAGTGTTTAGTGACCTTGGTGAACCTATCAAAGTAGTGTTTCACAATTTGGACATGGCCAATATCATTGTTTATCCAATTTTAAAAATCTTTCTTAAGGGAATACCTTATCTATATTGGTAATAAGTTCTTTAATTATATTAATAGAATCATGTTCATGGACATTCTATATTAAATTATGTACAACTGAAGCACCTTACTAAGATTATGTTGGAAAATAAAGAGATCTAGCTAGATAATGGAGAGTTTAATTCTAATCAAAACTTATGCATCTACCAAAATATTTTTTTATGACATAAAAACACCAATCACCAATATCAACAACAAATACCGTGGCCATAATAATAACTACAATAATAACAATAGTAATAAGATCAATAGTAATATCAACAACATCAACCAAAATGGAAGGAACCAAGGCCAAAATGACCCCAATAATCAATAGACCTATCATGAATTTACACATGAATTTAATAAATTTATATCTCATATTATGTGTGGGCATATTTGTACCCTTACCATCAATCCTAGACAAAATTCCAATAGACTAGGACCATTGCGTAATAATTCCAATTAGCCTACCAATGTTGATAATCCTTCCTTGACCTGTGACCATATCCAAGTGTAAAAACAATCAAGTATTACCACATTAATACCTTATGCAATTAATTATTCATTTCCCCATGATCATATCCAATCACAGTAATAATCAAAAATTACCCTCTCTAGCCCATCTCCATCATTTTCTAGTTACAATAGTCATGTACCCAATTCATATTATGCAATCATAACCTAGTAGTGTAAAATAACCATCCCAATCCCAAAAATTCTTAATAATAAACTAATCCAACCCACTATGATATCTAAGAGTAAACCAATTACCACTATTAAATAAAAAATGTATGACATTATGGAATAACTCTAAAAAGACACTTGAACAAATTTCTATTTTAGATTTCTTGTATATGTCTACCATCTATAAGAATATTCTTTAAAAAATCCTAAGCCAATCCCAGGTGCCAAATGAAATTACACTATAAAAATTTCAAACCTTAGTTAGACACCTAGACCAATGCAAATAATTAATCATTGACTAGAGTGATATGTCATCCCTTGGCCCTCTCCATAATAACATGTTATACATTAAAGTTGTTATCACATTGCACAAAGTAAAATGTGTCCTCATATAAAATAGGTCAAGCCTAAATATTGTGTCTTTGAAGCTAATTAATCATATGTGATATACAATAGCTAACCTTTATCCATAGACTATTATTATCAAAGCCTATGATAACGAAGAGTAGGAATTGTAAGGAACTCTTAATTTTCTAGTGACCATTGGGCCTTTGACCCATAATACATAATACCATGTGATATAACTATATTTTTACTTCAATTTTGTTTTTTGAAGGCCATGGATACATGAATTATATACAATTCCTTTAACATTGCACCAGTGCATCAAGTTTACCCACTCTAGGATGAAGTTCACTATACATGGATATTTATATTCATACGAACACTCCAAACATTTAATGGTTGAATATGAAAGCTAAAATTACCATTTTGGTCTAGACCCAATTAAAAATAAGGAAAAATACAAACATATTCTTATTTATATAACAATAACCAATTTTAGAAACACATATAGCCTGGCTTTGACTTCAATTATGCCTCTTATTAAAATTTCTAATCATTTTACCATTTTAAACAATGGTCTAGGAGAGTATTTTACCCATGGTACATTCCATATATCCAAGCTTCCATATGATACAAATACCTATGGAATGCCTAAGGTTAATCCTATTTTGATTGAATTATGATGAAATAGAAAAGGAAAGCTTCATAATCCTACATTTGTTAGTTTCATAGCTACTATTAACTCAAAATAGGACCCACTTGCTAATGATGATTCTTGGTTATACAATGAAAAATTAGATGATTGATATTATAGTAAAAAGTAAACAATATATAATAGGAACACAGATATCCAAGTTTATTAATGTAGAGGTTGAGGGTAAAATCAATAGGGTAATCTTGATCCCATATCTATAACCAGATAGAAAGGAACTCATGGTCTCAAATTTAAACTATGTATCAAATTTTAAGTTTAATTAAATTTACCTAGACTAAAAATAAAAACCAAAACTTAATAACACCAATAAGAATGGATATAAGAAGTAAATAATAACAAATGAAACATTATTACCATCCTTTTTACCTCTTCATTCCTCCATTCCAGGACTTCCACTTAAATGACTTGATATCAAAATTTGGGATGTTGGATTACTTTGAGACTTCTTGATAATGGATTCGAATGCTTGAGTGAAATGGATAATAGCTTGGATGAGAGATAAAAGGATTTTATGGATGCAATATGAGATATTTATGACTTGCTAGATGATTTCCAATTATACTTGGCCATTCCTAAGCATGGCCTTTTATAGGAAAAATGGATGGAATTTTTGAAATTTTTTAAATTATTAGAAGTCTCTAGTTTAGAAACTTCTAGAGACTTGGAGGAGATTCTCCAATTATATATGTTTATCCATAGGTTTATGGGATAATGAAGGAGATTTGATAGGTCTTAATGAGTTTTAGAATTTATAAGGATATAGGAATGGCTAGGGTGGTAGGGTAACTAGGGTGGTAGGTGGATAAATATGAATTTTAAATTATCAAATGAGTTTAGGGAGTATGTTAATAGGTAATAGGTTTAATGACAAGATTAATTGGTTTTTATAATTGTGTAAAGGTTTATGGGATATATTAATGGGATGGAGATTATTAGGTAATTAATTACCTTGGTTAAGAGATGAAGGATTAGGCTAAATTAGCAAAAATTAGTATAGTTAGTGGGACAAGCATAATTTAGTGTATAAATTTTAACCATATTTTAAAAGGTATTGTGAGTGGAACAAAGTAATGATCTTTCAAATAAAAACCTTTTGATATAATATGGTGTTGATTATTAGTGGGATATGATGACCCCTCAAGGAGGCATGTGAGGAGAAAGATCAACTCAGATGGTCACACAAACAAGAATCCTAGGGTGGGATAAGACTCATGTCTAGATAGTGTTTAGATTCCCCAATTGACCAAAAATATGCCCCAAAATTGATGATTAAGGAGCTCAATGTGATGGTCTAGACAAATGATGAATGTTTAGAAAGTGCCTTATTTGACAAATTGATAGTGATTAAATAGGATGGGTTCAAACAAATGGATATGTCACATAACAAGGATACATGCTAGGAGAAGCTCAAAAAAGTGATAAGAGATATTAATTTATGATAAAGGGATAATTTTAATAAAATTTAGGGCTTAAAATGGTATGTAATTATGGAGTGACCTGTCAGGAGATGGGAGGGTGATGAGGGATGAATGGTGGTCAAGATATTCCTAAGCATAAAAGAGTAAGACCAAGTGATACCTACATAATCTAAAATGACCTTATGATATCGTCGTTATGGATGTGGGATAATATATATTATAAGGGGTTAGACATGTCCTACCCTAGACAATGTTAGAAGATGGTGAAAAAGGACTGAATTAGGATGTATGGATAATTAAATGGTGTTAGAAATAGGGGATGTTAGTAAGGGGAAGAGGGGGAAGGGAAGGGGTCATATAGGAAAAAATATACCAAATAGAGTCATTTTAAATTATTTAATTATTACATTATGACTTTTGAGGCAAAACCATAAACTAGCTACCCCAAGTTCCCATCATGGTGAGAGAGTCTAAGAGCACTAGAGAGATGCTAAAACTAGACCTACGATGAGTAAAAATACCTTAGTTCTATGATATTTGTGATTTTAATTAGTTTTGGTGAATTTTTGAAATATGTTTTGTAGAAAAGGACGTTTTCTAACTTGATCTAGTAATATCATGATTGGTGGTTTTGCCCTTAGTCATAATATTATGATTGTAAGTTATGCAATTATGAGGGTTATTATCAGTATTATAAAACCATAGGTAGTGAATTATGGTATTGAAATATCTATAGATACGAATTATGTTATTACAATCCCATGACTAGATATTCATGGGTTTGTAATCCAACTATTAGTGAGTCATAGGTTTACAATCCCATGACTGTCAAGTCAGAGCTTGGTCAAAACTCCTATTAATGAGTAGGGACATTGTAAATGTTAGGAAACATGGATAAGTGATGAGTTGGATGAGTTAGGTTAGTTTCATGGGTGGGGTGAGTAAGTGATTTGGTTAAGTTATAGAAATAAGATGACATTAGTTGGTTGAGTTGGTTAGTAGGCCAATTTTCATATTAAAGGTGATGAGGATCCAAGGTAAGTTAGGTAGGATTGATGAGATAAGGGGTAAATTGGGGTAATATTATTAATGACATTTTAGATACGGTTGTTTTGGATAGATTACTTGTAGGGATATGAATGGTGAGGGTACATGAGCAAGGATAGAGTTTTAGTGATGGAGATAATGATAAGTGGATGGTGGTTCATGCAAGAGGATTTAAGTGTGATGGCATCATGATTGTGACATCTAGAGGATTTTCATGGGATATGGTAGGTGGCTCTAGAGGAGTTTAAGGTGATTGAGGTAGTGGGATTACATGATGTGGTGATGATGTCTATAATTTACATAGATCGAGCTATGATTATAACATTAGTGGAGTGATGGCACTGAAAGATAAGTACCTTCCACTTTGTTATTGGTGAGGTGATAGTGACACTAGAAGATGTTTATAAGATCTTTAATTTACCCATATGTGGAGATAGGATCTATTGGTAGTCATACACATTAGCCTAGACATTAAAATGATTGGATGACAATATATAAATAGGGATGTAAGATTGATTCATTGATATTGATAGGTGACAATGGGAGTGTACATTAGATAGACTAACTCTTGTGGTTATGGATCTTGTTTTGTACATATTCCTACTAGACAAGAATGGAAAGTTGTTTCATCTAGGTTTAGGTGATTTTGTTGTAGATATGATCCATGACCACTAAGTATTTTCTTAGGAACCAGTTGTTTTGGCTCACTTATATAGGGAATTAAACCTAGATGCATATAATAGTGCACAAATTTTTGGACCATCTCTACTATTATAGATCTAGATCTTAGAGCATATTATGATCTAGTAACCTTTAGGTAGAATTATAGAGTTTGAGACTAGGTAGCTTATAGTTCTTTGATGGTAAGTGGTATTAGTGGTGTAGTTGGGTCATGAAGGAGAGATGTGATACTACTAAGAGGCTTTTTATAGTTTTTACCTTGAGCACATTACATGGATACCCTATAGAGGGATTAGATTTGGCTTGGCTGATAATGCATGGACACTGTATATGCTCACATGTTATGTGATGGTATGCCATGATTATATTATCAAGAGATACCATCCATATTATGTGTAGTGGAAGTTTGGATTCATTTTAGGGTGTACCAAGCTATGATATTTCATTTTCGTGTAGTGAGCAAGAGATGCCTCATTAGGGGAAACCTATAGATAGACATGATGCTCATATAGAGTATGAGAGTGTTGTACCTATTCAATGGGATTTTACACACATATCCTAAATCTTGGTGTTATAGTAGAATAAATAGCATGATGGTAACCTTAGATGCTAATTAGGTTGATATAAACTCAGGTGGTAGTTCATAGAGGGACAATAAGGAGAGTGCTTCAAGAATGAGCTAGGATATTGAGGAGGGTGAGGTAGAGGAAATAAATGCCTATATAGTGGAGACATGATGGATGTTGAGATGCTTTGGATGTAGATAGGGGAGATAGTGATCGAGTAATAGTAGTAACATAAGAAGGAACTTAGGATCAGGCATAAGTAGGACCACAAGTGCATGTATTAGCCCAACCAAAAACCCAAGAAGGTGGTAGAAGTGGTGTTGAAAGTATGTTTCAACCATCAAAGATAGAGGAGGATGATGCTTTGATTACCTAACTATATGGGAAATTTAGATATGGTTAGTAGAGAGTACATGGATTACATGTGAGTGGGACTAAGTATAGGCCCATCTTCATAGTATGGTTACATAGGGTAATAGTTAGCTAGTGTAGGTACAAGGACATATTGTAACATTGTAGGCCCAGATTGCTCAAAGAGATGAACAATTGACTTAGATGCAGACACATGTTACTACCTCATAGTTGTAGGTGATTCAGTGGGATGCATAGCTCACCCAAGCTCAAGGATAGATTTCCACCTTATAGGTCTAGGTTATAGGTTTATAGGGATAGATTATATGTTTATAGGGGTAGGTAGCATACCAATAGGCCCATATTCAGATATTGACTAGTTAGTTATCAGTGGTGGAGAGAGCTAGAGATGAGGATGGTGAATCTTGTAGAGGGTAGGGCATGATGGATCATATTATGTTTCTTACATGTGAGGCCCATTATTATAATATATTATATGATGTTGTAGTTCTAGAGGGTTATCATGCGAGATTCTTTCATGTGAACTAGTCATCTATTCGGTGGCCTTCTAGAGGAGGTGGAAGACCACAAGGGTCACTAAGGCCATATGCATGATTATGTATATATACATGTATATGGGATGTTGTATCACTAGATCATTCTTTCCCCATGGGATCCATGTATTTGTATGATATATTTTGACATGGTTTCCATGTGGCCATTGTAATCTAGACTTGTGTTATGTATATGATGAGGATTTATGTTAATGGATGTTATGATTGTTGTTGTGCTTATGGATATATGATGCATTTTTTAATTTAATGATGACCTTGATCTTATGTGATTATTAGTTTTAGATGTTATGTATTTTATTCATATTGATGTCATGATGTATCTATTGATGTATACTATGAGTGATCTTAGAATTTTATTGGTGATGTGATGATGTTGTTTATATGTTTTAGTTAGCATAGATGATGTTGAATATGGGATATCGATTTGATTTTGTTATTATATGAGATGATGGATGTATGATTACATATTTATAATGATGATGTGATATATTAGACTTTATGGGGTAGATATGGCATAAATAAATTAATCCCATACTTTACTCATTTCATGTTTAATGTTCATGATAGAAATCCTCTTGCACCATCAAGGTAGGGTGTTAATGGGATGGGTTTTTAATTTTAGACATTGGGTGAGGGTAGATGTGATTTGGATTTTGTTTGTATGGGATGGTTTTTGGAAGCTTTCAAGATGTAAAATTATGCAATCCTCTTTTTAATATTTCATCTTGTTTTATATGTTAGGGACATGAAAGGTCCAAGACACATTAATGTAGATGCATGGGAAACTATGTTTAAGAGATGACCTTTTTTTGAATAAATATTCAAGGGTAATTAATTCCATCTTCATTCCCATAAAGATTAATGTAAATGAAAATAACTATTAAAACACACATTAATTATGTAAAAAAGATCATGGTAATCTCCCAAGGTACCAACAATCTAGTTTTTAGCATGGATGGATATTTCTCTGCCCTAGAGAGAAATTTATTTTATTATTATACTCCATAAACTTGATTAATTATGGGAATGTGTGGACCCTGATCATGAGGAGGGGTGATGTGTTGATAGAGTGGATGTAGGGTATTTCATAGACAGAGGATGGTGATATCTGATTTAGGTGTAGATGCACCTGAGATACATAATGTTCATGGGATCATCTATTTATTCATCTAAAGTGGCTTATTTATATGCTCATGATCCAAATTTGGCAATAATGATATATAGACTTAACCAATTTTTTTCAAACTTCCCCTTCTTATCTCATTATGCATTAGTGTTTTTAAAAATCTCTTTTATGAATAAGTCACCAATTTTAAACTTCCTATCATAAATATTCTTACAATATTCACCCTTTAATTTACTTTGATATGCTTAGAGGTGATCCAAGTCCTTATGATGCTTTTTGTTTAGGAGTTCCAATTCTTTCAAACATTATTGTATGAGATTATGATCAGTAAAAATGCCTCTCAATGAGAGTTGAAGAGAGGGGAGTTATACTTCTACTAGAAATATTTATTTGGTATCATAGACTAGGACATATGGAGTTGCCCTAGTAGGTGTGAATATACTTGTATGATAAGACCATAGTGATGGATATGGTTGATTGTGACAATTTCTTCCTACCCGATTAATAGTATTCTTTAGAATCTTGATGAGGGTCTTATTTGTTACTTCTAATTATCTATTTCCATGGGAATAATATGGGATATATAAATGCTACATGATGTGATATTTTTGACATAGGGCCTTACCTACCTGATTCTTGAATGATTTTCCATTATCTTAAATTATATTAGCAGGTATACCAAAAAAATAATTAAATTGGATGAGAATAAACTTAGAGATCTAGAGGCCCATTGTATAAGTAAGTGGCATTGCCTTTACCCATTTTTAAAAATACTCCATAGCCATGATATTGAATTTATGACCGCTTGATGAATTAGGTTTGATCTTGCCAGTTGAATCAAGTCCCTATATAGAAAATGGCCATGGACTCATAATAGGTTGTAATTATTGTGTTAGAGCATGAATGAGGTTCTCATGCTTCTAACAAGCCACACATTTATGCACATATTAGCAAGAATATTATTCCTTTTATGGCTAGTAATAACTAGTTTAGAGGATATTTTTGGCTAGGGTCATTCCACTAATGTTCCCTTCATAGATATCATCATGGAATTCATTAATTCCCTAATATGCCTATTTTGATGTCAAACACCTCAATAAGGTTACATAATAGCATCATCAATAAAGCATGTTGCAAAGAATTGTGTATTGGGTGGCATGATGGATACAACCTTTACATTAATAGTGGTTAAGTTTGGGGGGAGGAAGTTGTCATGAAGGTACCTATAAATCTCATGGTACCATGGGAGACTGGGATTGTTAATTAATTTTTTTTGAAAAGGAGACATTAATTGATAGGCTATAATATTAAAATGCTCAATAAAAAAATTGCCTTCCAAAATGTATTCAAGGTGGTCAATGAGTGAGCCAATACGTACCATGGAGTCAACTATCTTATTGCTTCCTCATGGGATGTGTTAAAATATTATAGATTGAAAATTTATCTTTAATTTATCCACTAGTTATTTGGAAAGAATCAATTTTTCATCATTCATTTGGAATTCATCATTAACCTATTTGATAATCAACTGAGTCATTGAATACTTGTAGTTGTTGGATGTTCCATTGAATATCCAGGTGAATTCTATTTATTAAGGATTCATATTCTAATATGTTATTGGCGCATGGGAAGATATAGAGGAAATATTTTAGAATAATCTCACCTTATGGAGTGACTAAGAGGATGCCTACTCTGGGCCCATGTATGGTGAATAAGTCATCAAAGTATAATTTCTAGCTATCAAATTGTGATGTATTCATTATGGACACATTCAAGAAATTAGTTACAATTGGATTAGTCAATTATAATGGTGCTTATGTTTTTTGATCCACTATAACCTATCCTTTTATATATTTTTTATTAGCATACTCAACTTCAAATTCACTAAGTAGCATTATCCATTTTTCCAATCAAACTTTAAGTGCTGATTTGGATAATAAGTATTTCAATGGATCAAACTTTGCAATGAGATGTACTTGATTATTAAACATGTAATGTCAAATATTATGTGATGAAAAAACTATGGATAAACATGCCTTTTCAATGGGATTATAATTTATATGATAGGATATCAATGTGTGACTGATATGGTATATAATCATATCATGTTCCTTACCTTGATCATTGTGCTGTGTTAGGAGAGCACCAATGGCACATGGTATTGCTAAAATATATTGGAGTAAATGCCTTCTAAATTCTAGTAGAGATAAAATATGTGGATTATCCAAGTATTATTTTAGTCTTCGAAATTCTTGTTGGCATTCTTCATTCCAATTAAAAAAAGTCCCCTTATTCAATATATGAGTAAAGGGCTGACACTTATCTACAAGCTGAGAGATAAAACATCATATGGCTTGGAACTTACCCTAAAGACTTGAGAGCTACTTAAGATTATGAGGTGAGGCTATTTTTGTGATTCCTTTGATCTTTTCTAGATCTACCTTGATGCCCCTTATTGAAACTGTGAAACCTAATAATTTTCTTAAGGTCACTCCAAATACACACTTTTTTTTAATTCAACCTTACTTTGTACTCTAACAATATTTTAAAAATTCTTCTTAGAACCACATGGTTCTTTGATATTAAATGGGACTTCCATTAAATATAATTTACATAGTCTTCAATAATGTCATGCATCATATCATGCAAAATGATGGTCATAGCTAATTGATAAGTTACCCCTGTATTTTTGACAATGAATAACATAACTTGGTAAAAAAATGTTTCCCATAGGGTAATAAAAGTTGTTTTATGGTGATATTCAAGTGATATTTTGATTTTAATATAACCTAAGAATCCATCCATGATAGAAAGAATTTCATATCCTACTCTCGAGTCTATAATAATATCAATGTTTGGGAGTATGAAGTCATCTTTAGGACATGCCTTGTTGATATCCTAGAAGTTTGTATAGATTCTAATTCCACCTTATGGTTTAGTTACAAGAACAATATTATAAATCCACTCTAAGTAATCTATTGGGTAGATAAATCTATCTTCCAAGAATTTTTATATTTCCTCTATAACTAATAATGCCACCTTTGGATGTATCTTTCATAGTTTATATTTTATTGGTTTTTCATTTGGATAGACAACCAAGTGGTGTATAACTAATGAGGAGTATAATTCCACCTTGTGTTTTAGTTACAAGACAATATTATAAATCTAATTTAAGTAACCTATTAGGTAGATAAAGCTAGCTTCTAATAATTTTTGTATTTCCTCTACAACTAATAATGCCACCTTTGGATGCATCTTTCATAGTTTATATTTGATGGGTTTTTCATTTGGATGGACAATCAGGTGGTGTATCACCAATGAGGGGTTTATCCCTGGAATATCATCTTAGCTCCATGCAAATATGTCAATAAATTATTTTAGAAGTTGAATAATGACTTCACATTCCTCTATTGTGAGAGATGCCTTAGGTTTCACTATTTTGGGATGTTTATCAGTCTTAATATTAACTTATATCACCTCTTAAATTATTGAGGGTGATTGATATCATAAATAAGGGGGTAATGATATTTTTGGAACATTAGAAGTGAAGCAATCTAAAATTTTAGTATAAATATCAAAATAATATTTTGAGAAAAATGTGTTATATTGGAGTTCATTTGGTTCTTTGGAAGGCTCTTCTTATTAAAAGTGTTCTTCATCACTTTGGTTATGGGATTGTTTTATTCCCCAAAATATGCAAATTAACAAAGATTGATTTAAAAACCCTTTTTATGATCATCGAATGGCATGTTATCTTTGTCTCCCATGTATTTCAAAATGATATCATCATTTTGAAACATGTTAAAGAAGGGCTCCTACTTTTATTCACAATATATAAGGTATGGATAATGGGGGGAAATGTTAATGGTGGAGATGGTGGCATAAAGAAAAAGGTTGGTGGCAGTGAGCTCCTTGAAGCAATTATAGATAAATCTTGTTTTAATGTCCTCATCAAGGAAATATGGCCCATTGGTCAAAAGAGAATCCAAAATGATATTGGTCAGGTCATCATCATATAATTTGTGCCCTAATCCAAAATATTATGGATATCCTTAAACCATGATGGGTTCAAATCAGCCTTGATCTTATTTTCTTAATACCTTTCCTTTGTACTACATGTTCTCCACCATTCTTTGGACTCTAGGATAGTGTTGTTAAAAAAATATGAGGGCCTAATTATCTATAATATTCCAAGAATCATCTCCATCCTCAATGTATGAATCACACAAGAATCTAGTTCTTGAAAACATTGTTGGCCCAAACTAATATTTAATGGGATTATCATTCCTCATAGCCAGGGATGCATAGATATGTGGAGATATGGGTGAATTATTGATGAATTTTTTTTATACTCATATTATCCACATATTTTGGATGTGATCTTTAGTTGAGTAAAATAATGTTACAATTGAGATGGGGATTATAATTGATCCAAGAGATATACTTAGTAGTTGTTGGGCTCAATATAATGTTGTCAGTGCCAAGGTAAGGTGATTGAGATAATGAATAATCCATTCAAAAAATGTGGAGATGGTCTATGACTCTAGAAATGGTGACCTCCATTCTTGAATATGGCAACTTTAGGCACTGAGGGAGAGTGGATGGCATAATTTACATTTCATGAATCCATGGTCTTTTAAGCAATATGTTATATGGTAATTCCACATTCACAACATGAACTAATGTCTGATGAACTATATGTCCCAAAATAATAAGAAGATAAATGGTCCCAATTAACAGTCTCTCATTATCATCATAAAGCTTTAATAATTATCAATGTGGGCCCTAGTGATGTTTCAAAGTATCCCAATTTCTTTACGAAGTCTAGATTACACAAGTTGAGCATGGATCCTCCATCTATGAGAACATGAGAAACATGATGGTGGGAGATGGTGACCTTAATGTATAAGGGGTAATTATGATGTGGTCCAACTAGAGTACAATCTTGGGAACTAAAATTAATTTTCTATGATGGGGATAAATGTGCTACTAGTGCCTAAAATTGGTTAGTATCTAGGTCACTAGATACTTTTAAATCATTTGACACTTGATTTAATATTTCCTTGTGTAAAGTTGATGATTTAAGGAGTTTGATGAAGAAAATTTAAGCTAGAGTATTTATCTGATTTCTATATGATATCAAAGGATTTATCTAAATATATTGAAGTTTTTTTAAAAATATTCCCCTTTTGGGTAGTAGATGAGGTGGATGGATCTTGATAAGGTGCCACATGAATTATTATGTTATTGCATTGGTTGGTTACTATTAAATTAGTAGTAGGCATATTACTTTTTAGGATGGGGGATTAAGGTGGAGTGGATTCATGGATTTTATGAATTTTTTTGGTGTTAATGTAATGGTAGGGAACATTATGGTAATCAGTGAAATTAGATGATGATGCCTAACCCTAGTCTCTTTGGGGTCTCTGATTCCCCTAATCATGTTTTGGGAGTGAATCCTTATAAATACCAAGTTTCCCACTTGCTGACTAATTCAAGGTAGCTTCTCCTTCAATCTCTATATCACCCATTTTAATTAGATCTTGGATATAATATTTTATTTACAGAAACCCACTTAGTTTCATGTCATTTTACCTTGTGGTATTTACAAAAATCATATTCATTATACCAACATAGTTTTGGTTTATGGTCATCCATAGGTCTAATCTTAGGAAAAGTAATAATATTGGTAGTGACCAATCAGTCCAAGACTATTTCTATCAGGATTCCTATGCTTGTAAGGGGTCTTTTATCTGTGTAAGGTTTAGGATTACCTTGAAGGACACTAGATGGAAGAGATATTAGGTCATTATGTGGGGTCTTTATTTTGGATAGTTTGTATATGTTGTTTCTGGGAATCTATCACCCCATCACCTATGACATTTTTGTTTTTATTTAAGACCTTGGATTTTCTTAAAAAATAATTTTATTGACTCAAAGTGTGCCCATTTAGAGAATATAGTTTGATGGTCCCATTTTTAGTAAAGGCTTTTTCTATATGTATTCCATTTTCTATGATCTCATTGAAGGTCTTGGCATACTACAACTTTAATTAGTATTTCAATCCTATATTAAGGTTATCCACAAAGATTTTGGCTAATTATTTATCAGGTATAGTGCATGTTAAACAACTTGTTAGGCTACACCATCTTTGTATCAAATATACTAGGCTATTTTTGACTCATTATTTATTATTGTAAAGGTCAATAATGGATATACCATGCTCTATATTGAAGGAGAAGTGTCTAACAAATTTCTCTATTAATTCTCTAAAACTTGATTTTGACCCTTTGCGAAAGTGTATAAACCATTCCAAAGTGGGTCTTGTAATACTCTTGGGAAATAGTCTCAGCAAATAAGCATCCTCATAGGCTACCTCATGGCAAGCTACATTAAACTCCTGGACATGATCTCTAGGGTCCCCCTTTCCATGATATTTCTCAAAATTGGGTACTTTAAAGTGTGGAATAAAGGGGATATAAAAAATACTCATGTCCAATGGTGATGAACAAGAGTCTTCATATTTGTATTTAATATATTGGGATCTTGGATTCATCTACTGAAGGATCTCTTTCATCATTTTCCATTCTTGGCCAAAGGCAATATCCACAAGAGGATTGGTAGTTTGTTTTTGACTACCTTGAAGGATGTGATTATTATGTGTATTATTAGAATTTTTGGTATTATAGGTGTTATTGGAATTATTGGCATTGTTAGTATTATTGGTATTATGTTACCTAGGAGATGGTGGGTGTTGGTTATGGAGAAATAGGTTAATTTATTATCTCAATTGGTCAAGGTGATCCTAAATGATAGCCTATCTCCTATCAACCTTAGTGTAGTTATTAAGAAGGGATTGTTGGCATTATTCTTTGGTAAACCCATGGTCCACACCTTCTTATTCTTTGGGCATGTGATTAACATGTTGACATGGGGTAGTTAGTCATGATGGAGGGTGGACTAGGTTGTGCAATAGGGTATGATCAAAACTGGAAGGTAATGTGATGTATTTCTATGGTTTGGGCTAGGACCTAGTCATGATTTCCATATAAATAATGATCAATGAGGTTTATTACCTTTTCATTATGTATGGGGTTATATATTTCATTCTCTCCACTAGGCATGTGCATGCCACTATTATTTTCATCATATTCCTAATTTGGGTCAATCATAGGCCCTAATGGATTACTATCTTAGTTAGAGCCTTATCTAATATAGAGTTGGGCTTAGGTGTGGATGACCATTGTGAAAGGGTGATGAGATGAAATGTGATGGAAGAGATGGAAGTATTAAAATACTATTTCCATCTAGAGATTGAATCACTAGTGGTCAAAAAAATGGTGATGAAATGATCATGAATTACTATAAGACAAAGTATTTTAAGAAACTAATCTAGCAAGAGTGAAGGAAGAGTGATGGGATTAAATAGCTTTGTATACTATCAAATGGACAAGTTGATGAGTGATAGAGGAAAACTATACTTAATAAAGATGAGGATAATGATGGGTTCTAGATTAGGATCTTACAAGACTATGCATAGTGATAATCTAAAGTCAAAAAGATATGGTAAATAATGATTCAAGATAAGTGGCCACTAAGATCTTGATTTTATGAAATCTAGTATTTAAAGAGAATGAGATGATTGGAAGATAAGAAATGTGTGATATGCAACGAGTGGATATGTGATGAATGAAGTATTGGATAAGAACAACTACTCAAGATGAAATATACATAAATGACAAGAATGGACATGGATGAACTAGTTGAAAAATAAATATGAGGGTGAAATGGGTGGGTGTTAGGTGGAGTAATTATTATAGATGATCTCTATAAAGTGGTGTGATATGTGAATATATTACACAAATGGATAAAAGTGGGGGGTATTATAGGGTGGATTATGGATGATAAATGGGATGGAGAACAAATAAGATGTATATATAAGATTAAATAATGGTCAAAGATGGCATGAGGTAGATGTCCAAAATACACAAATAGATAGGAGATAATATGATATGCACACAAGATAATTTGTGAAGATGTGAAGGGGAATGGACACTCTATGAAAGTGTTTTGGAATAGATATGGATAAGGTGAGTAGTAAATGGTCATATGTAGTATGGAATTGGGATGATATATGGAAATATTTTAATGGGTAGGAAATAGGATGGTATATAAAATCTAGTTTGGGTGAAGACATTATAAGGTAAGAGAGGTTAAATTAGTGTATATTAGATGTTTAAGATGGGCTATGTGGATATATTAAATATGAGAGGATTGATATATGTACAAGAGAAATGGACAAGGGATGAATATACAAATGGGTATGAGGTAAGAGGATATATTTAAACTAGTCAATAAATATATGTGAGGTGATCACGATATGAAGGTGTGGTGAGGATAGACATTATGCTCAATATGTTGTGGGTAGATATTGGGATGTATATAAAAAATGGATATGAGATATAATTTAATATGTATAAACAAAAAGGATGTGGAGAGGAAAAGTAAAATGTATAGATGAGATGGATAATAGAGTTGGTGAATATAGAATAATGGACAAGATCGATATTAAAGGTGGATGGATACTATATGAAAGAATTATGGAATTGATATAGTGGGAATGGACACTATAGGATGATTGATTAAATGTAGTATGAAATGGATATGGGAAGGTGTGATAAAAATTAGTCAAAATACACAAGAAAGGATATGATAAGGGATCAAATACTAGGTGTTATGGAATGGATATAGATGGGATGGATGCTATAGGATGAATGTGGGATAGCATATGTAAATGTAGTATGAATATAGGGTAGTGTGGTAGTAAAAATTATTAAAAAAAATATGAAAGGGGGATGGTACTATATGAGGATATTGTAGGACAAATGAGATGAAAGTAGAAGATGTATTTTATGATATGAATATAAAGTGATAGAAAATGAAAGAGGTATGAAAAAGGGATCTCTAAGGTAATAATATGAGTGATGGATGGAGTGGAGATAGGATAAAAGGGAGGTGGTTGACTAGTATAATATGAATATCTAGGATAGCATAATGATCAAATAATATCAAGAAAATGGGTACTATATGGAGACTAGGAGTAAATAATGGAATAAGTGATGAGTGAATAATGGACGATGTGAATTTAAGATAGGATATGATGATAAATGTTAACTTAGGAGTCTCTAAGGTATCACATAAAATATGGGTGTAGTTGACTCAGCTAACAAATAATATGGGTCTAGTCATAACACTCAAATAAAATGGACAAGTATGATCCTAAATTAGTAAACTGTAATGGTTGTACAACTCAATGTCCACACCACCTAATAACTACACAAGTGAGGATATAAGCTAGTGAAACATTATGGAATCTATCAAAACCTCTCAACCCTATTTGAAACTGATGGATACTTTAGAGTTTATCCTACCTCTTATATTGATACACCTATTATGCCTAAAGTCCCCTACTCTAAGGTACATAAAAGAATATAGTTTCATGCTCAATATAAATGATGGCATAGTTAGGCCTAATTCCATATAAGAGGTTATATGATTACCCTAGGTCTTACATATTTATCATCCCTCACTCCATAGAACCCTTTATGAGGAATTTCACTTAGGCCATAGTGATAGCTCTCCTAATATTTAAACTTTGCTGGAACATGGAGTCTGGTTAGATCATGGTAGTGATATCCATGACACTAACCCCTATATATTAAGCCCATGTGTGGTGATGAAATCCACATCACATGCTATCTTAAAGGGGGGGTTAACAAATAGGAAAACACATAATATGATGAACTGACCATTCTTAATTACCTATGTGTGATGAGCATGATATGAAAAACTATAAATAAGATAACATGCACACATAAACAAACATGTATATACAACAAACTATTTTCACAATAATAAGATATATATATATATATATGTATGTATGTATGTATGTATGTATGTATGTATGTATGTATATATATATATGCATACATATATATATATGTATATATATATGTGTGTGTGTATATATATATATGTATGTATGTATATATATATATATGTATATGTATATATATATATGTATATGTATGTGTGTGTGTGTGTGTCTATATATATACATACATACATATACATGCATATATATATTATAAATATGTATGTATGTATGTGTGTGTATATATATATATATATATATATGCATACATACATATATATACATACATACATACATATATACATATATATATATATATATATCTAAAAATATAATGAAAAACTAAGATAAACTACTAAATAACACCCTCCCTACAAGAATAAAAGTTATAAATCTGATTAAGGTGCCTTAATCGTGAAGGTTCCTAAAAAAAAAGTGTTAGTAATTTAAATTTTCACAATCCCATAAGTCCCTACAATATCATGAGTACATAGAGCAAAACCATGACCAAAATATACAATATCACAACTAGGTAAACAAAACCACTAATTACATGCCATGACTTGATAATCCATTACTAAACTACTTTGGTTAACTATTAATAACACTAATGTCTAATAATATTGCTATAGGAATTAACAATATCATGACTATAAAAAAAATTTAATCTATATTGTTACAAATAGTAATAGAAAAATAAAAAAATAGGTCTAAAGAAACTAGGATAATTACAAATCTTGGTATAATATATATAAAATTTAGATGAAATCTTATAATCCTATGCTATTTTCTACCGCTAAAACCTAATTCATGCTATTTCTCTATAATATCATGACTGAAAGTAACAAATCCACTACTTGCAGGTCAAAACCACAAGTCAAAACTAGAATTATTGTAGAAGAAAGCCAAAAAGGCCTATGAGGGGTTCTGAGATGTTTGTTTTATCTTTTTATCTTCCCCGTATGATTTTTTCACACATAAAATGAAAGTTTTCAAGGCTTTACTTATAGATATAAAGAGTCCTAGACCAAAAAATATTTTTAGATGGGAAACTAATTAAGTTTTAAATAGTTTAACATAGACCCTTTCTTTAATCTTTTGTACATAACCTAAAGATGTTTTTGTTGATAGTACAGGAATTAAGTTAGATTTTTACTAGTTTTAAAGATAATATCACTATTATTGACTACAAACCCATGATTACCAGAATAACCCTACAACTGAGTGAGTCACGATTTTGGCAAGGATAGCCAAAAAATCAATGTTTAGGTTAAATGTATTCCTTTATGCAATCACAAATTATAAAATACCTAAATTAGTAAAATGTGCCCCAAATTTTAGGTTTAAAAAATATTATCCAAACTAGAAATAAAACCCAAAACTTAATGTCACCAATAGGAATGGATATCATAAATAAATCAAAACAAATGAAACATTCTTAGCATTCTTTTTACCTCTTCATACCTCCATTTTAGGAATTGCACTTGAATGAATTGATATCAAATTTTTGGACGTTGGATTAATTTGAGACCTCTTCACAATGGCCATAGTGAAAACTCTCATAATATTTAGACTCCATCAAAACATAGAGTTTGGTTAGAGTGCAGTGGTGAAATCCACGACACTAACCCCTATATACTAAGCCCACGTGTGGTGATGAAATCCACGTCATGTGTTATCCTTAATGGGGGGTTTAAAAAATAGGAAAACACATGATATGATTAATTAATTGTTCTTAATTACATATGTGTGATGAGCACGATATGACAAAGTATCAATAAGATAACACACACATACAAACAAACAAGTATATATGAAAATGATTATCATAACAAAAAGAGATATATATGAAATATAATAATATATCCAAAAATATAATGAAAAACTAAGATAAAATTCTAAATTTCACCCATCCCTACAAGTATAATATTTATAAATATGATTGGGGTGCTTTAATATTGAAGGGTCCTACAAAAAAAGTGTTAGTAATTTAAATTTTCACAATTCCTCAAGTTCTTGCAATACCCTGAGAACGTAAAGCAAAACCATGATCAACATGTATAATATCATAATTGGGTAAACAAAACCACTAATCATAAGTCACAACCTTACAAACCATTGATAAACTATTATGGCTAACTAACAATACCTCTGCTATCTAAAAATATCACTACTGGAATTAACAATATCATGACTACCAAAAAAATAATCTGTGGTATTACATATATGAATATAAAAATAAGAATTAGGTCTAAGGTAACTAAGATAATTATAAATATTTTTATTATATATATATATATATATATATATAATCTAGATGAAATTATTTAATCCTATACTATTTTTCTACCACTAAAACCAAATGCATGTTATTCCTCTATAATATCATGATTGAAAGTAATAAATACAATACGTGTAGGTCAAAACTGCAAGTCACAACTAACGGTATTATAGAAGAAGGCCAAAATAGCCTATGAGGGGTTTTGAGATGTTTGTTGTGTCTTTCTATCTACCCCCAGTGATTCCTACACACAGAAAATGAAACTTGTCAAGGTTTTCCTTATCGATAGAAAGGGTCCTAGATCAACAAATATTTTCAGATGGAAAAATAATTAAATTTTAAATAGTTTGACACACACCTTTTCTTAATATTTTGTACAAAACTTGAAGATGTTTTTATTGATAATATAGGAAGGAAAGAAGTTAGAGTTTTACCAATTTTAAAGATAATATCATATTATTGACTACAAACCCATGATTACCATAATAACCCCATAACTTAGTGAGTCATGATTTTTTTGGAGATAGCCAAAAAATCAAGGTTTGGGTTAAATTTCTGCCTTTTTGCAATAAGAAAAAATAAAATACCTTCCCAAACAAAGAAAGTGTGAATAGTAGATATAATAATAACAAAACACAGGTGATAGAGTTAGTCATAAATGTTATATTTGATAGTATCACTACTAGGATCAATAATATTATGATTAATATTCTAATCCCATAACTATGTGAGTCATGAGTTTGTCAAAAATGTGTCTATATTTGGATTCTAGGACAAATTCCATTTTGTCCTAAACATAGAAACCAAAAATAGGAAAAATGTTTTACAAGGAAGGGTGGGTTATCAAAAATAGATGACAAAATGATTTATAACTATACTTTTGTCAATATCATGACTATAACCTATAATATTATGATTATCAGTACATTACCTCATGTTTGAGATTCACAGTTTTATCTAAAATATGCCACTAGTTAGTTTTTAGGGGATATACTTTTGTGTTACACATAGAAACCATACCGATAGATAAGATCCTAGTATAAATAAAGTGTTAGTGAATACATATTATAACCTAACTTGTATTATCTATTTCAATAATATCACTACTAAGATTGACAATATTGCTACTACTAGAACAAACTCATGACTATCAAAGTCATAGTATTGCCAAATGCATGAAACCTAATAAAACCCTTAACTATTAGTGATTTATAGACAATATCAAAATTATCTTCTAAAAAATAATTATTGCAATACCATGACTATTATGGAAATATCATGACTCACCTGTATATGTCAAATTTTGAAAATTCAAACTTAGATCTATGTCTATTTTGTCGTACAATTACTCAAATTACTTCAAAAAATGGTATTAAACTGAATAAGGGATGTTGGTCCTACCATGGTCACCAAAATGTTCACCAAATTTTAGGTTTAATTAATACTATCCAAACTAGCAATAAAACCCAAAACTTAATAGCACCAAGAAGAATGGATAGAAGTAAATCAAAACAAATGAAACATTCTTACCATCTTTTTTACCTCTTCATGCCTCCATTATAAGAATTTCACTTGAATGACTTGATATTAAAATTTGGGATGTTTGATTACTTTGAGACCTCTTAATAATGGCTTAGATGAGAGATAGAAGGCTGTTTTAGATGTAATATGAGAGCTTCATGGCTTTCTAGATGATTTCTAATTAACCTTGGCCATTGCCCAAGCATGGTATTTTATAAGAATAATGGAGGGAATTTTTGAATATTTTTAAATTATTAGAAGTCTCTAGTTTAAAGACTTATAGAGACTTGGAGGAGCTTATCCAATTCTAAAGGTTTCTCCAATTGTCTAGGGGATAATGAAGGAGATTAGATAGGGATTAATGAGGTCTAGGGTTCACATAGATGTAAGAATGGCTAAGGTGGTAGGGTGACTAGGGTGGTAGTGGATAAATATGAATTTTAAATTGATAAGTGGATTTAGGGAGTAGGTTAATAAGTATCAGGTTCACTTGGAGGTTTAATGAGGAGATTAATTGGTTTTTAGAATGGTGTAAATGTTTATGGGATATAGGAATGGGACGAGGATTATTACGTAATTAGTTATCTTGGTTATGCAATACAGGAATTCAGCTAAATTAGCAAAAATTATTGTAATTGGTGAGGTGAGCATAATTTAGTGCATACATAAACCACATAAGAGTGACCCTACATATATTATTCATGTTACAATGCCCACAACTAGTTACGATGATGTCAAAAATAAAGTAGAGTCTGATCATATGATATATAAATACCTTTTTAGTACCAATTTATTTAAACCATGTACTATTTACACCATCATGCCAGTAATATCACATTCCTTGCTTCTCATTTATCACCATTAACTGATATACTAGTACCAACAATAATCCACCATACCTTTATATGAGTTTGAGAATGATGAGGCCTTTTGTGATTTTATGGGTCTAAGAGATAATGTTATGTTGGGAGCCCATAAACAAGGGTTATCTATCAAACATGATCCTATAGCCTATTTTATGGAGTGGGTGAACACCCTTAGAAAAAAATAAAAGCATAAAATATTGATGTCCCAAAGTGAAAACCTCTTTGTGACACTTTTGGACTAGGGTAAAAATAAATAAAAAGGGCAATATCTTGGTGAAAACTTATTTCAGGCACCACTAGATGGGGATTATCAACCTTATTCGAATGAAGTTTGGGAGACCAAAAATAGTGAACTTGATTTTGGGTATATGTATAGTACATAGGAGCAACATACCTTTTATAAAATTATTTGATAATGTCCTGAAGTTTTTGTTACTTTGACATTACTACTATTAGGATATTTAGATTCATCCTACTTGATAAAGCTTGAGGAAATAGTCTAACTAGTGGACTTTACCATTGCTAGATAATTTACATCCCTGAAAACTATTTTGGAAGATGCTTCAAATCTCATAGTAGAATATGTTATGCAAGTTAAAATTGGGAATCCATAGGACCAAAAGTGGATCAAACTAGGTGCATCCCTCATTGAGGAGTGTGAAGTTTTTATAAGAATTTTGAGGGAGTTTATTGACATATTTGCATGGGCCTATTCACAGATGTCATGTTTCGACCCCATATTAGTTTTACACCATCTCATTATACATATTGATGTCAAACATATTAAATATAAACTATGAAAGATGCATCCTCATATTTTTGTGTTAGTTGAGAAAGAGTTGGAAAGACTCTTATAAGTAAGATGCATCAAACTAATTAACTATTTAGAGTAGATCTCCAATGTTGTGCCTATCAATAAAACACTAGAAGAGATTAGAACCTACACTAATTTGAGAGATATCAATAAGGCATACCTAAAGGATGACTTTCCTCTATCAAATATTAACATGATAGTTGAATCCATAGTTGGGTATGAAATGCTTTTCCTCATGGATGGATTTTTAGGATATAATTAGATTATGATCATGAAAGAATACCAATAAATAACAATGTTCACCACTCTTTGGGAGTGTTTTGCTATCAGGTCATGTCGTTTGGCCTCAAGAATGTAGGGGAAATATACCAAATGGCTATGACCATTATATTTCATGCCATGATGCATGATATTGTCTAAGACTATGTCAATGACATATTGGGTATATTTAAGACTTGTATATATCATATAATTTTACTATGAAATATATTTGTAAGGCTTCATGAGTACAAGGTTTGACTTAATCCAAATAAATGTGTCTTTAGTGTCACTTCAGGTGAATTGTTAGAATTTATTATCTCTGGATAAGGCATTGAAGTTGATATTGCCAAGGTACAAAGCATTACCAATATGCCACCAGCCTCAAGAATGTAGGGGAAACATACCAAATGGATATGACCATTATATTTCATGCTATGATGCATGATATTGTCTAAGACTATGTCAATGACATATTGGGTATATTTAGGACTTGTGAAGATCATCTAATTGTACTATGAAATATATTTGAAAGGCTTCATGAGTACAAGGTTTGACTTAATCCAAATAAATGTGTCTTCAGTGTCACTTTAGGTGAATTTTTAGTCTTTATTGTCTCTGGCTAAGGCATTAAAGTATTACCAATATGCCACCACCTTCCACTTTGAAGTAGCTCTAGAGTTTATATAGAAAAATGTAGTCTATTAGATGCCTCATTTCATAGTTGGATAATAAATGCCATCCCTTCATTCTTTTATTAAATAAAAGTATTATGTTTATTTGGGATTTTGAATTCTAGAAATCCATTAAGCACCGAAAAAAATACATAGACAATCCACCTATTTACTTACCACCAATTCTAGAGAATACATTCTTATTGTACTTATTTTCCACTAAAAATGCCCTAGGGATACTATTAACTCAACATGATGAGAATGGGAAATAACATGCCATGTAATATGTAATCCATACACCGGTAGTATATGAACATAACTATACTTCAATTAAAAAATATTATTTATCTATGGTCTTTGAATCCCAACAGTTTCATCATTATATGCTTAATAACAATACCATAGTCATTAGAAAAGTAGATACACTCAAGTATATACTATCAAACATATATTTATAGGACCACATGGATAAATGGATAATGCTTTTGAGTGAGTTTGAGATTGAGTATGACAATCAAAAGGACATAAAGGGACAAGTACTTATAGAACAACTTGTTGAATCTCCCCTTTCAACTACTCAACCAGTCACTTTTGAATTCCTAGATGAGTCCATCATGATCATCATATAAACACCTCCTAGGAACAACACTATAAGATATATTTTGATACTTTATTCACATCTCATAGATCAAGAGCAAACTTATTATTTATTACACCATAAGGGGATCTTATTCCCTAATAATTTTGTATTATATTTCCTTGTACTAATAACATGGATGTATACAAAGAATTAGTTATAGGGCTTCTTCAAGAAATAGCATGGATGAATATAAAGAATTTATTGTAAGGCTTCTTCAAGAAGTATAGTGGAACATTGAACATCTTTTGGTTTATACTGATTCTTAGTTAATCATCAATCAGGTTATAGACCAAATATGATAAGTTGGTACCATAGAAGGCCATGGTGGACATCTTGAAGTAGTAGATTGACTAGATTTAGTTTGAACACATACCTCAAGCTAGTAACAAGATAATAAATGTAATGTATACCATTCATTATTTGATCCAAAACAAATACAAGGAAAAATATTATTGGTTCCTTATTGAGCAACTCCTAGCATCTACTCATGAACATTCGACTATTGAAATAATCTATGATATTGTTGGTCCTAGTTCTATTTGGTATTCATACTTATATAATTGCCTTCATGACCAAATCCTTACACCATACCTTTCTTGAAAATAACAAAAAGCCTTCACACACCAAGCCTCTCAATATACCCTAGTTGGCCTAACCCTTTATCACATAAGCTTTGATATAACTTTGATTTGTTCTTTAAATTTAGTATAATTTGCATTAGCATTGGGAAAAGTTCACAAAGGATTTTTTGGATCCCATTCTAGTGGGGATGTCCTTGACAAAAAATTATTATGTACTTATTATTATCAAACCATGGAAGTAGGTGAAATTTTTTATGTCAAAACATGTAAAAAATGTTAGAAGCATGAAAGTTTTATTCATGTTCTATCCTTAACACTCAAACCAATGACACACCATGGACATTTTCCATGTGGGGAATCAATCTCATCAAGAATATTAAACCTACCTTATTAGATAGCCATAAGCATATCCTTAATGCCACTGACTATTTCACTAAGTGGGTTGAAGCTATACCACTCACTTACATGACTAGAAAATAAATTTCCAAATTCATTTTCAAACATTTCATTTACTGCTATGGTATCCCATCTAACATTATATCTAATAATGGTATATCATTTAATAAAAAAGATGTCAAATCACTTGATGATAAATATAACATTACCCAAAAGTTTTACATTGTGTATTACCCATAAGGTAATGGTAAATTAGAGGCATATAATACTACCATTTTCAATATTCTTAAAAATACTCTCAATGGTATTGGCTTGGATTGGCACTTGCATATCTTTAGAGCTTTTTGGGATTACCAACATATTCCATTGTCTATGGTACTAAGTCCATTCTTCCCATTGAGGTCAAGTTTCATTCTCTATATATCTCATTCATGCACATCCTTGATTATGAATATTATAGAGAAACTCACCTTCAAGAGGTGGAGTTACTAGATGAAAAATACATGGTTGTTGTAAATAGCCTTCAAGTATATCATAACCTGTTACATGATCAATATAATAGGCATATCAATCATAAAGAGTTTGATATTGGTGATATTTTCCTCAAATAAAACAATAAGAACACCATCACTAAGAAAAATAAGAAATGAAAATTCAATCCTAATTAGATAGGCCCTTATGTTGTTATTGTTAATTATGGATTTGGAGCTTATAGGTTAGCTATATTTGAAGGAGATGAACTTAATGATCCCATGAAAATAATACATCTCAATATTTATTTTTATTCTTATACCTAAGGCATTTTATATGAGTATAATTTAAATCATACTATAGTGTCACCTTCACTATACCATACCATTGTCATTCCTTACATACCTTATTGGTTGAAGTTATTTTACCCTCCCATACCCACCGATTTTTGAACTTGGTTTTAATCCATTGGTTCTTTTGGAAAATTAAAAGAGGGTATTTGAAATAGATTTTAACCTAAAATTTTCGTTCTACATGGACCTTCTTTTTGCTGAGTCTCAATCGAAGTCTGATTCCTTATTTTGATTCCTCATTCAACCTTATCATCAATCCTACATGTATATAATTTTCTCTTTTCCTTATACATCCCTAAAATATCTTTGTTAAATTTATTCATTATATTTCCATTTATTTTTATAATAAATTCATACTCACATCAACATCCTCATGAAGCTTACTCACCTTTTGTCCTTATAAAGTTTATAGACCTAGTCAACTTTTCAAGGCTCTAAACCAAAAATTCTTCTTTGACCCCCATGAATATGCACATATATCATAAATAGTATTATTTGGTCATAAAATACCTAAACCAATTCCATTTTAGGCTTAAATTAATATTTAATCTCCTTCATACACCTCTTTGGGCTTTAAGCCTCATCTTCCCTTGTAGCCCTCAAAACACCTAAATCTCATTGTAGATAATAATATCAAGGGATTCTTATCAAACCAAACCAATATAATTTTTAGACACCCATTATATAAATTCAACTTTATAATAATTTTAAAAACAAAATTCCAAATGGATATCCTCTAACCTACTATCTTCTTCTCAATTAGGCTTATAGTTAATAACCCTTTGAGTAGACAAATCCTATTGTTTAGAGAAACACAAAGAGTTTCAAGATAAAAAAGTAACTTCTTAGATACTCATTACAGGTTTAAAATTCTATACCAATTTATAAATTTCATTTTCCAAGGTATAAGTATTAACTTCATCTTTCCTTAGATGAGTAGGCCTCTAATTAGGTCTCTAAGCCTCTACACCGAGTTTTAGCTCATACAAAATCCACATGTGTCAAATGTTTAAACATGTGTGTAATTCACCTTTAGGGTATAAAACCCAACTTATAATTTTTTTTAATAAGTTTGGATCATCCTCCAAGTACCTAAACCTTTAAATAGCCAAAACCCTTTCTTAGGTTTCTTTCACATGTCAAGAAAGATAAAGTAGAAGGTTTCTAAATCCAATAATGTTTTAAAGACTAAAAAAAATATGAAATAGTCTTTATAATGTTTAAAAAAAATAAAATACAAAGATAATTAATATTTATTAACAAAATATTCAAAAAACTCACAATCCTTAATTCCACAAGGCACTTACACAAGTTACAAGCCAATAAGCTTCAAAAGGATCTAATTTGAATCTTATGAAATCTAAATACTTATGTATTTTTTCATACACTATTATACACTCCTTTACACATTATCCAAGACTTTTTTGATATTAAATAATCAATAAAAAACTCTAAAAATCCATTTTGTAAAATTTTAGGTATGTATGAAAGGATTTATCTAGAATATTGCATTATAAAGAATGCCAAGCTTTTAAAATGGATTGCTTCATCATGAATACCATTTATAATTTAAATATGACATAAAAATATTTAGATATCATTTTAAAACCCTCAAAATATATCATGTATTATATCATTTTGATAATGTACACATAAAAGTGTGCATGACTAAATTGTTTTATGCTTGAAACTATCCACATCAATAAGTATAGATAAGATGTCCACATAAATAATATAACCTCTATCCAATATTTAATTGAACCTCAATATAATACTATTCATCAACCAAAACTATTCCAAATTCCCTATTCTCTCACTTATACATGGCTAGGTTCAATATAGAGTTCTTAAAACTTATTTAGACTATGACTTAGAATCTTAACTAGTATATCAAAATTTAAAACTATTCTATGTTCAATGAGACAAGAATATGAAGTTAATGACATATCAAAATTATCAATTCAATATTAAATAGTTTTATCAAAATAATATTCATTCAAAATAGTCATGTTTAGAATTATTACCATGAGAGGTTGAATTTCTTCATTTCTTGATCTTTTCTAGATATAAACCATATTTTCTCCAAGGTTATCCAGCCTCTCTATTTATACTATCAATTTTCTCAATTTATATTTTGTTATTCAAATTATTACATATATAACATTCTATTCTTGATAAATACTTCTGAAGAGGCTAGTTTCATGTAGAAGGTCATTTAGGCCATGTTAATGATCTTGCCTTCTAAAGGCTTACCTTATCATTACATGACTTCTACATTAAAATATCACTTTTACACATCTATATTACCATATAGGAACTTTAAAAAACATCATCTGTCACTCACATTTCATATCTAAACTCTCAAAACCACTCTAGGTCCTTCTCAAAAGTTTAAAAATTTAAAATTACTCTTTTGATGGTAAAATGTCAAAGACCTATAAAAACACTTTTACCTAACAACTTGAATTAACTAAAAAATCTTATAGGGTATTTAAATACCCCTTACACTATAAAATGCCAAAAATACACCATGTTTACACATTATTCTCACTTCTTCAATCTTTCAAGTGATGCTCCTACATCATACTCCCTATGTAGGGAAAATTTGAGCTCTAGCATAAATAATTTTGCTCTTAATCATATATTTCCTTCCAATTCATCCTCTAATGTTTATCTAACTTAATTTTTAATTTATCTTCTCTTTCTTTAGTTGATCCTTGTATTATTACTTCATCTTTTTAATTTCTCTTCTTGCCAAGTTGTTTTCTATCTTAATGTAGTGTGCAAACCTTTTCACTTCTTTATCTTATTCATTTTCTAATTCTAATTCATTCTCATCATGCTATTATTTTTGGTCATATCTTTCATTTGGATATTATTATAGAGTTATATTTCTTATTTGTACTTAATATTTTTTTCCCTTCACTTCTACCTTGTCTTCCTTATTCACTTTTTGTTGACTTGTCTACTTGATCACTATCTCTCCTTTGTCTTCATGGGATAATGGCTTCATGTCTATCATATTTTTGACTTCAACTTCTTCCACTTTTCCATTCATAATACTAAACTTTGATTATGTGTCCTCATATGGAGTCTTTTTTCACATTATGAATCCACGATCTACTTCATTTTAGGTTCATATTATTTGAATACTTATTGGAAACTTGTTTTACTCTTCTCTACATGATTTTTCTCAACAAACTCAATAATAATATTCATGCCTTGATCTATTTTCACTAGCTGGTCCTCTTGCTTACCTATTTGATGAATTCTAAAACTAATTTTGAGGATAAAAATACCCTCTCCTTATTCTTTCAATGTTTTTCTGATCTCACTTTCTTCTTCATAGGAGATTCACTCCTCTTATTTCAATTTCTTATTCATATCCTCTTTCACCTTCTCTAGATGATCATACGACACTTCCTAAATGTGTACCTTTCTATCTAATTCAATGACACTCTTTTCAATGCTCC
>JARHVA010006027.1:432500-487500 GCA_037957365.1 Torreya grandis
AACTATGCGGGTAGTGTATACTTGCCTAGTGCATCTAGAGTTAGCTCAGCTACCTCTTCCTTTTATTCTATTCCTCCCATTTTTTTATTATTTGTGTCATTGTTCCCTATATCCTAGGTGCAACATTGTTAGTTCTTTGGTTTTACATTATTATACCTTAATTATTGATATCTAGCTTAGGGGTCACCCTATCATCAAGAGTAACACCTCTCTTACACATGCACTAACAATTTTTATTCTATTTGTACTAACATTGTAATTATACAGTTTTTGTATTTTTCCTTTATTTTTTTAGAATAGTTTTCTAATTGGACTTTTCTTTGCTTTGGATTTTTTATTTATTTGTGACCATGTTTTTTTTATTAGTGTTTTATTGTTCATTTATTTTATTTTATGGTGTTTTATTTTTTTTTATTGAAGTTTTATTGCCCATTTGTTATCTTTATTAATTTTTAGTTTTGTCTATTTATTTGTTTATTTGTTTTGTTTTTATTTGCCTTATTTGTCTTTTTATTTCTCAGTTTTTGTAATATTATTACACTTGCATCTTTATTAGCCATATCTTGTAATTGATTTGTGAATTAGTATATGTTCTTAAACTTAGTTTATTACAATATAAACCCTTGGGATTTGATTGATCATATCTTATGCCTAAGTGATTTATAATTTCATTTAAATTGAGTTTTTCATGCTTTGGATACACATTTTGATTATAGTTATCTATATCTATGATATATAATATCCAAAGCTACTTCAAAATTAGGCCAAATAATTTATTTGATAATATGGTGACTAGTACTTCTCCTTGTTCACATTTGGAAAAATTATTGACCTACTCTAACACTCCCTAAATTCAGGTTAATTAACTCACAAATGATTAGTAATCCTTATTAGTTAGGATGCATATATCCATACTAACAAGTAGCCCAAATTCATGTTTATCCTTTGTGATGGATTACTCTTACTCTATGATTATGTATTTAGCACGTAACCCACATTTATTGATTTGAACCACTAGGAAAAATATTAATTGTATCATTCTTCCATCTTCCCTACTAGGGAAAAAAATATGCCAATGATTATAACCACCTTTGGTAAAATCATTGTTTTTTGATCTATCTAACCTACTGAGGCATTTTCATTGCGAAAATGATTATAACCACATTTGGGAAAATCATTATTTTCACCCATTATCTTAGTAGGGCACTTTTTTATGCTTATGATTGTTACAACCTTTTGGTAAATCATTATTTTTCACATACCCTACTAGGGAATATCATTGTGCCATTGATTATAACCACCTTTGGAAAATCAATATATTGACCTCATTACCTATAGGTTGTATCATTTCCTTATTTTTCAAGGAACATTAAAGGGGGAATATAGGGCTCATACATCACCTTATAGGTCATTATATAAGGAATTAATGACTTTTTCATTCTTTTATAAGATGGTATTATGCTTATGTGTTACAACATCTTCTCAAATAGGGGAAATTGTAGACACCCCATTTTGACAATAATTATGTTCCAACTGGACATTAGATTAATTTATAAAAAATAATAGAAATTAAACCTATGAATCAATGGAAGTCATAAGTTCATCCACACATCATAAATTAGTGTTTAAAATCATGTTGAGGCATCCCTATTTGGGATATTATCCTGTATATGATATTAAATTCTCATGGCTTCCTCTCTAGTCAACTTGTGACCTAGAAAATTAATGGTTTGACTTTTTAACCCATTAAGTGGGGAATTTAAATAATTATTAAAGTGTAAAAATGAATTTTTTAAAATGAATTTTTAATAAAAATGATGTATGATGATGTCATAATCCTCAAAGTTAAAGAATTTAAAATATCCCCCTAAAGCCTTAAATTTAGAAATGGAGAACCATGCTTAAAAAATGAGATCTATATCCCAAATCTTAATTTTTTTCCCTTCCTTAACTCAACTAGGGTAATCTAAACCTAAATACGGTTAACTATATCCTAATTTTACATGGGTTAGAGTTAGTTTAAAAGGATATAAATACAATGCTTCACCCATTTTTCGAAAATATCTTTTGGGTAATGTTATATTGAAAAAATAGCTTAAAGGAGCCTCTTTGTGTAATGTGATAATGATCATTTGTTGAGAGTGAGAGAAGCCAATTCAAAATCAAAGACAAAGCCAATCCTAAACTTTCAAAGGTGACAAGGAGATATGATGAAAAGAGTCCCATTCTCTTTGAGCACATGATAAAGCACATTCCTCTATGGCCAACATACAACTATTTCTCTCAAAGAAGGTAAATATTGTTTATTTTGTCTTCCAATCTTAGTTGCTTGTACTATTATCTTTCTCCTTGAGTGTCTAGGCTTGAGGTGTTAGATTTATTAGTGTGTTTATTTTTTGGTTTTTATCATACTAACTCCCTTCTTAGCTTCCTATTGATCATATTATTATCATTTAAACTAATATTAGAGTCAAATCATAATAGTGTGTCCCATGTTTTGACATAAATATGACACATACACTTTTATCTTATCTTAAAAATATATTGGGTTTGGATCATTAACATTAATAAAACAAATGTGGTTTATATTATATATACAAATATGTAGTTCATATAGATTTTTTGAAATTTTTAAAAAATCATTAAGTATTTTTTTAGGATTTATGTTTTAATTACTTTTTTATTTTTTTACCTCCTTAAGGGACAAAATATTAATTGGATCAATTATGAAAAATGTAAATCTAAAATTTATTATATATAGAGAGAGGTTAAGGTATAATATTTCCCTAACCTTGGATAAATAGTGAGTTTCTAGCTGATAGTAGAGATTAATGCAATCAAGCAACATAGTCATACTTATAAATTTATGAATGTGATTTGATACCAATCAAACCAAACTATAAATATGGAGAGGTTATATGATGTAATCAATTCCAAAATGTAAAATTAGGAATACTGAGTGATTTACTCACCTCAAGCATACCAAAATCAAAGTAACTATTGTATTATATTTGCTTCATAATAGTATGTAATAGTCTAACCTAATGAAACAAATTCCATAGAAGTATTTTGAAATATGATATTGATTTTTATTTTGTAATTTAGGTGTTATTTTCATAGAATATGCACCTTATATATGTCTCATGATGAAACTTGGGTATAACAATGTACCAATATATATAATTCTACCACAAATTTATATTTGAATCATATAACTATGGAATTTGGCCAATTTACAAATTCTAAGTGTGGAGAATATGTTTCCAAATAATGCCCACATTGAAATACTTAAATTGAGAGATGTTATAAATGTGGAGAACATTTCCCATAAAATACCCCTAATCTATATCTAAATTTATGAGTTATGACAAATGTGTAGAACATGTTTCCATAACATGCACTCATTATATATATGAATCTAGTGAATTGTGAAAAATGTTGAGTCTATATGTAATCATAAAATGATTAGAATTACAAATCAATCCTAGCTTAGAGAAGATAAATCTTACTTACACTTTCAATTGGGGATACATTACATAATCAAGAACATGACCAATATGTATCTGCAAGACCTAATTAGCGGATGTCTTATCACAATAAGATCACTATGAAGGGTTAAAAAGCTTCCAATCACGTAAAACTATGTAATAACCCTAAATAAATCTTATGTTTTCATATTTACTCTACTAATAACAAGTAAACCAAAGAAATCTAATATAGTGCTCACCAAAGCTTGTGGCATAAAGTTGGGGTAATAAACAACAAAAGCAAACATGCATAAGAGACATATATTCACATAAATGTATATATAATATTAATACATAGAAGAGAAGTGTAAATTCATATCTATCTGCTCTTATAAATGAGTAACAAAGATAATAATACATACCTTTAAAGAGAAACTTGTTGAGCCTCAATCTTTCCCTTGGCCAAGGTGATTTATAAGAGGTTGTTGTGGTATGTAAGGATCACAAGGATAAGTTAGATATAGGATACATATCCTATCAATGTATCCAAGAGACTTATCCACAAGACAAGATCCATATCTCCAAATAAAGTATGAAACTCTAAGCTTGCTCCTTAAATAGAATGGTAGATAAGCAGATGTACAATATATATTACTTATTCCTATATTAATAATGGTAAAATGATTGTGTATATATAGGTAGATTTATCCCTAAACCCTTCAAAAAGTTTTGGTTGATAGGGTTGACCTAGTATCATTATTGACAAAAAACTCACCAGGTCATAGTCTAGGTCAGCCAAGAGCTAACCTAGACCCTAAATATGTTTTACCAATAAGAGTATAAGGTCAACCTAGTCATGTGAACTATTAATAAAGGTTTTACATTATAAAAATTTGTAATGAAGGTGAAAATTTATTGGATAAGTATGCAAAATAGAAGAAAATGCTTAGGGTAATGGTTTTTAGGAGACAAGTGTGTAGATAACATGTGGCAAAAGGGACATCAATCTTGTGAAGAAGCAATGGTCTACCCACCCCTTTTTTGATGTAACCTTTAGGGCGTAAACTTAGAGAAATTAACACTTGATGGGTTCTTATAAGATAAAAAGAATCAATAATTGATAAAGACATATATTAAAAGAACTAGGACATCTATTGGAGCACCTAACAGATATAAACAAAACTAGATTATTCATGTTAGGATTGGGAGGCATCAAGGAGATGTGATGAGTCTCATTGAATTCTAATCTAGTGTCCATATTGATAGGATCCTAGGAGCATTTAAAAAATAATTTTATATGGGTCATGGATGGGAATACCATAGATGTTGGTATCACTTTAGAGGATGTCCATGCATTATTATGAAATTCTTATAGGGGGATAATGGTGATCATATGTCAATTAGATGTGTTGGGTGAATATTTTGTTGTCAACTAATTGAAGGTAAAATGGGTATATTAGCCATAGCGTAATGAGATAAATCTCTCCTTTCAGTAAGGGGAGGTTCCCTATAAACTATTAAAAACTAATATAAACTAAAAATTAACTCAAGGGTGAGATCATATCATCCATTTCTCTTTTTTTAGAAATGATGTTTACAAAGTAAAAGAAAACTTCCTGATATGGATAGAAACCACAAGAAACCTATGAGAGTACAAATCCTATACTTACTTCTATTACTGATTTACAATGTATATAATAGTAGGATGAAGTGTAGCCCAAAGTCTCCACCAAAAACTACAACAAAGTATATGAGCACAAAGGATAAAATTAGTTTAAAGCCTTTCCAATAACCTTTGTATTAAAACACAAAAACACAAACTAAAGATAATTATAGTAGCATAAAGTCTCCATAATCAATCTTTAGAACATCTTCTAGATTATTTTCACTCATTAATAGATAAGATTGAATTAGGAAAAGGATGTAAGAAAAATTTCCTAAACAACACAAGTTATTCCAATACAAAGTTTGAAAAGTCACTTGCTTTCTCATTCATTTAAGAAAATATATGATTTACAATCTGAGATCAATGTCTCAAAAGGCATCTCTATTTGGGTAGAGTTTTTGCTTCCAATAATTAAAAGATATATCTATTACAAAAGAGGCTCTCTTTATTTATAGGGAGAGGCCTTGAGGATTTAGAAAAGACTTAAATATTTTGACCTAGTCAAAGATAGAAGTCTTTGTCGAATTTGGACTTTCCATATTTTTAAATGTAATTACACATGATAAAAGTACATGTACAAATTTCCATAGTGGTTACAAAAGTGCATTTGAAAAAATGGAAATTAAATCAAAGGAAAATTGATTCAATTTGTAGCCCCATATTTCTTCATGTGAGCATCATACATGGTGATAAATTCTTGTATCCCGATACTATCTAGAGTAGCAATATTCTTGAAAATCACCTTCACCCTGATTATGTCATCTCTCACTATTGTGACCCATTTTGTATGACTAGTCAACCTAGTTTTTAGATTATCTAGAGTTAACTGATTATCTAAAATATTGTCCACAAAGGCTACTGAGAATGCCTTATCTTCAAATTCCTTTCGAAACATACCTTGAAATTCTTGAATCATTTCATCTACTAAAAGGAATTGGTTGTCTTAAAATGTAAGATTACAAGGTAGCTCCTCCAATTTATACAAAAGACTAATGTCATTATGGTCATTGAGGTCTTTTGATGATTTAAGGTCACTGATCAATTATTTAAGCACTCAACTCCTATATATCAATGCTTATTTAGTTTCAGTGTAAGAGTCTCTATCAACAATGATGCCAATTGATATTAGAGTGCTCAATTTTAACTTCTTCATATCCATATATTTATCAAGATAATTTATAATGCTTTCAATATCCTAAGAAATAATATTAATAAGATCATCTAGTTCTACTATTATTTTTCTCATTTTATCTATTTTCTCAAATAATTATGTGAGCAAGGATATTCCTTGTGTATGCATATTGTCTAAGTACTCTTCAAGTACTTTTCCCTTGAGATAGGTCTTTTTCACTTTCTGAATCATGGGATCTTCTATGGAAATGGCTTCTAGAGTTATTGTTTCTAGAGTGAAAGTGATCCTTCTTACCACTGTAGTCAACTATTCCATCATGTTGGGGATCAACCAACAATGTTGATTACATTTATGAAAGCAATAAAATGTGAAATTAACCAGAATGATAACTAACTAGAATGATAAATAGCAAAGAACAAGAGATACAAGAAACCACCCTAAAAACTTGTATTAAACTCTTTACAAAAGGAATACAATTGAAGAAACTTTTTTTCTTCCACACCTCTCTTAGATGTACATATCTCTCTCTAGATCTCTTTCCATCAAGAGCTCTCTCTCTCAATTAAAATTAACTCCAACAACCTGGAATGATTCACATATACAATTCTATACTGTTCAACACACATTCAATAAGCTAAGAAGAATTATCCCTATTGTATAGAATAAGGGATCATGAGCAATGTAATTACAGCCATTAAATGCACCTCCTAATCAAGGGCTCTAAACAGTCTTACTAATAATAGAGATGCGGACTTAAGACTAACACTTAATCCTAACATGTAAACATTCTGTTCTGTCCATGGAAATAGCTTTTTAGATGCATAGGTAACCGACGTCGATTCCTTCCTATTTGCCTGTGATCGACATTAGCCAATCCATGACCGATGTTGGCATCTCTTGGTCTACTCCTGATCGACGTAGGTCACTCCTGACCGATGCTAGTGACTATGTCAACCTGCAACTTTGGAATCCACTCACTTGGTGAAGCTTTTAGGTCCACACCTTAACAATCTCCCACTTGGAGATAAATAGCTGCACTAGTACCTGTACAGCAACATCTTCTAGCTCCTCCATCTTCAACTCAATCATGAAGACCAACAAAATTTGAATGAAGATTCAACTTCTCCTTTGTTACGGGCTTGGTCAACATATCAACATGATTCTTATCTATATGGATCTTTTCCAGCTTCAACTCACCATCCTCCAATACCTGTCTAATGAAGTGGTACCTAAGCTGTATGTGCTTGGTTCTTGAGTGAAAGGCTGAGTTCTTAGCCAAATGAATTACACTCTAACTATCACTATATAATCTGCAACTCTCTTGCTCCTTTCCTAACTCTTCCATGAACTATGTCATCCATATCATCTCTTTTCTAGCCTTTGTGACTACAATATACCCTGCTTCTGTAGTTGACAAGGCAACAACCTTCTACAACTTTGATATCCAGCTAACCACTGTTCCACCAATAGTGAAAATATATCCTATGGTGCTCCTTCTGCCATCCAAATCACTTGCCATATCTGAATCTACATAACCATGTAGAGAAGTATCTGAACCTCCATAGCACAAATGCCTATTGTTGGTTCCTCTCAGATATCTAAGGATCCACTGAACTGCTTTCCAGTGCTCCTTTCCTGGATTAGCCATATACTTACTTACAACTCCCACTACTTGGGCAACATTCGGTCTAGTACAAACCATTGCATACATTAAACTCCCTACTACAGAAGAATATGGAACTCTACTCATGTAGTCTACCTCATCATGTGAATTAGGACATTATTCTTTACTCGACATAAAATGTCCATCCAAAGGTGTGCTTACCAGTTTTGCATCCTGCATATTGAACCATTTCAACACCTTGTTCACATAATCCTCTTGAGACAAAATCAACCTGTGATTTTTCCTGTCTCTCTTAATTCTCATGCCAAGGATTTTCTTTGCTGCTCCCAAATCCTTCATGGAAAACATGTGAGCTAATTTCACCTTAAGCTCAAAGATATCCTATATGTGTGAACCTGCAACCAGCATATCATCTACATACAACAACAAAATAATATATCTACCATTATCCAATCTCTTAAAATAAACACAATGGTCAGATTGACACCTACTATAGCCATGCTCAGTCATAAACCTGTCAAATCTCAGATACCATTGTCTAGGAGCTTGCTTGAGGCCATATAAGCTTTTCCTCAATCTGCACACTAACTTCTCCTTACCTTTGACCTCAAATCCTTCTGACTGATCCATATATATTTCTTCATCCAAATCTCCATGAAGAAACATTGTCTTAACATCAAGTTTCTCAAGATGTAAATCCTCAATAGAAAGTAAAGACAATACAGTCCGTATAGAAGTCATTTTAACAACAGGAGAAAAAATCTCACCAAAATCAATACCTAGTTTTTGTGTAAATCCTTTCACTACCAATCTGGCCTTATATCTCATCTGTCCATTCTCACCTTCCTTCAATCTATAGGTCCATCTGTTCTTCAGTGTCTTCTTTCCTACTAGCAACTCAACCAAATCCCATGTTTGGTTCTCTTTCAAGGACTCTATTTCCTCAACCATGCCATGCTCCCACTAATTCTTAGATTCCACCTGTATTGCTTCTTCAAAACTCTCTGGTTCTCCACCATCAATAAGCAATAAATAGAATAATGAAGGGGAATATTGAATTAGATGTTTACTTACCCTTTCTGACCTCCTGATGGGTGTCTAAGACTCATTCATAACATGCTATCTACCCAAATTCTCTGATAGTGACTGACCTCAGTCACTTCCAAGTCTGTAATTAGTTGACGTCAGTTCTGCCTGACTGACATCAATTCCTTCCTGGCTGATGTTGGTCACTTTATGACTGACATCAATTTTTATTTTGTTGATGTTGGTTCTTGCCTGGCTGACGTCGGTCTCTATGTTTTCCTGTCTGTGATTAATTTTTCTTGCAAGCTCATTTTAGACTGTCACCTCGTCTAATTCTCCATTGCTCTGCCTAGATTGATTTAGCTTCTTTAGCTGATCACTATACATCACTTTTTCATTAAAAACAATATCATGGCTACTAATTATTTTGTTAGTTCTTAGATTCCAAAACATGAAACCAAAATCTCTTGAGCCATAACCAATAAATGTGCACCTCATAAACTTAGCATCCAGCTTCTTTCTATTTTCCTTATCAACGTGCACAAAGGCTTCACAACCAAAAACTTTGAGAAATGAGAGATCTACCTTTTTACCTGTCCATGCCTCTTTTGGAATCCCACCATCCAGAGCTATAGAGGGTCCTCTGTTAATCAGGTACACTATAGTATCAACAACTTCTGCCTAAAACTCTAAGGGCAAACCAGCATGCAATCTCATACATCTTGCATGCTCCATAATTGTTCTGTTCATCCTTTCAGCAACTCTATTTTATTGAGGTGTCCTTGGAACCATCCTTTGCCTATGGATTCCATGCATATAACAATACCAATTGAACTTGTAGCTACAGAACTCACCACCATTGTCAGATCTCAGGCACTTCAATCTCTTGCCTATTTCATTCTCAACCATAGCTTTCCAAATCTTAAAAGTCTCAAATACATAAGATTTCTTCTTAATAAAATAGACCCATACCTTTCTTGTAGCATCATCTATGAACAAAACATAGTACTGTGATCCTCCAATAGAAGCAACCTGAGCCGGTCCCCACACGTCTGTGTGAACAAGCTGCAACTTATGCTTCTTCTTTGTTGACCCAGTCTTGAGAAACCTCACTCTCTTCTGTTTCTCAAAAACATAGTGCTCATAAAAATCTAGATCTATGATTTTCAAATCTGAAAGCTTAGCTCTTGACTTAAGAATGGACATTCCCTTCTCACTCATGTGGCTGAGCCTAGAGTGCCACAACTTTGCATCCATATCTGAAGTAGATAATACAGAAGGATAATTATTAGTAACACAATTACATAAATAGAGAGTACCTACTCTCTTACCTTTGGCCAATACAAGTGCACCCTTGGTCACCTTCCAAGATTTAGCTATGAGAGTTACTATACAACCCTCATCCCCTAACTTTCCTATAGAAATCAAATTCCTCTTCAAACTGGGAACATGCATGACGTCTCTCAACACCCATGTGTTGCCATTCTGCAATTTTAGCTGTACTTTTCCTTTGCCAACAATTATACAAGGCTCATCATCCCCTAATTAAACTATTCCAAAATCTCCATGGACATAGTCACTAAAATATTCTCTATTAAGGGTTGCATGAAAAGATGCACCAAAATTTAAAACCCAAGATTCTATATTATTATGCAAAGAGAATATAAGATCATCTTGTGCAATACCTGCAACCTTTGCTTCTTCTTTTCCTTCATGCTAATTGTCTTCCTTAGGCTTTGACCAACAATTTTTGCTTATGTTCCCTATCTTTCCACAATTCCAGCATTGTGGCTTCCTACCATTTCTAGATTTGGATCTACCTCTCACCTTTGACTTAGACCTTGATCTCCCTTTCTTGCTCTTCTCTTTTTGCCTTCCCCTACTCTCAAAACTTAAAGCATTCCCTGATGTTTCCTCTATTTTTTTCCTACAAATTTCTTCATTCAAGATTACACTAACAACATCCTCTACTTTTAAAATATTTGAAGCAAATGCAGTATTACTAACTGCCATTACCAACCTATGCCAACTTTTAGGCAAAGAACATAATATTAAAAGAGTTTTAATTTCATCATCAAACACTATTTTGACTGAATTTAATTGACTTACAATTCCATGGAAATCGTTCAGATGATTAGATACAGATCCACCTTCCTACACTTGCAAGTTAAGTAACTGCTTCATAAGATATACCTTATTAGAAGCTAAGGGTCTTTCATACAAATTTGTTAAAGTAGTCATTAACTCTACTATAGACTTTGCTTGTGATAAATTAGATATCACAGTAGATGCCAGACTCAATCTTATAGATCCGAGAGCCTTTCTATCAAGAACTTCCCATTCTTCATCATCCATGTCTATGGGCTTCTTTGCAATCCCACCTAATGGTAAGTATAGATCTTTTTGATACAGATAATCCTCTATCTGCATTTTCCAATGTTGAAATTCTTGCCATTAAACTTCTCCATTCTCAGTTTACTTTCTTCTGCCATTGCTTCTCCCACTCAAACAAAAATCCCTGCAAAAACCCCTGTGAGTAACCTATAATCAATACACACTAACCATATTTGAAACACCTATTAGTCAACTTGAGCTCTGGTACCACTTGTTTGGGATTAACCAACAATGTTGATTACACTTATGAAAGCAATAAAATGTGAAATTTACCAGAATGATAAGTAATTAAAATGATAAATAGCAAAGAATAAGAGATACAGGAAACCACCAAGAAAACTTGTATTAAACTCTTTATAGAAGGAATACAATTGAAGAAACTTCTTTTCTTCCACACCTCTCTCAGATGTATAGATCTTTCTCTAGATCTCTTTCCCTCAAGAGCTCTCTCTCTCTCAATTACAATCAACTCCAACAACTTGGAATGATTCACATATATAGTTATGTACTATTCAACACACATTCAATAAGCTAAGAAGAATTATCCCTATTATATAGAATTAAGGATCATGAGCAATGCAATTACAGCCATTAGATGCACCTCCTAATCAAGGGCTCTAAACAGTCTTACTAATAATAGAGATGCAGACTTAAGACTAATGCTTAATCCTAACATGCAAACATTTTGTTCTATCCATAGAAATAGCTTTTTGGATGCACAGGTAACTGACATCGGTTCCTACCTGTTTGCTTGTGACCGATGTTGGCTGATCCATGACCAACACTGGCATCTCCTGGTCTGCTCCTGACCGATGTCGGTCGCTCCTGACTGATGTCGGTGATTGTGTAAACCTACAAATTTTCAATTCGATCACTTGGTGAAGCTTTTAGCTCCACACCTTAACACACCATTACTTTATAATGATTCTTCATCTCTTTCTCTCTATCAAACTTCTAAACCAATATGTCCATAGATGACTGCATATCACTTTTTATCACTTTCATGAGTTATCTTATCTAACTAAAATCTAGAGATAGAGTAGTCACTTACATAAAAATTATCTATCATCTAAATTTTAGGGATAATAATTATTATCATCTTGGGAGCCTTGAATAATTCTTTCAAAGATTATTAGGGATAAGAATTATTAGCATCTTGGGAGCCTTGAATTTTACTGACACCATTTATTGAAATCAAAGTCATTTGGAGAGATGGCTTGTTTTTTCCTTTTAGGTGTATACGCTAAGAACTAAGGTGGGATCATAGAAGTACTTACATTATTGTCAATCTCCATTATTAGCATTACTAATGTTTCACTTGCACTGGTAGTGGAAATAATAGGTAGACTATCAGTAAAAATTGCACCTTCTGCTGAGTGATCGAGAACAGATCTATCTTGAATATCAAAAGATGGGGATGACAAATTTGGAATTGATCTTGAGGAACAAAGAATATCTCCAAAGGAGCCTTGAGGTTTGTCAAAAATTACATTGGAAGGAGAGGGTAATCTATAAGAGGGAACATTAATTAGACAAATAGGTGAAGGAGTTATAAAAGGTGTGTCTGATAGGGAAGAAGAAATTACTATTTCTTGCCACACATTCTCTTGAAGAGGCAAAGTTTCCTCCTCTCATTGATCTATGTGCATGTCATCAATCTTCATCTATTCTCTTACTAGTTCTTCAGTGCTTTGCTTCTCAACTTCCATATATGCTATTTCTAGCTCTTTTTTCATAATTTTTGACTTCTTCATCACAAATATGATTTTAGGCTTATGTGTTCTAGAAGAAGGAACATCACATTTATTCTTCATCTATTTTATACTATTCTTCTTGTTTCCTCTTAAAATTCAGCTTTTGATCCTTTGATGAACTCTTTCAAGGTGATTCCCTTATTCGCTAACCAATCATTGGTGTTTACCAATATTAGGTCAAATCTTTTCCTTAAAGAAGTCAACTCTTTTTGTGACCATTAGATTGGGAGAAGAGGGGCATTGGTGACTTGTTCAGTATGGTATCTATTATTGATCAAATCTCTATCATCCACTAGATTCTTAGGGATATCAACAAGTCCCAAATATTCTATCTACTCAAGAGATAATTTACTATAGTCCATTTTCCTCACGTCTTCTATAGTCCTCAAATCTACCCAAACATCTTCAATCATAGGCTCATGAAACTAGATTTTCCTCTTAATCATATCCCTTATGCCCCTGTAATCAAAATTTAGTCTCATTTTGAAATGCTTTATGGTTACGAGCTACATTTTAGTTTTTATAACTCTAGCTTTTCCAGTGGTTAACACTAAAAACCTACCAATTTCAATTGGGAACCTGAAAATGGGTTTCTTGAGTTCCATCTATTTATTATGTATGACGATTATTTTCCTACATAGCTCCATCATGATTAATTTATCTAAAGGGAAGCTTGGAAGCATATAAGGATAACCTTGGAAAAAGCCAACCCATAGGTAAGAAAAAGAAGGAAATTTTAAGAACATACATCCAAAGTCATTCACAAGGGTCCAAGATTCATCTGACACTCTTTTTTGTTCTAATTGAGGATTAAAGAGACACAAAAATACCATAGATAAAGTGTCATTCACTCTCTTGAAATGATGGATAGAGCCCTTCAATGTCAATTGAGAGTAATATTGATACACTAGGGTTACTCTACTATCTCCTTCTAATGTCAAACCTAGAAAGGTTCTCATTGAAGATATAATATACACTAGGTATGAAGTCATGTATAATTTGGAGGTAGTGAATACCTTTTTCAATTACTCATACAGAGCATTACTAATTTGTTCTCCCCAGAAAATGACTTGTTTGCCTTAGAGAATTATCTTAATGAAGGGATACAGCCATTCATGAAACTGTGAGGAAGTAGGTAAGCCTCTTACCCTACTGAAAAGAATGATTAAGTCACTGACTTCTTCTATAAATTAACTTCTTGAAAAGCTCCATGGCCATCTTGACAAATTTTTCCTTAGAGTCTTGAGCCATTTATTATTGATTACTTTTTTTTCTCTTTCATGATCTTTGTCATATTCTCTTTATGCTTCGATGAAATCAAGCTCTAATACTTTGGTAGCAAGAGGACACATGAACACTTTATCATTTAACTCAAGGTCCAATCTAATGACCACATTACCACTAACATCTGACATAGCCCTAGTATCCTTATTGTAGAAGTGAGTGCACTAAAGAATAAATTTTTTATTGTGAGCTACTATAGGGAAAGATAAATATTACTCTCAATTATATTCTTCATTTCATGGCTGGGATTTCTTGATTTAGTTCCTTCCTTGAACTCAACCATATCCACATGACCAATCTTTGTATCTTTAATGTCATTAACATTAGAAGTAACCAAGGTGATTGGAAAAACACCTTGATACTTGTACTTCATTATCTTTGACTTCTTTCGTGAAACCTTAGCCATTTGGAAGAGATTTTGTAAAAAGGTAGTTGATGAAGAAAGATCCTCAAGATAAACTACAAAAAATTCATGATCATGTAATCAATAGCAATATTGGCAATTTGGGAAAAGTACATGTTGATGATCATGACCATGGGGATGTGCTTGAAAGTGCTAAAGTGTGAGCAACCTAGAAAGCCAAAGAAAAGTGGGCTCAAAAAGTAAAAATTTAAAATTTCCTAGAGTTAGAAAGTTTGAGAAAATATATGAAGGGGTGGCAAAAATTGTTGCCCTTGAATATAGGGGGTACCGGTGGCAAAAATCATTGACGTAGCATGTTGAGGAAGGTCTATTAATATATAGGCATCAATTTTTACCACCTTTTCATGTTGGGTTTATGTAAGGGTGGCAAAAATTACCACCTTTTCACATGGAGTATAGAACTCAAGTAAGAGTGGCAAAAATCATCGCCATTACACAAGACATAAGATATTGTGTAAGGGCAGAAATTTTCTCTACCTTTACATGGGATTCAAGGTATTATGTAAGGGTGGTGATTTTCACCACCTTTACATGGATGGAATAGTATTGTGTAAGGGTGGTTATTTTTTCCACCATTACATGAGAAACCTATTTGATAGTATAGGATTTAATAGGCTTTCACCTAGGATGTCTATTTGGGGAAGAAAGAGAGGAGGAAAAAAAGAAAAATAAAACCTAGAAAGGAGAAAAAAGGGAAAAATGAACCTATAAAAGAAATGAGAACAAATAAAAAATTGAAAACCTAGAAACAAAGAGAGAAAAATGCAAAACTTACCTGGTAAATCAAAATCCTATGCTTGAAGCTGACAAAATCACAATCCCACTCATTCGCACTATTAATTGGTTATATGGAGGGGGAGAAGACAACTCAGAACAATCAAAATGAGAGACAAATAAATAATTAAATGGATCAATACCAATTCTAACCACTCAATGTGCATGGTCATAAATGTTGTGTGTGAAAACTGAGATCATGCAAGGGCACCAAAAATTGCAACTCTTGCATGTAGAGGTGAAAATGTGCAAGGGCAGTGAAAATTACCATTCCTGCATGGAGGAGAAATAGACAAAGGATGTAAAGGTGGAAAAAATTTCTACCTTTACATGGAATTAAAAACACATGCAATAGTGGCAATTTTTTCTGACTTTGCATTTAAGAAACAAAATTAACTCCTTAAAATTTATCAATGTCTGATGTTCTGATCACATCAAGATTACGATGAGTTTCACATTTTTTGAGAAATGATGATGAAGGAATGTTGTGAACCTTTCAAGGATGCTAGTCAACTATGCTCAAGATCAAGAGAAACTTGTCTTGAATGATGAACTTAGAGTATGTTTATGAAATGGACAAGTTTCATAGGGATTATCCACCAAAATAAGCATAGCTAATTTTGAGGACAACAACTAGCTCCAGTTGAGGAACTTCTATCGATTGAAATTTTGAAAGGATCAAAGGGAGTAGAAACTAATCTCTAAGTGCCTTTATCCATGCCATTGGGCCATGGAGTCAAGCTACCAAAAAGAAAAAGACATGCAAAACCAAATAAAAATAAATAAATATAAGACTATATAAATATATAAATAAACTCATCTGACACATCAAGGATTGAAATGTTTCAGATGTTGCCCACTATGAGGCAGTGAGAATGGTTTTCCATCTTGATATTATAGCAATAAAATGTTTTCACCATAGAATTGATGAATGGTGAATAGACCTCTCCATAAGGAATCAAATTTTCTATGCATTCCTTTTGGTTCTCTCCTCTTCTCCCATAATAAGACTTGATCTCCAATCTAAAAATCATGAATCCTTGCTCTCTTATTATAGAGTTTCTTTACTTGATTTTGATGTGTAGTAATATATTCTACTACCATATTTCATTGATCTTCTAGTTTAGTTAAGCACATGATCCTCTTATCAATGGAATTTTTGAAAGTTTGATCTTCGACTACCTTTGCCAACTTTAGTGTTGGTAGTTCTAGGGTGATTGGTATCTCCGCATTCAAACCATATAAAATTTGAAATGGTGACATATCTATTGCCCTTTTGGGTGTAATCCTATATGTCCATAAAGTATCGAACAATGCTTTATGCCAAGTTCTCTGATTGTCATCTACCGGTTTCCTAATAATAGTAACCAAATTCTTGTTACTTGATTCTTCCTAACTATTTCCTTGTGGATAGTAATCCAAGGAGTGGGAAAGAATAATCCCATGATTGTATCAAAATTTAGTAATCTCATAAGAAAATAAACAAGTGGAATTATTAAGGAATAAAGAAATAAAGAAATAACATTTTTCTTAAGGAAATTACATACTACTTCTGAAGTAGCATGCTTAACTGGAATGGCTTCCACCCACTTGGTGCAATAGTCTATTGCACTGAGAACATAGTTGTGTCTATAAATTTATGATGGGTTCATGGCACCAATGAAATCAATACCTCATTACTAAAAAGGTTCTTCAATCACCACTGGCTTGAGAGGTAATGCGGCCACCTTGGGTTTCCCGATGAACTATTGACACAACTTACACCTACGTACCCAAGTGTATGCATCTTGAAATAGTGTAGGCTAATAATATCTAGCTCATAAAATATTTTTAGCAATCATAGGTGAGAAAAAATGTCCTCCAAAAGCCAAAATATGTAAGGACTCCAAAAGTTTAATTTATTTTGCTTTATCCACACAACGAAAAAATACCCCATCAAGTCTTCTTTTGTACAAACCATTGTCCCACAAGACATAGTTAGCAAATTTAATATTAACATATTTTTTGCTTATGGAACAGATGGGTAGAACACCCACTATAGGTAAGAAACACTATATTAGTGACTAAGAGAATTGTAGGCATGTCTTTAACCTCTATTTCTTCATGTCTTATTTCCTTTGGTATGTTATCAACAATTAATTGGCAGAGACCTTTTCCTTGCACAAGCTTAGTAGGTTTGATATGAAGATCAAACTCTTAAATTTTTTCAATCTAATTACCCCTTTTGGTACCAAAATCTTGTTGAGTTAAAATGTATTTCACTATTGTATTAGGCACCAGAACAATAGTATGTGAATTTAGAATATAAAATTTGAAATGCTTTACTACCTTAACCATGGCATAAGCATGCTTATCCATCTTTGAATATTTCAATTTGTGAGATTTGAGAGGACAAATCATAAATCATATAGGAGATTCCACACCTTTATTTTTTTAAATCAAAATGGCTTAAAATGTATGTTTAAAAGTATAGCTATATACTATGAAGTCTTTGATTTAATCCAAATAAACTAGGATCAGGGCATGAGTGATAGATTTCTTGATATCTTCAAATGATGCTTTGCCTTCTGTATTCCAACTAAAAGTGTCCTTACCCTTCATCATGTCAACAATGTGGCAAGTTTTTTTTATGAGTTTAGGAATGAACCTTTGTAGAAAATTCAACATTCCAAAGAAAGAATAAACTACAGTCTTACTAGCAAGAAGAGTAAGATTTTGGATAGATTTGACTCTTTTTGAATCAATATTTATGCCTTCTTGGGATACAGTGTGACCAAGAATCTTACCTTCTGTAACCCCAAAAATTGACTTTTTAGGATTGAGAGAAATACCATTTTGCTGATAGTGTTCTAGCACTTGTTGTAAATGATACACATGATCAGGATGATATTTGGAAAAAATGGTCAAGTCATCAAGATATACCACAATAAACTTCTCCATTTCATCTCTAAAGGTAAGATGCATTTCTCTCTAGAAGGTGGCACCGGCATTGATTAGACCAAAAGGTATTATGTGATATGTGAATGTGCCCCAAGGTGTAGTGAAAATAATTTTATATTTATCTACTTCATTGAATTCCACTTGATTATACTTAAAAAAATTATCTAACATTGATAGCATTTCTGAGCTAGTCACCATTCGTAATACTTGATCCATTATGGGTAAGAGGTAGTTATCCTTTAGAGAGGATTGATTTAGGTTTCTGAAATCTGCATAGATATGAATTTCTCCATTCTTTTTCCTTACAGGAACTATGTTAGTGATCCAGGTGGAATGATAGATTAGACAAATTATTCTGGTATTTAACATCTTCTAGATCTCAAAAAAGATAGCACCTGATATTTTGGGGTTGTATGACCTTTGTTTCTACTTGTGAGGCAATGACCCAACCTTAAGAGGAATTTCATTCTGAATTTATTTAGGGCCGAGATATCTCAAATTTTCATAAGAATATTCAAAAACATCAATGTAACAATGAAGAAGAGTAATGAATTTGAGCTTTTCATCATAAGTGCAACAATTCCCAATGTTGACCATTTTGGTATTTTTTCCATACTCAAATTTATTTAATCAAATTTTTTGGAGGAACTTGAATCCATTTGTCACTGATTGATATACCTATCATGCTTATCAAATAACTTTTCAAGAGAAACCAAACCTTTTAAAATTTTATTCCCCTTGAGTTGAAGAAACTCCACCAATTTTTTAATCTATTTCAGGAACGAATTCCCATGGTGGAGATTCACTACCTTCAAAATAAAGTTTCTCAAAGCCATTCATCTTTTTTAGAAAAGTGATGATTTAATTATCACCATTAAACACCTATCAATGGTTGAAATTATCAGTTACACTTGTTCGAAAGACCAACTCAATAGTGTACTTGTTCCCTTTGAAATCTTTATGAGGAACCATGAGGGTTATAGAGATAGCCAGTGAATTTGCATAATCACGAAACTCCCTTGGCACCATAGAAATATTGAAACCATCAAAAATTTCAATGTGATCCCATACAAGATTATGATAATGTCACAAAATTTTATTTTTGGTTTGGTATAGATTATTTACCTAATAAACCACTAATTTGGCATCTCATCAGGCATGAAGAATCTTAACACCTCTAGCATGAGCAGCTTTTAATCCAAGCAACAAAGATTCATACTCAATGGTGTTATTGGTATTGTTGAACTACAACTTATATAAATAAGGGAAAATTTCTCCTTGAAGGGATATCAAAATAATTATAGCTCCAAAATTGGTAGAAGAGTAACTACGATCAAATTCTAGGATCCAAACATCATTAGAATTTGGTCTCCTTAAAGATTTCTCTTCATTGGTGGGGGAAGATTTTGAACTTTTCTCTAACAATTTTTTTGATTTTCTATCTAGATTTTTTAAATTTTCATCTAATGAAATTTCATCTAATGAGCTAAGAACATCTTCAGTGGTTAGAAAATAATTACCCATTCCTAATGATTCAAACAAAATTTGAGCTTTGGGGTGTGATGTTTGGGTGACAATATATTTTGAATATTTCTCAGGAAGAAACTTTTGCATGATGACTTTAATAAGTATTCTTGATTTAGATAGATCCATATTCAATTATCCATCTATGTCTTTACAAAAATTAAATTTGAGCAGAATGCCATAAGAGACTAGAATATCAGCCACTAAAATTGCCATTTTAATCCTCTTATCTAGAAAAGCCACAAATGCAAATTGAGCATCTTTGATTTGACCTAAAAGTGGTACTTTCTTATTTTATATGGAAAAACATCTCCCAAAATTTTTAGTTAAGGTAAGACTGAGAGAATCTACTACCTTGGTAGGCATAACATTATCAAAAGCTCTAGAGTATTATACAGTTACTCAACTTATGACCATTGATCAATAGAGAAACATAGAAAGGTTATATTTTTCCACGGGAAACAAGAGGAGTAACAACAAGATTATTTTGGATGGATTTGTTCTTTGAGGGATCATGAGTCACTTTTGGAAAATCTTGTCCAATAGGGATAATTTTGTTTTTGATGTATTCGGCCAACCTACCAAACTGTTTAGGATTACCTTGTAAATACTCAAACTCAGACATTTGGATCTTGGTCTTCCTAGCATGATCAATTATATCAAATAACTGAAATAAATTAGAAATAGAGGAAGGAAGTCCATAATTTTGATTGTTATGTGTTGCGCTATTGGTCTGTGAAATTGAAGTAGAAGGTACAAGATAGTTTGAGGTACTTACTTTCTTATTGGTCACCGGGTCCTTTGATTGGAAAGGTAGTGAAGTCCCCAGCTTAGCAATTGAGATTACTAGCTGAGGTTTTTTTCTTGTTTTTCCTTTATCTATTTGTTGAGTCAGGTAATTTTGGGACCTATTAAAAATAGCGTATGATCTATCAACCACTTCTCTCTTTTTTTAGCTTCATCTTGGTAGTTCAGAAAACCAATGTTAGAGTCACCAGCTAATTCTTTTTCTCCTTCTATAAAGAGATTAGCATCATATTCTTTGTCTAACTTAGGTTGGAAAGAGAGATCATGTTCAGCTTCATGATAACCAACGACTGAGTTGGCTGGTGCTACTTCAATGGCAAGCTTCCATGTGTGGGAGGAAGATGATTGGATTGCCCTTGATTTTTGGTAGCATTGCCTTGATATGAATGGCTAGGAAATGTCTTCCTTGGTAAATCGCGATAAGAAGGAGTAGACATACCTTGGTCCATTTGTCTTTTTAGAGATAGAAATTTTTTTTCTGACTTTTACACCCTAGGATCAGTAGCACTTGTAGAAGAGCTTTCAGTAGATGAGAAAAATTTATTTTTATTATAATCTTTTCTTATCTTACTTGCCAGGATAAGATCATCTTTGACCTTAGTAGCTAAAATTTGAGCTACAAAAATATCTATAGGGCTAGCCTACCTCAACATAAAACACACTTTGGAAAGTTTAGAAGTGTTGAAGAAGCACTTAAGATTTTCCAGTGTTGGCTGAGCAATTGCAGAGATCCTATTCCTCAACTTATTAAATTTAGCAATGAAGTCTCACATAGGCTCATGAGTCTCCTTATTCATTTGTTTAATCTAAGCCAACAAGGCATGAGCATCCTCTAAAAGTTTGAACCTAGCTTCAATCTTGGCCTTGAGGGTGTTTCAATCAGTTATAGTTTGAGCTTGAAGATGGTAAAACTAGTCCACGACAGTACCTTGTAAAGTTTCTACAAACAATCTCTTGTTATATCTTCATATTAAATGCCTATCACACCACATGCTATGTAGAAAGTAGTAATATATTCATCAAGATGAACTTTTCCATCACCATAGAATTTGAGAAAATTCTTTTTTAAACTATGAGTTAGTTTATATAAAGGTGCGATTAGATTGAGAGGGCCAAAAGTGTTACCCCAAAGACCATGGATTTCCATGATGTGATGATTACAAAGAGGGATAACAAACCTTTATGGGGTATTTATGGACAAAAATATACTAGCATTAAAACTAGAAGCTTTGCCTAGTATTGGATATATAACGTTGGTAGGAGGAAAACTCTTGGTTCGCTGAAGGTGAGATTGTAGAGAAAAAATATCAAAATTATTTTTTTACACCAACTCAAATATATGATCAAAAATACCTTGAGCTCTATGGATTCATGTGTACCATAGATCTACCAGAGTGTAAAATGGAAAATAACTAGAAATGTTTCAATTTGAATCTTTAAGCTTCAAAGTGCCCATTTATTTTCCCAACAGAGTCACCAAAAATTATTGGGTGAATATTTTGTCATCAACTAACTGAAGGGAAAATGGGTATATCAGCCACAACATAATGAGATAAATCTCTCTTCTCAACAAGAGGAGGTTCCCTATAAACTATTAAAAACTAATATAAAATAAAAATTAACTCAGAGGTGAGATCATATCATCAATTTCTCTTTTTTTTAAAATGATGTTTACGAAGCAAAAGAAAACTTCCTGATATGGACAGAAACCACAAGAAACCTATGAGAGTAAAAAGCCTATCGTTGCTTTTGATACTAATTTACAATGTATGTAATAGTAGGATGAAGTGCATCCCAAAGTCTCCACCAAAAACTACAACAAAGTATATGATCACAAAGGATAAAAGTAGTTCAAAGCTTTTCCAATACCCTTCATACTAAAACATAAAAACACATACTAAATATACTTATAGTAGCACAAAGTCTCCATAATCGATCTTGAAAACATCTCCTAGATTATTTTCACCCACTCTACTTATTTAATCAAATAGATAAGATTGTATTAGGAAAAGGTGGTAAGAACAATTTCCTAAACAACACAAGTTATTCTAATAGAAAGTTTGAAAAGTCACTTGTTTTCTCATTCATTTAAGAAAATATATGATTTACAATTTGAGCTCAAAGTCTCAAAAGGCATTTCAATTTGGGTAGAGTTTTTGCTTCTAATAACTAAAAGATATATCTATTACAAAAGAGACTCTCTTTACTTATAGGGAGAGGCCTTGAGGATTTAGAAAAGACTTAAATATTTTGACCTAGTCAAAGACAAAAGTCTTTATTGACTTTGGACTTTCCATATTTTTACATGTAATTACACATGACAAAATTACATGTGTAAATGTCCAAAGTGGTTACAAAAGTGCATTTAAAAAAATGGAAATTTAATCAAAGGAAAATTGATTCAATTTTTAGCCCCATCTTTCTTTATGTGAGCATCATACATGGTGATAGTTGCTTGTATCCCGATACTATCTAGAGTAATAGTATTCTTGAAAATCACCTTCACCTTGACTATGGCATCTCTCACTATTGTGACCGATTTTTCATGACTAGTTAACATGGTTTTTAGATTATCCAGAGTTAACTGATTATCCAAAAAATTGTCCATGGAGTCTACTAAGAATGCCTTATCTTCAAATTCCTTTTGGAACATACCTTCAAATTCTGAATCATTTATTTTACTGAAAAGAACTAGTTGTCTTGCAATGTAAGCTTGTAAGGAAGCTCCTCTAATTTATGTAAAATACTGATGTCACTTTATTCACTAAGGTCCTTTGATGATTTGAGGTTGCTGATCAATTCTTTATGCACTCAAATCCTATATATCAATGCTTCTTTAGTTTTAGTTTAAGAGTCTCTAGCAGCAATGACACCAATTGATATTAGAGTGCTCAATTTTAACTTCTTCATATCCATCCATTTATTAAGATACTTTCTTATGCTTTTAATATCCTGAGAAATAATATTAATAAGATCATACAGTTCTACTCTTATTTTTCTCATTTTATCTCTTTTCTAAGATAACTCTATAAGCAACAATATTCCTTGTGTATGCATCTTGTACAAGTACTCTTTGAGTACTTTTCCCTTGAGATATATCTTTTCTAATTTCTAAATCATGGGATCTTCTATGGAAATGGCTTTTGGAGTCAACTGTTCCACCATTACTTTATAATGATCCTTCATCTCTTCCTCTATGTCAAACTTCTGAACCAAGATGTCCATAGTTGACTACATATCACTTTTAGCACATTCATGAGTTATCTTACCTAACTCAAATATAGAGATAGAGTAGTCACTTACATCAATATTATCAATAGTTGCATCTTGTGGAGGTCTTGAAACTTCCATAGATTTGTCTCCCTTATCCCCAATCATCTTTGAAAGAATTTTTGGCTTCTTGGGAGCCTTGACTTTTACTGACACCATTTTATTGAAATCAAAGTCATCTAGAGAGATGGCTTGTTTTTTCCTTTTTGGTGTATACACTAACAACAAATTTGGGATCATAGAAATACTTACATTAGTATCAATCTCTATTGTTGGCATTACTAAAGTTGCACTTGCACTGGTAGTGGAAATAATAGGTGGAGTATGAATAAAAACTGCACCTTCTACTGAGTGATCGAGAGCAGAACTATCTTGGATATCAAAAGATGGGGATGACAAACTAGGAATTGATCTTGAGGAGCAAATATTATCTCTAAAGGAGCCTTGAGGGTTATCAAAAATTACTTTGGAAGGAGAGGGTGATCCAGAAGAGGGAACACTAATTGGATAAATATGTGAAGGAGTTGCAATAGGTGTGTCCGATAGGGAAGAAGAAATTCTTTTTTTTTACCACACATTATCTTGAGGAGTCAAAGTTTCCTTCTCTCATTGATCTATGGGCCTATCATCAATCTCCATCTGTTCTCTTACTAGCTCTTTGGTTCTTTGCTTCTCAACTTCCATATCTATTGTTTCTAGCTCTTTTTCCATAATTTTTGACTTCTTCATCACAAATATGATTTTAGGCTTATGTGGCCTAGAAGAAGAAGGAACATCACATTTATTCTTCATCCTATTTTCTACTCTTATTCTTATTTCCTCTTGAAATTTAGCTTCAGATCTTGTGATGAACTCTTTCAAGGTGATTCCCTTATTCACTAACCAATCATTCATGTTTGCTAATATTGGTTCAAATCTTTTCCTTAAAGAAGTCAACTCTTTTTGTGACCATTATATTGGGGGAAGATGGGCATTAGTGTCTTGTTTAGAATGGTATCTATTATTTATTAAATTTTCATCATCCACTAGATTCTTAGGGATATCAAAAGGTCCTAAATATTCTATCTACTCAAGAGATAATCTACTATAGTCCATTTTCCTAACATCTTTTGTGGTCCTCAAATCTACCCAAACATCTTCAATCATAGGCTCGTGAAACTAGGTTTTCCTCCTAATCATATCCTTTACACCCCTATAATCAAAATTTGGTCTCCTTTTCAAATGCTTTATGGTTATGAGCTGCATTTTAATTTCCATAACTCTAGCTTTTCCAGTGGTTAACACTGAAAACTTACCAATTTCAATTGGAAACCTGAAACTGGGTTTCTTGAGTTCCATCTATTTATTATGTACAGTGATTATTTTCTTGCATAGCTCCATCAAGACCAATTTGTCTAAAGGGAATCTTGGAAGCATATAAGGATGACCTTGGAAAAAGCCAACCCATAGGTAAGAAAAAGAAGGAAATTACAAGAACATACATCCAAAGTCATTCACAATGGTCTAGGCTTCATTTGGCACTCTTTTTTGTTCTAATTAAGGATCAAAGAAACATAAAAATATTGCAAAGAAAGCATCATTCACTCTCCTAAAATGATGGATAGAGCCCTTCAATGTCAACTAAGAGTAATATTGATACACTGGGGTTAATCTCCTATCTCTTTCTAATGTCAAATTTGGAAAGGTTCTCATCAAAGCTACAATATAAACTAGGTATGAAGTCATGTGGAATTTGGAGGTAGTGGATACCTTTGTCAATTGCTCATGTAGAGCATTGCTGATTTGTTCTCCCCAAAAAATAACCTATTTATCTTAGAGGATTATCTTAATCAAGGGGTACATCCATTCATGAAACTACGAGGAAGTAGGTAAGCCTCTTACCCTATTGAGAAGAGTGATCAAGTCACCAGCTTCTTCTATAAAGTCACTTCTTGGAAATCTCTATGGCCATCTTGACTAATTTTCCCTTGGAGTCTTGAGCTATTTATTACTGATTACTTTGTTCACTCTTTTAGGATATTTGTCATATTCTCTTTGTGCTTTGATGAAATTAAGCTTTAATACTTTGGTAGTAGGAGGACACATGAACACTTTATTGATGAACTCACAGTCCACTCTAATCACCACATTACCACTAGCATTTGAGATATCCCTGGTATCATTATTTTAGAGCTGAGCACACTGAAGAATAAATTCTATGTTACGAGCTGATATATGGAAAGAAGATACCATATGAATATTACTCTTGATTATCTTCTTCAATTCATGGCTAGGATTGTCTATTTTAGGTCTTTCCATGAACTCAGCCATATCCACGTGACTGATCTCTATATCTCTAATGTCATTGATATTAGAAGTAATCAAGGTGATTGGAAAAACACCTTGATACTTGTACTTCATTATATTTGACTTCTTTGAAGAAACCTCAGTCATCTAGAAGAGCTTTCATAAAAAGGTAGTTGATGAAGAAATATCCTCAAGAGAAACTATAGCAAAAGTTATGATCATGCAATCAGGCGAAATATTGGCAATCTAGGAAAACTACATGTCAATGATCATAACCATGGGGATTTTCTTGAAAGGGATAAAGTGCAATCATGCCAAAAATCTAAAGGAAAGTGGACTCATAAAAGCAAAAATTCAAAATTTTCTAGAGTTAGGAAATTTGAGAAAATGTATGCAGGGGTGGAAAAAATTGCCGCCCTTGCATATGGTGGGAGGTATCAGTGGAAAAAATTATCAATGTATCATGTTGAAGAAGGTCTATTGATGCATAGGTGATAATTTTTTCCACCTTTTCATGTTGGGTTTGTGCAGGGGTGGCAAACATTGCCACCCTTGCATGTGGAGTTTAGAACTTAGGTAAGGGTGGCAAAAATCACCACCATTACATGGGATGCAAGATATTGTGTAAGGGTAGTGATTTTCACTACCTTTACATGTTACACAAGGTATTGTGTAAAGGTGGAAATTTTTTCTACCTTTACATGGATGAAATAGTATTGTGTAAGGGTAGTGATTTTTGATGCCATTACATGGGAAACCTATCTAATGGTATAGGATTTTATAGGCTTTCACCTAGGATGTCTCTTTAGGGAAGAGAGGGAGAAGGAAAAAGAAAAATAAAACTTATAAAGGAGAAAAAAGTGAAAATCAAACCTTTGAAATAAAAGAGAACAAAAAAAAAATGAAAACCTAGAAATAAAGAGAGAAGAATGCAAAACCTACCTGGTAAATCAAAATCATATGCTTGAAGCTAGCAAAAACACAATCCCACTTGTTCATGTTGTCAACTAGTTGTAGGGAGAGGGAGTAGACAAATCAAAACAATCAAAATGAGACATAAATTAGCAATTAAATGGCTCAAAACCAATGCCAACCTCTTGGTGTATGTGATCATAAATGCCATGCATGAAAATTGAGATCATGCAAGGGTAGTGAAAATCACCACTCCTATATGTAGAGGTGAAAATGTGCAAGGGCAGTGAAAATCACTACTCCTACATGGAAGAGAAATGGAAAAAGGATGTAAGGGTGGAAAAAATCACTGTCATTACATGGAACAAAAAACATGTAATAGCAACAATTTTTGCTGACCTTGTATGTAAGAAAAAAATTTAACACCTTGAAATTTATCAAAGTCTAATGTTTTAATCACATCAAGATTGCAATGAGTTTCATGTTTTTTGAGACATCATGATGAGGGAATGTTTTGAACCTTTCAAGGATGCTAGTTAACTATGCTCAAGATAAAGAGAAACTTGTCTTGAATGATGAACTTAGAGTATGTTTATGAAATGGACAAGTTTCGTAGGGGTTGTCCACCAAAATAAGCATAATTGATTTTTGGGATATCAAGATGATTAGAAAGAGAGGTGAACATTATCCCAAATTATGATGTACTATGATAGGATTTACCTGGGACTAAGTGTGAGTCTATTCAATGTATATATTACCTAGGTTCTAGATATCTAGAAGGCTATGATAGGGATTGTGATAACACTAGTGTTGTGTCACAAGTTGGATGACAAGGTACCACTATATGTGATAGCCTTGTGTCATTAAATATTGTAGAAAGGGGTTCTCTATGACTTGGGGTCTATTATATGGGTTTATCTCATGCATGATATGTATAGGATGTTGTCAAGAGGGTAGAATACTATGGGGATAATGGTATTGTTGAGTGTCTGGACATATGAGAGGTTCTCAATATTTTGGCTAGTTGGGTTTCCCCATGTGGTCAAGGATAAGTTTCTTTGGATTTTGAGATGGAAATAGGATTAGGTGGCATAAGCCATGCCCCATATTTTAACACTATATTTGGTCACACGAGGAGAGATTTTATGTTAACCTTATACACACATTGTGAAAATTTATTTGAGTAAGATGATGATGGCATTAAGGCTAGCATGAGTGTAAATTATGGGCCACTATACTTGGTGGGTAGAGCAGCATCTAGTGGCACACTTACCAGGGTAATTTCAACTCCTTCACCTAGTGGCTACTATAGTAGTGCCTACATTTTGGGTTAAACATGCAATATAGTTGAGGGGGAGATAGGGAGGAAAACCAATTATAATACTAGAGATCAAATTATGGCATGTAGACCATGGACTAGTTAGTTATAATAGTAGATAACTAGGGAAGGCATATACATGTATGCAAGAGTGTCATAGGTAACATAGCCATCACCATAATAGGAAGAGTGGAAACCACCTTAGTCACACAATTTATAGAGATGCTAGTGGTGAGAGAGGGCACAAAGGGTGGTCATCTAAGATGACTCATCAATCAGCCTAGGGTAGAGATGGTCTATAAAGGCACCACTAAGGCAAGGCTTGAGATGTGCATGGGTGGTAACCCTATGGTTTGGTTTGCTTGAGAGGCATCTTGTAGACTAGGTACTCAAAGGATGATTTTATGGAGAGACTATGCTTGGTAAATGAGCAAATAGGGAGATGGCGGTTGGTGACACTAGGACAAGTAAATAATTGTTGTGATTTTTAGTTTTTGACATAGAAAACTAGCTATATAAGATTATAGATAGATAGATTTTGAGATATATCTAGGATATAAAATCTATTTAGTTTTAATTTTATAGATCCTATAGATGAAGAAGAGGTTAGATAGGGATCCCTAGTGATAGAATCACTTCATGATATTATATATGGGGTACTGGTGCCATATGACCCTACCACATTGGATAATCCTATGGTACCATCTACCCAAGCTCAAGCAAGCTAGTTTAGACTAGTAGAGGAGGCTTTGAGGTAGTTAGAGGCATGTAGAGATATTCAAAAACCACTGATAGCGGTGGGATAAGGAGAGGCACAATCATGGTAAACCTTGGCTTAAGAGAGAGCTATGCATTTGGCTACCACTATTTAGCTAGGATAGGTATGGGCCTAGGTGGCCAACCTACAAGGATAGATAGTAGGCTTGAGATCTTAGACATCCTCATTAAATCATACTATTCATAGGGGAGTGTCTGAGGCATCTATGGGAAGCATGGCTAAACTATGAGATATACTTGATTAATCCTAGACTTAGAGCTAAAGTGATGTATTTGTGTACCTTGTATCAGAAACTATATATATATATATATATATATATATATATATATATATATATATATATATATATGAGATATTATATACTGATAGTTGGATGTTGATCTTATGTGTTGTATTGTGGTTGTGGTTATAGATGCATGGATATATTTTTTTCTAACACGTATTTTTCTTTGGTTGTATATGTTGTAGGAAATATATGTGTTGTGTTTTATTTTATATCATTATGTAGGACACATGCATGGTTGAAAATAAATAGGCAAAAAAGGCTTGGAAAAGTATAATTAATCAAAAATAAATTTGTCACACACTATTTCATATTTGGAAATGTGTAATAAATAAAGATGACTAAGTATAATAAACCAAAAAAGTGGAAAACAAGAGGGAAAATATGTTTTTAACCCATGAGAAAGAGTGGCACAAAATTAAAACAAGGAAAATCATACTAAATCACATTAGGATGTGTTAGTGCCCAAAATTGCACTAAATCAATTAAGACCTTGACAAGTTTAAATGCCTAAGTCCTTGGCCAAATTCCTCCTTTAAACTATTCATGTCAAAGTTCAACTTCTATGTTGAATTGGCTAAGTATTAACTTGGTATTTACTACCATATGTATAAAGCCCTTAGGTTTTTTTTGTAATTTTTTTGAGAACACTTTTCTCAATGAAAATAAGTCTCCAAGTTTTTTATTATGAAAAAAATCCAAAAGAGCTAATTGTGTCAGGAAAAATATTTTACAAAAAGTTCAATAAAATTCAATTGCATTGGCCAAAATGTTTGAAAAAGTCTTGATGACTTTTTTTTTTTGGACTCTTTATCCATGACAAAAATTCCATAAGTCCATTTCATTCAGGTATTTTGCCTGCGAAAAATTTCCTAAGGGTCATTTATTTCATGCATTTCGCTCATGCAAATTTTTTGAAGGGCACTTGTTGTTCAGGCATTTTTCCCACACAAAAATTTTGAACATAAGTCAATTGTTTCAAGTAAAAAGTGTAAAATCATTTTCTTTGGAAAAAGTGTGAAGTTGAATTTATTTGGAAAAAGTGTAATGTCATTTTTTTTAAGGAAATAATTTTAGACAAAATGTCAAACAATTAACCCTACAAAGACAAAAATGCTGAAGACCAAATTTTCATGGACAAAATGTCTAAAAATTTTATTTTGAAGACAAAATGTTAAAGATATATGTCTTGATAAATAAATACATGAAACAAATGCCTTAGGACAAAAGTCCCAATGATCCCAAGGCCAAATGAAAATAGGAATGTTGAAGACAAAAAGCCTATAACAATTGTTGCTGAGACCAAGATGTCAAAGATATAAGTCTCAAAAGACAAAAGGCCTAAGGAATAAAAACTAAGGAAATTCAACCAAATTTCATAAGTGTCGAGCATGTTCCTATCAATTTATGGTTTGTGTTTAATTCATGAAACTCTTGATTGATGGTGTGAGCTAGATAGAGGACTATTCAACATAGCTCAAGGCAAATGTATAAATGGACTAAAAGTTATCACATGTGTAAGGGATGTTATCTCAAGCAAAAAAAAAACTATGTAAAGTAAAAAAAAGATTTTGGATTTTCCAAGTGGCATGATCTTGTGGGGTCTTAATGGAGATCTAATGAATTATAATAAAAGATAATGCTAAAGGGATACTAAGATCCTGTAGATATACCATGTGGCATGCTCGTGTTCATCATGCATATAACGATTTTCCATTGCCACATGGAGGGCCACATAAATACTCAGACCTTATAATAATACATGCTACATTAAAGGTAAAAGTGATAAAGATCACATAGACAACATCCACATCAAAATCATCCTACCACATGGGACTGCATAGTCATGAATAAAATAATGAAATTATACATTAAAAAATGAAAAGTGAAAAATGCAAAATATGAAAGGGCAAGTTGGAACCAAAAGGGTAATAGGTTGAAAGTGACCTTATTACCTTGAATTTTTTCATTATTGTGCTTGTCCAAGTTCCTCCATGAGAGAGAAATTGTAATCTTTCAAATATAATGAGGGTCACTCTAAATAAAATCATTTTAATAGCCATGGCTCTCTAATATTCCTAAGAAATCATTAAAAAAGAAAGGTTTGTTCCATGTCATGCCCTAAAGGAAAGGAAGTTGTCTAGGAAGTTCTAACTATGCAGGAAAGTAACTAATTAGCAGGATAACATCTTTAGATGGTTACACCTATGTAAAAATTATATTTGGCTCCTCAAATGATTTTTATCCATCTAGATCATAGTCAAGAGCATATTTAGGTAGTTTCATATGATGACAAATGGTTTGTTCAGCCTCCAACATGAACTTCCACCTTTTAGGTAATGTTCACCGACATTTTAGTGAAAAAAACAAATAGTTTTTTGCAAAATCTTCATCGTTCCTCATATAAGAAGTATGAAGATAATACACCTTGCATTTTATAATTATCTAACTATTCTACGTTATCCTACCCTGCAGATAATACACCCTATTACAAACTATAATTGTTATTTACCTTGTAAATGCATAATATTACATATTTTAAATGTGTTTTTAGTTTGTGTTTTAATTTATAACACTATAGTATTTTATTTAGTCTCTTTCCTATTGAAAATTTTATAGAATGAAGATTGTAGTCACTTTCCCATCTATCTCTAGTAGCTTGTATATGACTTAGATCATTTGTGCATTTTGTGTGACAATCATTCATTGGTGAAGTATGAAATATTAGTTATTCCCTATTCATATTTTTCCTTAAGACCAAAATCCCCATGGATTTTTATTTATATAATCTCTCCATGTGAACAAGCTACCCCATAGGTCATCTCACCTTGGTTCAGGTAGAGCTAGAAGTAGAAGGGAGCTGACCATACCCTTTGTAGGTGACTCTCAATAATTTTATACATTTAGTATAATCTTGATGCTAAACTCTTCCTTATATATAATGACATACTAGCCTATTTTTCATCATAGTTTTTTGTTGTCTTCAAATGTGCAAGGCTACGTGAATGAGGTGTATAATTTGGAGCCTACACTAAATTGGTGCCATTGTCAGGGATAATTCTTGTCACTCATGTTACTAAGTATTCTTGTAGTGAGATGTAAGTATTTTCTTATTGTGAAGTTATCTATTATTATTTTTTGTATTGGACTATATTGGTTATCAACTCCACATCACTCCACTAGGGGATGTGCCAGGATTTGAGACATTTGACAATTTGACATCAGTTGAGTTTCTTATAAAGAGATATTAAAGTTATATGTTGGAAGGAATTTTTTACCCTTTTGAACATTATTTTAAAAATTTTCATATATTTTCCTTTTATCTCATAAACAAATTTCATCAAAATATGTTTTTAGCATGTATCACATTATTGTATTAATTTTTATATTCTAGAATTTTGATTCTAGTGGCGACTCCAATTTTATCATATAGTTTCAAAGAAGATAAATGCCTATTTTGAATATATTTATTAAGTTTTAGCTTTGAGTTATTTATTTTTTATGAATATGGAAGGATGGAGGTCATCCTTCAAAGCTGACTTAGCTAATAACCTTTTTTCATGATGAAGTTTACATCAAAGATGAAGGAGACAAGTTTGGAGGCTAGGATGGAAGTTCCTAATCTATTAAATGCCAAAGTAAATGTTGTGAATTTTTATTTTGAAATTGATTGGTATTATAAATGCTTTCTCCCACATTCCCCATGTAATACTATTGAACTAAGTGATGAATATGTGGATTATCTAGAGTATGCATCATCCAAATATGATATTTTTATGTTCAATTTTCAAAGTCCCAAATGTATGTTTTTTGCCTTCATGGAAATGATGATTTTGACTATTGTTGATCAATTTTGTAGTGTAGTAAAGAGGGTCCTAATATATGAATTTTCTTGTGATGTTAATATGATACAATCAAATGAGTTACCCAATCATTATGTAATTAAAGATCCAAGTTGTGCTCTAAATGAAGTGTTACACATGACTATGTAATTATGTAACCTCATTGGGAATTTTGATGTTATTGAACAACTAGCTATTCTTGACGTTGAGTTTTATAATGACATTCAATTAAGATGGGGTTATTTTCTATGCCCCCGAGGATGAATGTTTTAAGACTTATTTCAATCAGTAATTTTAGTGTATGAGTGACATTGAAGATCCTGATGCACTCTTGCTTGGTACTCATTTTATTGTAGCTAACAAGCTAGCTTATTTATAACTACTAAAAAGGTACTAGGATCTTTTAGCATGGTATTATCTAGATTTGATATCATGTAAAGAGAATGTGTTTCAACTTGTCGTCCTATCATAGCTTAATTGTAGAATTTTTAGGTAAGTGTAGAGATTGGTTTACTTCATATTGATAACCAATTTACTAGAAAAATTCAAGGGATTAAGGGATGGTAAAATTATAGAACCACTAGTTAATGGTAGATATCTGAAGCATTTATTTGATCAAGCACATAAGTGTGTATATATTGTATAGTGTTTTGGTGTTTTATCCTTGTGTTTATTTATTTCCCCTCTACTTTGGTCCTTATTTGTATAATATCTTTCCATTATTTTCTATCATGTGTTTATTTATAGATCATCTTGATCTATTTTTGTTAGGTCTACCATGTTTTATTGAGGATTCATGAGTGTTTGATGGTAAAATGTTAAGTCTTGACTCTTTGACCCAATGGATTGGCAACTGGTCTTATGTTTTGGTATTCTTTTCATACCTACAAGGTGTGCATCCCCAGTTCAGAGCTAGTTTTTGTGTCCAAAATTACACTAAAGTAATTAGGCACTTGACAAGTTTAAATTAATAAGTTTTTTCAAATTCCTAATTTAAATTATTCATGTCAAAGGTCAAGTTATATGTTGAATCAAATAAGTCTTAAGGTGGCCTTTAATAGTATATGTATAAATCCCTTAGACTTTTTTTAGACTTTTTATGTAGACACTTTACCTGACATAAATAAGTCTTCAATTTTTTTGTCATGGACAAAAATCTTTGAGTCCTATTTTCATCACAAAAAATGTTTTACAAAAAGTTTGATAAAATTCATTTGTGTCAAACAAAATATTCACAAAAATCCTGATGAATTATTTGTTTCAAACTTTTTATCCATGTCAAAAAGTTCTCAAGTCCATTTCCTTTGGGAATTTCACCCACATAAAAAGTTTGAAGCAAAGTCAATTATTTTAGGCAAAAAATGTTAAGTATAATTTGTGTAAAGTCATTTTCTTTAGTAAAAATGTTAATTCTATTTTCTTCAAGAAAAGTTTGAAGTCTAATTTCTTCAGTAAAAGTGTAAAGTCATTTTCTTTAAGGAAATTGTTTTAGATAAAATTTCTAAAATAATTGTCCTGATGAAGAAAAAATTTTGGAGACCAAATTACCATGGAAAAAATATCTAAAATAATTCTTTTAAAGACCAAATTCTGAAGAAAAATATCTTGATAAATAAATACCCAAAATAAATACCCCAAAACAAAAGTCTTGACAACCCCAAGGCTGAATGAAAATAGGAATGCTAAAGATAAAAAGCTTGTAAAAATTATTGTTGAGACCAAGATTGCAAAGATAGAAGTCCTAAAAGATAAAATTCCCAAGGAAAAAAATCAAAATAAATTCACCCAAATTGCATAATCATCAAGCATGTTCCTATCGATCGATGGTTTGTGCTTGATTTGTGAGATAGATGTAGGACTATTTAACACAACTCAGAATAAACATGGAAATAGACTCAAAGTTACCATGTGGAAAATGGATGATAGACTAGGAAAAGATTGACTATGTAAAGTGAAATAAATCTAATATATTTACCAAGTGGTATGATCTCAACGGGTCTTAATGGAGATCTAAAAATTGACGATAAAAGATAATTCTAAAGAGATGTTAAGAGATCATAGAGATACCATATGGTATACTCTTGTTCATCATGTCTATAAGGATATACCATAGAGATACCATATGGTATACTCTTATTCATCATGTATATAGGGATATACCATTTCCACATGGAGGGCCACATAAATACTTATCCTTGCCAATAAGACATGCCACATTATAGGTAAAAGCAATAAAGATCACATAGATAAAAACCACATCATAATAATCCTACCACATGGGAGTACATAGTTAGGAATAAAATAATGCATTTATGAATTAAAAAATGAAAGGTGAAAAATGTAAAATATAAAAGGGCAAGTTAGATCAAAAAGGGTTGAAAGGTTGAAAGTGACCTAAGTCTCAAATTTTTCCATTGTTATGCTTATCTAAGTTCTTCTCTGAGATAAAATTTGTAGGCTTGAAAATCCAAGGTGGGCCACTCTAAATAAAATCATTCAAATAGCCATGGATATATATATATTACTAGTCAATCATTAAAAAAAACAAGATTTTTTCTATTATATTCATTAAAGGAAAGGTATCTATCTAAGAAGTTCTAACTATCTAGACAATTAATCGATTAGTAGGTGAGAATCTCCAAATGGTTACACATGAGGACAGATTTTGTTTGGATCATCAAAATATTTTTCTCCCTCTATCTCATGGTCAAGATAATCTCAAGGTATTTTCATATGATGTTAAATGGTTTATTTTACATCCATCATGAACTTCCACCTTCCATATCATGTTCACCAACATTTCCAACCAAGAAATCAAATAGTTTATTGTAGAATCTTTATCATTCCTCATAGAGGTAGTTAGAGTTATGATTTTTATTGAAAATTCTTGAGGATATCAAGTTTTAAAAAGGTCATATTATAGATGGAATCATCTTGGTAGACTTGAAATTTTGTTTTGAAATTTTATAAGTTATAACCCATAGTTCCAGATTTGAAAATCTATAAATATGAGGCTTCTCTTATACTCAAAGTGGTTGTTGGTTCACCATTATGGTGGGTAATTATTATTTTTCATTGGTTGATCTTGTTAGTCATTATTTTTATGTGTCCACTTTATCCAAGTCTTGGTTCTACAAAAATAAATTATATGATCAATTACTATGTGTATATTTTATCTCCCTTGCCGAGGTAGTTGTAGTTATATATGTATTAACAAGATTTGAGAGCATGTTTATGTATGCCTTGTCAAAATATAAATATAACCATGATTTTCCCCATGGAAACATTTTGAAATACTGATGTGTGGAATATTTATTTTTAAGTTAATGAAAATGCTTGTGGTTCTTTGTTGTTTCCTATAAATTAAGTGTAGTGACATGCTTTGTAAGAATTGTTGATTGGACAATTGTGTTTGTGCTCATTACTAGTTGTAATTTTGAGCATAGATTTAGATTATAAAATCTTTATACATTACTTCAAGATATGTTGTTGAATAAATTTTTATGGCAACCTAGGTTTATGGAGTTCATAGGGAAAAACATTTAAAACACTAGTTTTAGTGTATGTTCTAGTCTCTCAGGGGTGATTTGGTATTCACCATTATCTTGAATTTGATGTTTTTTCTTCATATTTTATAAGGAATATTATGATGAAATACTACAAAACACCCTACTATTTGGAATCCACCATCATGCCACCCACCATTTTATAATTATCTAATTATTCTAACCTATCCTACCCTACAAATAATACACCATGTTACATATTATAAGTGTTATTTACCTTGTAAATGCATAATATCTTACATATTTGAAATGTGTTTATAGTCTATATTTGAATTTGTAGAAATACAATATTTTATTCAACCCTTTTATTTTTGAAGATTCTTTAGAATGAATATTTCAGTCACTTTCCCATCTATCTCCAATAGCTTGTACATGACTTAGAGAATTTATGAATTTAGTGTGACAACCCTTCATGGGTGAAGTGTGAAATATTGGTTATGACCTAGTCATATTTGTTACTTGTGCCCAAAATATCCATGGAGGTTGAATTTTAAAATCTCTCCAAGTGAGTAAGCTACCCCATAGGTCCTCTCACCTTGGTTCAGGTAGAGCTAGAAGTAGAAGGGAGATAACCATACCCATTCTATGTACCTCTCAATCATTTTATACATTTATTATAGTATTTATTCCCAAACCTTCCATAGATATAATGACATAATAGTAAGTTTTTCATCATGTTTTTCCATTGTCTTCAAGTGTGCAAGGCTGAATATATGAGGTATACAATAGGGAACCAACAAGATATATTAAAATAATGTAACAAAATGGAAATAATGTGAAATAATAATGGTATAAAAAATTTAATTAGGTCAATAAATCATACTAAATTATGTTGTGAAGTATAAAAGAGAAATGAAATTATAAAAATGATCTTAAATTAATCACATTAATTGAAGTTGGGAAGTACAAAAAACTTAATAAAAGTGATTGGATTATTACATGCAATTGGAAAATAAGAATATAAAAATGAAATATTAATGAATTAAGAATAAAACACATTGAATTAAAATGGGAATCATTAAAATGGCATGAAACTCATAATCAATCACATCTTATTTCACATTTGAAACATAATTTTGTTTTGACTTGGATATTAGAAAATTTTGTGAGGAAGGTCAATCCCTATCCATGGTATTACATTGAAACTCACAAAGGGAACACCAATAAGGTGTAATTAATGTGAAAATATAGTAAAATGGGACGTTTGGAATGGTAATATGACAATTTGATTATTTGTGAGGAAGGATAGGTCCTATCCATGGTCTTACATTGCAACTCACAAATGGAATCCCTAGGGAAGTGCTAAATGAATAGAACAATATTTTCAAGGGGAAATATTAGGATTTTAGCGAGTGAAAAGTGGAAAACAATAAGAATAACATATTCTTATTATGATAATTATTTAGGATACATGAGGCACACTAAGGACATGATAAAACATTAAGTGACTAGTGACCATCAATATATAGAGGATACCTATTCGCTATAGACACAAAGTTATGTAGGAAAATAAGTGTGCTAATAAGATCAAATCATGTAGGTATTTTTGGAAAATAAAATTAAAATATATTTACCTTACCACAATGTGTTCCCCATTCTTTAGTACCCCTTATAAATCCATTAGTATACTATGAATATTGGGTACTTGTGTGAGAAAGTAGGTAACACTAAAAGATGTTTGTATTCTCCTTTTATAATATAATGGAATATTACACCCCAATGGACCTTGGATATATCATGAGGCCAAAATTAAAGTTTGATATTTTATTATAAAGAAGATATGTGATTAGATTCACATCTTTTAGTGTGATTTAAGTTTTGAAGATTTTAAATGTTGCCTTTTATATCATTGCCTTTTGTTAAATTATTATGACTTTGCATAGTTTTATGGTTTTTAAGATTCCTCCTCCATACAAAATTATAATGAAAAATCATGAGAGATAAAGTGATAAACATGAATGAGATTTAATCTTTGTCTAAATAAAGTTAAGTATCCAAAGACAAGAGTAACTAGAACACTTAAGCTTAACTATGAACCAACATGTTACTCAAGTCTCAACCATGTGTATGATTAATTTAAAAAAGGGAATCATGGGGAATAAATGGAGAACCAAAGTGGATTAATAAAATGAGATTATAGTTAGATGAATTTGTTGCTAACTGATCACATGGTAAAGAAGGAATGACTAAAGTGAACAAGGTTTATATAACCAAGTTACAATAACAATTATCTATGTTTATAGAGATAAGATAGCAAACAACCATGAAAATAAAAATGGATTAATAGGAAAATTAATGTGAGAAGAAAAATAATGTGATTATGGAAAAGAATCCATAAGATAACATAATGATATCATAAGTGATATAAAGTTTTAAACCAAAGTCACCATGTAAGAGAGATAAGAATTTGACACAATGTCAAATGATAAAAATAGATAAATGTAAAGTTAGAGCACACAACCAATCCAAATGAAAATGTAAAAACACTATGCATGTGTTCATAAGTATTGATATATCTATCCACACACATTATACATAACCTATGATAAATATATATGAAGTTGAATGTAAATTATAGCTAAAGTTTCATCAATCTGCAAGGGAAGTTGAGAAAATACTTCATGTCTAATGTCCTTGATATAAAAGGTAAGAATTCTTGAAGGATAATGATTATGAGGGATATAATGTAGGGGATTCATAGGAGAATGCATGGGAGTGGTTTATATTGGAGATGAAGTGGTAATTACTATGGAAGCTACCATGGGTGAGGGACTCATAGGTGGAGAAGGATCCATGGGTGAGGGAAGGTCAATAGGTGAGGGATTCATAGGTAGAGGAATAGTTGGTGGAGAAGGTACCAAATGAGGTGGAGCTACTAAGGAATAATGGAGAGCCATATTTTGAGAGTGAGATATGGGAAGAAGTGTATAAGGTGCATGAAGGGTTAGTAGGTAATCCTTGAGATGCTACTAAAGGATGTGGAAATGATAATGTGATGTGTACCACATTGGTGTAAGAGAAAATATACCTCTTTATACTTAGGAATATACTCAATTAATAATTTCAAGGGAGGTATAGCCTTTTCTAAGGGCTAAGGAGTGGTGGGATGAAAGGTGTATTTATATTGTCAAAAAATTTGACAATGCATGGATGAATGGTTATATGTGTTATGGAAGCAACAAATACACATATGAGTAGACTTAATGGGTGTACTCATAAGAGGAGTGGAAATGGAATCTAATGGAGCTTGGTATAAATAATAATATCTATTCTTGTGACTAAAAACATTATGACTACCATAATAATGTTGATCAACCCATTTGGTGGGTGAAGGAGCCAACTATAGTAAATGGAGAAAAATATCACCAAGAGAAGGTGGGACTCGTGAAGAAACTAGACAAGGCTTGAATGAAGGAGAAATAGGATTGAAAGTTTGAAGAGACTCAAATAAAGTGAGAATAGGATCTAAACTAGTCTCTATTGAGGGAGGATAGGTTCCACAAAATACTAAAATAGAGTCATAAGCATCTAAAGGCTAAGTCACCTAGAGGGGTCATGGTATCTAGCAAAGTGACAGGGACTAATCGTACCATAATCCATAATCATAATCCTATGATTTTATATAGAAAATAGAGGTCTACACACCATCTCTACCCTATGATAAATAAGAAAAATACTAAAATTAGGAAAGATATAGGATGTAATTTTAGAAGATATATTAAAATAATGAAGTAAAGAGGAATGAAAACAAATAATTTCAAAATCTTGGGCTTGAACTAGAAATCCTAAAAATGGATCATCTAAGGTATAACCATTGTCATAATTAGGTGTATAAAGATTAATGGTGTAGGTAGGGATGACTTTGTCATCCAATGTGGTGTGATGAATGGAATGTTGAGTCTTATTTAAGACAATGGGGATGCCATCATAAGGTGGTTGACAAGAATTAGGTTGCAAATAAGTGTAAAGATAAGAGATGAGATGAGGTGAGAGATATGAGGTTTTAATATTTATATTGATCTCATCAGGCTCATCATCATCAAAATCTAGGAGGCTAGTGGTATATTCCCAATGATTTCAAGATGACCATTGTAACCTAGAGTGGAATTGATAAGAAAGTTAAATCACTGAGATCCACAAAATGGAATGTTTGGCAAGGGTTCAAGGGTAGGAGTATTTAATACACCATAGTCTTGTAATTTTTCAAAATTTTGAGGATTAGTGGCATCCTAAATATTATATATGGATCCATTGTGAGTAGATTTGACACATTGCAAGTGGAAGAGGCAACTGCTCTCATGTGATGAGTCCATGGCCTACCAAGAAAAACATTATAAGTTAAATGAAAGTTGAAGATCATTACATTTATATAGATGATGATAGGTGGGATAGTAATTTGGAACCACACACAACTAAAGGAGGAATTTGACATTGGTCATAGCCTTGACATGTGTTACATGTGGACTCAAGATTACATTCAGAATATATAAGGGTTTTAATAAAATAAAGAGAGGTAATGCATGTGATGGATACCTCATCAATACAATCATGCTTGACTTGGATATCACCAATTGTAAATTGATAAAAAAGAGGAAAATCATTCACATATAGCATAATCTCATTGGGAATCATAGAAGCAATAGGTAATTTGAGGGAGAGATAAGTGTCCATGGTTTCATTAACATGTGTGGACATCTCTTTATATTTTTGTAATATGTCATCTTCTGATCTAGATAAGGTGGATGTACATCTTACTAGGGGAGGGTGCATGATGTTAATTTTGAAAAAAATCTACATAAGATAGTTATAATGACATGGAGAGATCTGCATAAGTTTGATAAATGGGATTTGAGATGGGAGATTAGTAAGTTCCATCATAGGATCCCACTCATCACAACCCATAAGAGGACTATTGGAAAGAGGTACATAGTGTTGGCAGAGCTCCTTAGAAGGAAGAACCAAAGTACATGTGAATTTATGTTGATAAGAGGTTGAAGGTTTAATTAGAGGACAAGTTTGTTGATCATCTTAAGAGGATGGGGTAGTTGATGTAGCTTTAGTTTGATAAGAAGTGTTAATAGAATTTTGAGTATCTTTGGTGATAGGTAAAGAGGCTAGAGGGATGGTAGATATGGTATGGTAAGTGTTATCAAAGAGAGGTATTGGAATTGGTTCATCAAAATATATGAGGTCTTCTTGTCCAAACTTGATTAAGTGAGTTGGAGAAGAATATTAGATAACATGAAATGTGAAATATAATTGAGGTGTGTGGATAGGTTAAGAATGAATGAAACAAACCACCCTTCATATATTAGTTTTATTGACCACATTCTCTTTAAGAGTTGGGTCAAGAATACTATCAATATTATTGGTAAAAGGGGTAGGCTTGTCTTAGTTATCCTGGTGATTTGAAAGAGGATCTTTATAGATGGACAAATGAGTATTATCCTAGCTCAAAGCTTGAGATTTAGTTCATGTTTCATGGGATTTGAAATCAATGTCATAAGCTTATTGGCATTCAAGAATGATAGAATCATGTTCAAAATTGGGACCAAGAAGGAAATCCATAGCCAAACTATGAATCTACATACAATTCTTATGAGAATGACCCCAACTAACATGAAACCAAAAAAATTTATTAGGATCATACTAAGATTTCATGGGATGACTAAAATCAATTTCTCATGGGAGAGGCCTTGCTAGACATTTTTGTAATTCCATAAGGGATAAAGGTTTATGAACATTGATGTTTTTGGATGAAGATAAATGAGGATTGGTGATGTGATTAGGAGGGGAAGCTTGTTCTGAAGTTTGGTTAGGAATAATAGTTTTAATAGTATAAATGATATCATTGGATTTGGTGACACCATCATTGGTAACATGATGATTCTTATTTTTGAGTAACATGTGAGGACCCATAGAATGTTATGATGGCTAAAATTGATGCATAATGAAATATTGATGCTTGGTTTGGTTAATAACCTCCTCCAAAGTACATGGAGAGAGAGAGAGAGTCCAAAGCTAATATTATAACTTGGGAGAAAGAACATTGGTAAAAAAATGAAAGAGGTTTTCATCTTCCATATTATTCTCACATTTATTAGACAAGGTCTTCCATCATATGATAAAATTTTATGTAGTTTCAATTTTAAGTAACTTATATTGATAAAATAGGCCAAGGTATTCTCTAGGAGATCACTAGTTTAGATCTCTTAGACTAGATCATTTCCTAAGTCTTCCAGACTAGTGATGAAATGAGATTTAAGTTGGTTATACCAATATAAAGAATCACTCATGAGAATCTTTTTTAATATATTGGTAGTGGTAAAGAAATTTAATTTGATATAGTATTTATATAGATTTACAAATGTTTTTAAATGAACACTAGGATCAGTGGACCCACTGCAATAAATGGTATGGGTGATACCTCCTATATCAATATTAGCAATTTAAGAGGTAAGAGGCTAATTTTGAATATTATTTATTATTTTATTAACAAGATGAGGTTGAGGGGTAAGATTACCATGGGAATAATAAAGATTAGGTGGGGGAACATTTTGATTATGCATGCCCCATTGCATCTGTTGAGGGTGGGTTTGAATAAAGATAAGATGATTTTACATTTACATCATTTGATTTACATTATTATCTTGGAAAGTATTAATTTTATTAAGAGTTTTTAATATGTTTTTATGGTTTTGACATGCATTATTAGCATTATTTTAAGTATTATAACTACTAGTAGTGACTTGTGTATCACTATGGGTGTTAATAGGAGCTTAAGAAGAACTATTAGTAAGTGAGGGAGTAGTCGCATAATTTGCTTATATGGAAAAATATGGAATAGTAGAGGGATGAGAAGAAGAAAAACTAGAGGAATGATTACCAAGGGTATAAAATAATGGACTAATGAAAGTTTTGAGAAGAGTGGGTCTTTGAAGAGGCCCACTAGATGTGGAACTAGCCATGTTAATTGAGATACTAGGCATGGAGGTAGAAAAAATAAAAGAACAAAAAGTCATGGTATGAGAAGGGATGAATATATATGGAAGAGGATAAGAAGAAAAGAAGATAGTAGCCCCAAATTCATGTGAAAATGTAGGAGAAGGTGAATGGGGCTCTTAAACTTGACCACTTATCATGAGATGGCAAATAATAGAAGGATCCCTCCCTCTATGTTGAGGAAACTCGTTAATAAAAAAGATCATTTCTAGTGTATACTTTATTTTAGGTTAATATTAAAATGAGAAGAGAGAATTTTTAAATGAATAGGAATGATGAGGGGTCCCATATTTTCTAGTGTGAGTTGTTATATGCACATTAATTTCATCTAGGATAGGAGCCCCAAGATACTTATGGGAGAATATATTCGGTTGGTTAGAGTCATCATATATGTTGAATTAAATTTACTATTTTATTAAAATAAGAATTTCATGATGAAGGAGAGGTATTAGGGAAGGTAAATTTGATGCAAAATCAATGAGAGATAAAATTTATATAAGAGCACATAGTCAACTGAGTTGATCTAATACTAAAAATAGGGTACGAAAACTAAGTGAACAAGGATACAAAGTTGACTAGGTTGACTTAGTACTATAAATTGAAATAGATGAAATACTAATAAGGATATAGAATTGACCATGTCAAATTAGTACTATAATATAATAGATATAAATGAGTATTGGGTTGACCAAGTTGACTCAGTACTATAGTCAAGGAAAAAGATAGTCTATAAGAGATTGTGTCAAACAAAATGATAGTGTATTGAAAGTAGGGAATTTTTTTTAAATGTAATTTTAAATAAATAAATATAATTAAACACATAATCAATTAGGTTAGTGAAAATGATCCAATTAAGTCACACAACACAAAACCTTACACCAACACTAGTCAATGCAAGTTTTTGCGTTACAACATATAATGCTTAGAGAAAAAGAAGTCAACTGAATAGTAAATGCTAACTAAGTGGTCATCCTAAGTGTTTTTAGATTATTATAAAGTGTTATTTTAAAAATGATAGGGAAGTTAGTTGAAAGTGGGAACTAGAAAGAAATCTATGGATGGTTTCAAGATGTTTAGGTTGAAAGGGATCTATGCTGGTAATGGTATTGTCTTAGTATTGGGACCTACCCCCTCACTTCACAATCCTACAATGATAAGTGTGTCATGTGATTTTACAATATATACCATTAACCATTTTTTTATAATTGGATAGAAAACCAAGTTAGATTCCCCCTTGGTGATGAAATCCAAGTAGGTAGGCCTTACGTAGATGAATGTTAAAATGCATTTTAAAATTATGTGATTTAGTAATGTGTGAAAGAAAAATAAAAATAGTGAAACTAAATGGTATTTTGAAAAAACATCTAATTAGACTATGTGATCTACTCCAAACATATAAAAAACTAAAAATGTATTAATTATTAGCATATAGTTGTCAATTCCTAATTTTTAACATAGCACAGAGTCGGTTTAGATGATAGTGTATGAAAACATTACAAAACAAAGTTGACAAGTTAATTACTATACTAAATAAGAAAGAGTCCTTAAGAAGTTAGTCAACTAGGTGAACCTAGTCTTTTAGACATAAGATAGAATACAAAACTAGGTCGACCAAGTTGACCTAGTTTGTTGTATGATTGTAGTTTTGAAGACTACAAACTTTGAAAAATATAATTGTAAGGAAGAACTAAATTAAAAGAGAGAAATAAAGGAACCTTGTTGGGTTATAATATGCTAAGGAATATGAAATTTCTATTGAAGTGTCCTAAATTTTACTTTTAATTTCTACCAATTATGTCAATTGACCTAGTTCTATAATTACCTATTTGTTGAAGCTTATTTAAGATGACTATACTAGCCTAGTCGACCTAGTTTGTTATCTAAAAGCTGAGTGTGCTACTAAGTCAGCTTGAATGTCTTATTTTGTTGTTTTGGAATTGAATAAAAGATTAAGTCAACTTATTCAACATAGTCTACTTTCTAGAACTGAATAATATTATTGTGTCAACCTATGTGATTCAGTAAGCTATATATGATGAAAACTTACATCGATAAAATAGATTCATTTTGATGTGACTATGAGTTAACCTTACATACAAAAGTTAGAAACTATAATGGCCTAGTTGACCTAGTATAAAAAACACAAAAAATTAATAAAATAATAGAGATGAAAAGTATGAAAAATAAATTGTAAGATTTAGATTCACATTGGGTTCACTAGAATGTATGTAATCAAAAATGCATCAGATCTACAAATCAATCCTAGCTTGGATGAGATAGATCCTAATTACACATATAATTAAGGATAAATTATATAATAGGGAACATGACCAATATGAATCCACTAGACCCAATTAGGGGATCTATTATCACAATAATATTAGTAGGGAGGGTTTCAAAGCCTCTAGTTAAGTAAAAATATGAGATAACCCTAAGTCCTATGATTTAATATTCCTTATATTAATAACAATTAGAGTAAATAAATATAATTTAGTACTCACCAAATCTTGTCACAACATGTTGGGGTAATAAAAAACAAAATTAAACATGCATAAGAGACATATACTCATGTCAATGTATATCAAATCCTAATGCATGGAAGAGAAGTGAAAATGCATATCTATCTACTCGTACAAATGGAGAACAAAGTTAGGAAAAGTTACTTATGAAGATGAACCCATAGAGTCTCAATATTTCCCTTGGCCAAGGTGATTCCTAAAAGGTTGATGTGGTATGTAAGGGTGATAAAGATAAATCAGCTCTAGGCTACACAACCTATCAATGCATCCAAAATACTTCTCCACAAGACAAGATATGTATCTCCAAAGAAAGTATAAAACCCTAAACTTCTACCTCAAGTAAAATGGTGGATAATAATATTCACAATATGTATTAATTATTATTTTCTTAATAATGGTGAAATGATTACGTATATATAGGTGGGTTTAACCCTAAACCCTTTTAAAAGTTTTGGCTAACAAGGTCGACCCAGTTAACCTATTATTGTTATTGACAAAAACTCACTAGGTCATGGGCTAGGTCAGCCAAGAGATGACCTAGATCATAAATAAAATTTTTTCCAATAAAATTACAATTTTGACTTAGTTAACTTAGTAGTATAAATTGTCAAAATTGGTTTTAGGTTATAAAAAGGGCTAATGAAGGTGGAAAATGACTAAAGGAGTATGAAAAAGAGAATAACAATATTAGGGGAATGGTTTTTAGGATAAAAGTATGTAAATAACAAGTTTAAAAGGGTAAAACAATCCTACAAAGCACTAATGGTCTACTGACTCCTTTCTTGGTGCACCCATTACGACATGCACTCAAAGAGATTGAGACTCAATGGGTTCCTACAAGATAAAAATAATCAATAACTAATAAAAGTTTGAAAATATTATGTGTATACAAAGTTTGTGTCTCTATTACATGTCCATACTAATATCATCCCCTTTCCCCCTTTTGAGGTTAGTAGAAGTAAAAACTATTAGTCACCTTACCTCAAAAGGATAAGATAACTATATAATATATGAATGTATCATATAAGTGTATAAAAGGGAAAGTGAACCTAATATAAAAATCAATCCTAGCTCAGAGAAGGTAAATCACACTAGCCCTTCTACTTGGTGGTACATTTATACAATCAGGGTCATGACCAATATGGATCCACTATACCTAACTAAGGGATGTCTTAGCACATAGTATCTCTAAAGAGGGTTCCAAATCCTATAGTAAAATAATACCATATAATAACCCTAGTTGGGTCCTATGTTTTCTTATGAAATGAAAGGACAAAGTAAAATAAATATAATATAGCACTTACCAAATCATGTGGCACAAAATGGGGGTAATAAATATGAAAGTATATATGCAAAGAAGAACTCTTCTCAAGTCAATGTAGAGGTAATCATAATGCAAGGAGACAGAAACATATTCATAAGCTGAAAAATGATAATATATCTAATTTAATAAAGAGGATCAAAATTTAGGAATACTCACCATGAAGACAAACCCATTGAACCTCAATCTCTCCCTTGGCCAAGGTGCTTTTAGGGTAAATTTTAGTGTCACATATAGAAATTAAATTAGGTTTATTTAAATAATGACTAAGTATGTGTTTTGGAATTTGGAAAAAAATAATATACATTATCTAGGTGATAAGGTGAATGGAAAAATGAATAATAATAATAGGATGTAGAATTCATATGGGTGTGTAAATGTATAGAAAACCTATAGACAAACTGCACATTATTTTTTATGGATCACACCTCTTTATCAATGAATGACAAAGTTGGTGGTGAATGACAAAAATGCTACCTAATGTAAAATATGTTGTCATCTAATAATAATGCTATCATTTGATAGTAATATTACCAAATGACAAAAATATTTATCTTTTATAGTAAAGCTATCAAATGATAGTAATGATATCATTTCATAGCAATGCTGCCAAATGATAATAATATTATAACTTGATAGAAAGGCAATCATTTGACAACATTGCTATCGAATGATAGATTTTTTTTAAATTTTAGCATTGTTATCATTCAATAATGTTGTTATTATTTGATAATGTTGTTTTAATTCAATAATATTACTACTATTTAGCAACATTACTATTGAGGATAACATTGTTATCATTTGGGAGCATTGTTGTCATTTTATAGCATTTTTATCGATCAATAGCTTTGGTGTCACTTGGAAGTATGCTATTATTCATCACCATCTCCAGACACTTCATTACTTTCCTACTACTAAAAGTTCTATTATTATGAATATATGGGTAAACATCTATTTACATATAATGGTGAATAATCTCATATTGACTTTTGATGAAGTGGCAAATCATATTTATATGTATGAAATTTATTATAAATAGTAGGTGATCCAATTTGGAAAACTAAATTATACCCAAATAATTTATCCGAATCTAAGTTGTTCACCAACCCATAAAATAACCAAATGCCAATTGATAAAATTGAAATATTTGTGAATTAATGAAGTATAGCCACTAAAATTTACCCTAGGTACTTTGTAAGAGGATGTTGTGTATATTGAATAAACTAAGGATGGATAATATATTATAGTATAACCAAGGACCTCCTAGTGAATCCCAAGTTTTCACAAGACAAGATGGAAATGGATTATTATCTCTATCTTTCTTTAATGAAAATGGTGAAAAACATGTGTTTATATAGCTGGATCTATCCTTAAAATATTCTAAAGTTTTATCCATAGATTTGGCCTAATTGACCCTATTATTTAATAAATAAAGTAGTTTGGTCTTGGACTAGGCTAGTTGAGGTCGACATAATCTTGTAATTTTCTTATATTTTAAAAATAGGGTCAATCCATGTTGACTTTGTTCAATAAATGTTAAAAATAGGTTTTTTCTTAGGTAGGGGTTGTTTGAGGTAGTGAATTTATTGGAAGAGTGTTTTAGGGAGGTGTTAAATCTTAGGTAAATTTATAGGAGAGGTTTGTATTGATTTCATATGGTGGTATAAGGGATAATAATCTTGTAAAGCACTAATGGTTTGCCCACCCGTTTCTTAGTATACCCTTTAAGATATGCACTCAGAGAGATTGAGACTTGATAGGTTTAATCAAGAAATAGAGTATAAATAATTGATAATGTTTAAATCTATTGTGCATATACATATGCCCCACTCGAAGCTCATCATATGTCATGTAGTTACCACACTAAATGGTGATTTAGGAAAAAAAACATAGTAACACACAATGTTGAGCTAAGTAAATTTTATTAAGAAGTAAAATAAGATAAATGAAAGGAAAAAATTAAAAAATACATACCTTTACTTACCTTAGTGCTATATAGTAGGACAAAAGTGAGAGAATTGTGAAGGTGTCTAATGTAAGGAATATTAGTTTAACCAGTAAAATAAGTAAAAAACCATTTTTTAAAAAACAATATACATGTAATATGTGGAAAATTCTCTATAAAATTAAGATTATAGAAAACCTTTCAGTTTGGAAAAAAAATTAATAAAAACAAATTTATGTGAAAAAAATAGAATATGATTGTAAATAACTGATATGTTAATAATTTTGAATAGTAAATATAATAGTGTGAACATTAATTCATTTGTTATTTTTAATATTTTGAGAAAGTATTACTTTAAGATACCCAATTAAGCCTACAGAGTTACCATTGTGAGGAGATGGTAAATTCGATGTAGAGGATGCCTAGTAGATGCAACCAGTATATCAAAGATAAGTGATGTATTAATTTTAAAAGATTTGGTAATTTTTTGGAAAATTAAGCTATATATAGAAAAATAGTTGTTATGAAAAATTTAGATACTAAAAATGACCATATGAATATTTTAGGTAAACTAGGGGTAGAACAAGATACTAGGTAGGAAAGAATTGGACCAATAAATGCCTAAGACATATATGGTAAATGGTTGAAAAGTCATTTCAAACAAAGAATAGAGTCAGTCCTACTAACTCAATTGTAAATGGTAAGAAAAATCAAGATGGATAACTACATAGTAGAGGGATAAATTATTATTGTTGAAGCTGGAAAATTCATAACAGAGAGTCAATCCAATTATAAAAATAGCTATGGCCAACATATTACCTTCTAGCTAATACAATATATTGTAAGTAGTCAATACATTCTATTAAAGGAGGTTAACTACATGGAAATGGGATGATATAGTATATACATGATAGTAAAGAGTTGACTTAGTATCAAAAAGGCTTATTATGTCTATAATAATGGCCCAATTATGTATCAGAGGGATGATTGAATATGGTAAAGAGGTGATAGGGTCAGTTTAGTATCAAAAGGATTGACTATGTAGGAAAAAATAAAAATAAGAGAAATAGGTTGATGAAGTAGTTAATGTTTAGTATTTTGAGAATATTTAAGAATGTATTATATTATTATTACATTGAGGTCTAATACATTCTATGTTTTTTGATGTTTTATAAAGGTGATAGATATTTTGGTGCCTCGTTGATGTGTCCTAGCTACTAGATTTGTTAGAGCAATTGTCAGACATGGATTAAGCATGATTATTTGCCTTGGTATTTGGAGGCATCATGAAGATGATAAAAATACCACTTAGTGTTTATGTGAACTAAATTTATAAGTGATAATAAATGAAATAATATTAATCCAAGCTAAATTAAACCTAACATAGAGAAATAAATAAAGAAAAGAAAAAACACGAACTTTATGTTTGAAATGTGTAAACTTTCTCCATTACAATGTAAACTTGATTTTCTATTTGAAAATTTAGTGCTCACTCTTCCAATGCAAATAATAATGGGTAGTGTTTTGGTTCAAAAGGAGATTTATTCTTGGATTCTTTTTGATTCACTTCAATTCAATTGTGAATGACTCTTCATTAACATAAGTTAGGATTCCAATTATAGGATTTAGGATTCTTGAAAATGAAGGTTTTCATGTTTATTTATAAATTTTTGGAGTGAGATCCAATGATGGAGGATTATTAGTATTTATTAAATGATCTAAGTAATCAAAGGTGGATAAAGAGTCCTCACTATTGACGATGAAGCTAGTTTTAAATAGTTGAGAGAAGCATGGGATTGGTTAGTTGAGTTAGCAGGAATAAGTCAAACTTATTGACAACTAAGGGAATGACTCCCTATAAGAAAGTTGTGGGTTTGGTTGATATGAGGGAGAAAAATGTGGGAGATTTTAGATGAGGTGTAAAATATATATTTTATATTTTAAATAATTATTGAAAGTGTTCATAATTAAATGATTTGACTTATTTAACTATTTGAATGTGGAGGGAGATATAATGAATTATTTTAAGAAGAATTATTAAATGGATTTAGGTGAATTTAAACACTAAATGAAACTTACGTGTCTAAATTTTCTCCTCTTTTAAAGAGTGACGTAAAATAATAATTTTTTGAAGAATAGTAAAAGAAGTAGAGTGTTGATGATTAAGAAGGAAAAATTTGCCCTAAATGAATGGAAATGAGTGTGATGATTCCGTATTGAGGATTTGTGTGATAAAATTAACAAACACTCAAAATTTATGAAAAGAAGAAATAAAATAAGTGATGTGGATGCATGATAAATCAACATACTATAGAATTGATGTCAAACTTAAAAGATTATGGGTGTGTAAAAAGGATGCCCTAGTTAATTAAAAATAGAGTATGGGTTTGAAAAATAATAGTTTAAATATTTTGAGATTGCACACTTAACATTTTGCTAATGATGCAAGGGTAAATTGAGTGGTTGTGGGAATGATATATCCTAGTAATAATAAGCTACAAGCCTAAAAATAGAAAAAAGATAGCGAATTGCAAATGATTATGTTTGTTTTAGGTAGATAGATTGTTGCAATTTTTTGAAAACAAGTTTTAAATAAATTGATATAATGGGTCCCAACTTTTTTTTAAATGTATGAAGAATGAGTAGGCTGAAGGGATGGGGGGAATAGTTGATAAGGGAAAAAGTAGAAAAATGGGATATAGAAATTTATTTGTGTAAATTTTATTCTCAAGATTATTTTATAAGAAAATTGAGGTGAGAGATGTGATTTGAGATCTTGGAGGAAATATGGACTGTATTCCACACCATGAGCATTGAGTGAAGCAAGTGAGGAGGTTACAAAGACCTAAGAGGAGTGTGCCTCCCATAAGTGAGTTTAAATTTAAATTTATTGTCATTAATTAGGGATGAAAGTTAGAGTAGATGAATTCACTATGGTTATTTAAACTTTTAAATTAGAAATTTTTTTGTAGCTAATAGCGATTTTGGAAAATAGAGTATAAATTTTATAAAACATAGAAGTGAAATAATTTTAGGTTAAAAAGATGATTTTAGTGTTTAAAAATGGAAAAATTGTCTAATAGGGTAGTGAGTTCATTGGTTTGAGAAGTAAATTCATTCTAGAGATAAATTCATTGGAATGAGTCAAAGGCAAATTTGAAGAGAATAATAGCAAATTTACAAAATGTAGGAGCGAAAATGTTCTATTAAAAATAAAAGAAGAATGATGAAAGTGAATGGAGTGAAATATGTTTGTTTGATTTTTTTAATTTTTGTTGAGTAATTTGAATGTAGTGATGAATTTGGATTTAATGCTAAGTAAAATTAATTAAATGTTAATGTATGTAGTTTTTGGGAGGTATTACCAGTGCTTGTGACTCAGGAGTAGAGATATAGAGCAATGGCATGAATGGAGAACTTTATAGAGTATGATTTTGGTGTTTTAGAGGCAAGTGGCCTATCATACATTGCACAAATTCCTAAAATTCAAGTTGATAGAGTGCTTATGATAACAATTACTAAGAGATGGCATAGTGAGGCAAGTACATTTCACTTATTGATAGGGAAGATGACTATCACATTAGAGGACATGCATCAGATTTTGGGTATTTTGATACAAGGGATATAGATATATTGAGGATATGGTCCACAAGATCTCACATCATTTAGTATTTTTGGTGATGGGTTGATTCCTATTATGAGAGGTGGTGTTGATGTAGAGTATTATACTAGTTTAGAGATGGATTCTCTAACTATTGTAGTCATGGATGTTATCAATGGAATTATGCTACCTCTCAAGAGTGTGAGGTTATGTCATATTAGTCTTTTGGATGTTATTAGATACATGATGCAAATGGTAGAGAGATTTACATGGGGGCCATGGATGTTAACACATTTATACTAGGATTTAGATCATTTAGTGTATTTATATTAGAGAGATATTGGCTCATCCAAATTATTATAGGTTTGGTATTGGAAACACATTATGATAGAGAATTTGGTTGGATATATGATCACTTATTATAATGATGAGACATTAGAATATGGATGTTAGATGATTATTGGGACACAAAAATCACATTTAGGAGATCTGGAGTATTACAAGAGGGCTATTAATGTGCTAGGTGATTATTAGATTACCTAAAGACCTTATAGGGAGATTATGTATTAGTGGAAAAAGGATGATATTCACATGGATTAAATGATGACCTCATGATATATTATTGGTAGACATGATTACATCATATAGAGATATCTCCTAGATAGGGTGATGAGATAGTTTTGTATGAGCCAACATATACTAGCTAGGCCACATATTTTTGCATGATCAATGGGGAAGAGATCATAATGGGGCATGAAAATTGATCAATCCATATATGACCATATATAGACAAATTATAAGCTATTATATAGAGTGATCAGAGAGATGTCATAGATGGTAGAATTATTAATGGCTATGTAGATTAGTGGGCTCAATAGAGACTAGTGAGATTGACTATTCTTTATGTACCACCATAGATGTAGAGTTAGAGGTTGGTGGATAGCTTGAGTAGATAGCAATGAATTATAATTTTGGGAGGCTACATCAATAGGACTGTGATAGGAGATAGAGGATGAGTATGAGAATGAGGTAGGGGACATGTTGTGATGGGTAGCCAACTGCATGATGTGTAGATTATATACAAGAAAGATATAGAGATTTTGTGTAAGTTAGGTGTTGAGATTGATGTTGATGTAGAGATGGACACAGATATAAAGAAGAGGGATAGAGGGGAGACTCCATTGATAGATATAAATAGTGAGGAGGATAGAGAAAGTGATGATGGGATAGGATAGGATATGACCATGAGAGTAGCACATGACACCCAGATAGATAAAGAATATGTGTTTGGTTCTTCATGAAATCTAAGATATATAAAGGATCATGAATTATTGATAGACTTCAAGAGGAGATTAGATCTTAGGATAAAGAGATCAATGGATTGCACCAAGATGTTGCCAAATTATAAGGTGTAGAGGATGGTAGAGGGACAAGACAACTAAGATCAAATGATTATAGTCTAAGGTTGATAGATTATAGGAAGTTATAGATGGGATGGATGGGGATGAAATGGCTACAACATTGGTTTCTCATGATGTAGA
>JARHVA010006027.1:492500-657500 GCA_037957365.1 Torreya grandis
ACCATGTTACTTATCCAAAGAACCAATAAACTAGTTTTCACATATAGATTATTTACGTACACATTTTTGTTTTATGATTTTTTTCTCTTTTTGTATTGTTTTTTTTTTTAATTATAATTTTTTTGATATACCAATAATAACATATAAAACAAGTTTAATCATATAATATTTTAAGGTGCATGATGTTAATATGTTCATCAAGATCCTCTCCATTTTATATGGTTATTTTCTAATCTATTGATCCATATTTGGCAATGACAATGTATGGACCTAACCAATTAGGTTCAAAATTTCCCTTATTTTCTCTCTCAACATTTGTGTTTCACTAGTTCTTCTTGAGAACAAGATCTCTGACTTAAAATTTCATAGATTTAATCCATTTATTATAGCTATAATTAAGGTGATTATGGTAAAATGTTAAATGGTTTAAAATATTGGGTCATTTGTCATCTAAGAGATCGAGTTAACTGAGGCATGAAGTTAGATATGATTCCTCATCTATTATTTGTTGTAATGATATTCACAAAGATGGAATCTCAACCTCAATGGGAAGAATAGAATCACTATCATAAATAAGGGAATAAGGTGTTTCCCCCATGGGTGTGTGGATAGTAGTGTGGAATGCCCAGAAGGAAGGATATAACTATGTATTCTAGTCATGACCAACTTCATTGACAACTCTCTTAAGGATACACAAAATATTTTTGTTTGTTGTTTTAGTTTGGCCATTGCCTTTTGGGTAATTAAGAGTGGACGATCTATTTTTGATATGATAGGTTTGAAAAATTCTTAACATCTTTATTTTTGAATGATTTACTATTGTCAAAAATTAACATTGATGAAATACCAAAGTGATATATAATGTGGTTGAGGATACACTTAGAAATTTACTTTCCAGTGACATAAGTGACATTGCCTTGTTAAGGTCAATATACCCTCATTTTTGAAAAATAGGGATTGTTGTGCATACTTTGGACCTTCACTCTAAAAGTTTGATGTTTTTAACTTTATTAGAATTTGAAGATCATCCACACTTGATAGATTGGCTCATTTGTTCCTGGTTTTACTTTAACCTTTCCTAAAATTTCTAGTAATTGACTTTCATGCCTTAAGTTATAGGTTTCATTGAGATCTTATTAAAGGACCATACAGGAATATTCACAATCTTATCCACATCCAAGCTTTTACTAACCATAAATTTATGTCAACTCATAGTTGGATTCATGTGTTTAAACCCTCCTTTATAAAACCCTAACCAAGACCCTTGGTTAAAATTCAGATTTGGTGGGAACAAATTTGTCAAGAATGTTTTAAACTAACTTTAGACTTAAGCCTAATTTTATGCTAAAGATTGGTCATGTTTATTAGGATGACCAAACCTTAGTGTAAAATCATGCTTGGTCCCTTTATGATTTTCCCCCTTTCTTCTCCTTTTATTTTAATAGAATCTAATGTTCATGTTTGTAAGGTCTTTTACTTTCCTAGCTTGACCCGGTCATATCACATGGTCCTTTAGTTTCATACTTAGACTAAAGTCCTAGTACTATGGACTCATTCATATTTATTAACATGAACAAGACCTTAATCTTAAAAATTTAGACTAAGTTAAGCATCTTGCCTCCTTATAGGATCAATAACTCTCTATTCATCATAGAAGATGATTGAATGGAGAAAATGAGACTTGATAGATCCAAAGCCTTTGATTTATTAGACTAATCCCATGTGAGCCCTCATATCATGATCAATGATCTACACTTAAGTAGGAGAGAAGATCAAACAACATGTAATCATCATAAATGTTAAAATTCCCCTTTTTTTATCAAACATAAACTTAGCCTAAGTTTTACCCTAAGGTATCATTGTATTTATTAATATAATGAAACCCTAATATAAAACATATGTTACAAATTTAATATTTGAAAAGAGCCAACCATGTGTAAGCAATTTAAGATCATGATCAATAGACAATGGTTGATTGTACAAAATGATTCAATGGAGTGAATGAGGCATTGAAATTTCAAAGGCCTAAGGAACCCCATAATGATGACAAGTATTACCATCTCGGGAACCCAAATCTAGATTGATGCTTTGTAGACCCTCCTAAGGGTCAAATGAAGTCAAAATCCTAGGATTCATATAGAGTCACCACACGACACTCTTGCATTCAATCTTAGTATTACAAGGGCCACATGAATTAATACTTGGACTCAAACTAAGTTCTTATCCTAAGGTTTATTTTATTTTATTAATACAATGAAACCTTAGGCTAAAACCTTAGGTTATAATTATATTATGCGAAGGAACCCATTTTATTACTATTTTTAGACTTAAACCTTTAACTTAGTCTAAATTTCATGTGTTAATATATGAGATAACCTGATCCTAATCATGATTGTAGGATATAAAGGCATGCATCCAATTGGATTATGATAAATGATCTATGCTTGATCAGGACTAGATAATCAGATAGAGTGTGTTGAATCCATGATCTATGGACTTATGAACTTCATGAACTTAAATTTAATGTTCTTATGAATGTTATTTGATTATTTCAAGGACATCATTGATGTCTCTAAGGTTTTCAAATTTAAGATCATCTATTATTTTAATTATACATAATAACACACTTTAAAACATGGCTGAGGCTTATTACTTATGTTGCAATTTAATGGGACACCCCTTTTGGGAAATAAAAAATTATGGTCTTTGAACTTTGATATAATTATCTTGTGGTCTAATATTTTTTGAAATAGACTTAATATAAGTATTTATCTTAATGCTTCAATTATATTTATTAACATAATAAAACTTAGGCCAAAGACTTGTATTATGTTAACTACAAATCCCTATGCCACAATTTAGTTAAAAAATTTTAAACCTAAAGTTTCATGATGTTTATCAACACTGTATAATCTTAGGTTAAAACCCTACATTAAGACTACTTATTATTTGGGCCCCCTTTTATTGTATTTCAAGACTTAGCTTAATATTTTAACCTAAAGTTTACATCATGTTTATCAACATGTCATAAAATTTAGCCTAAAATATTTATCCTAGGTCACTTTATATGTGCTCTAAAAACTTAGAATAATATATTTTAGCCTAAAGTTTATGACATTTTTATTAACTATAATAAACTTTATCCCAAAGTATTTATCCTAAGTCCCTTCCTATATTCTATTACTAATTAAAGTGCATTAACTTTGTAGGATCAACAACATACTCTTCATTGTAAAATTTAAATAGATATAGTAAAAGGATCTGATGAATCTAAAGACTTTGATCCATAAAAACCAATGACATGCATAAACTTCGATCATGATCAATTATTCTATCTTCACCATAGAGGATGATCAAAGAGACAATAATCGATAAAGACTATTTAATGAGCCCAGAAGGCCCACAGAGGAGACAAGTGGCATAACCATGGATCATGACATAAGAAAACTAATGACTTGCAAGTCCTCAGATCATGATTAATAGTCCACATTGATCCATGAGAAAATATCTAATGGTAAGATGGATTTAAAAAATAATGACTAGTTCCTTTAAGACATTTATGAAAAATGCCATAAAAGTTGCCAAATAGATGCCACACAAGCACAAAATGGCAAAATCAAAGATTTGGTGGACACAAAAAGATAAAATTATAAAGGTAGGGGTCTAAATAAAATATAAAGCATAAATTTTCCTATGTTTGAGCTTCCATCACCATTAAAACTATTGAAATCCCTAGTCTCCATACAAAAATCCATAATTTGAACTCTAATCAATCACAATCAAACTAAAAAGAGTCCAATCACTATTTGAGCAAGACAAAACTAATCTTGAGGATACTTGAAGACCATTAGTGAGAAATTTTCAATCTTCATAGTCATGAAAAATCATAGGCAATAATAAAGGGATGACATAGAGTTATATTTAGCTTCAGATAATGAGGGAAGGGTATTTAAGGATATTAAATTTGATGATGCAACATTAAATACCAGAAGAAAGAATTAGTTTAAGATTTTATAGAATATTGAGGAGATGTAAGCCATCATAAGGGAGGATCAAAAGAATGCTATGATCCTCCAGAGATACAATGACCTAGTTTCTATTTGTATGACTAGTCTCCACTATATTGCTACAAAACTTGAGGTATTGTACTGCATCAATGTTAGTTCCCCCATTTTCATTGATTATAAAATTGAGAAATATTTGATAATTCACTAATGTACTTTTAAAAATGTCTCATATATTTCCCCCCTCACATTTGAAATATAATACAAGCTAGGCAAGCCTCAGGTAAACTTGCTCACAATTAGAGCAAGGACTAATAAGAATGAATTGAATAATGTCCTTAACCCATAGTTGCTAACTAGAACTCATGTAATATAAGACCATACCAAGAAGATCATAATTTCCCAATTAAGTTAAGGGATCATAATAATCATGACCTTGTTGAATAGATTATTTGGATCCCCTTCCACCACACATGTTAATAAGATCTGGGTGCCCTATGTATACTTCATAGTAGAGAGGGGACTCACACCTCTAACTGGTGAGATGATTAACATTTTTTTGAAACAACATTTCATATCCATTAATAAGAACACCAAAAACCATTTTTTCATGATGTCCTATCTCTTATATTCCCTCTTCGACACCACCAAGATCCTTGACATAAATAATTGATCACCTAATGGGAGACATAGTGTCTCCTATCACTATTCCAAGTTGCACATTTTCAAATATATACATAACATAAAATTAATTTTTGATTGTATATATCCATCTTTGGTAAAATTTATTAGATGGATTTTCATAGGAAGTGTTAGCCCTCTATTCAAGAAATATGTAGATTTAATGGGGGATAACTAGTTGTATCTTGATTACATAATGATAAGAATAGACTGGACTCTAGTTTAACCCCTCAAACTACTAGTCTATATACCAAACAGATTGGTATAACAAGAGATTAAATACCAAATCTTCAATGGTATAGATGGTGTGTTCAAGAGAAAAAGGAAGGGTCTCCTTCACCCTTTTCCTTTGACCATCAATAGAACTATGATACAAAATTTAGATCATGTGAATGTCATCTCCAAACATAGGGAATCTTTCAACTTGTAATTAGATGATCTAAGGCAATGGGACCCTTATAATAGGTTCACATAATATTTGAAATCAAGAATAATGAATTAACCCTATGAACATAGGCTACATGTTCATGACATGATGTACATCAAGGCCACCAATTTCAAAGAGGTGTTAGCTAGGTTAAAGAAACATAACATTAATCTTGAGGCTAGGATGGCTAGAGATGAGAAGCAACTTGGAGAGATCTGGGAGATGGGACCCTTGTAATACCACTTGTTACCTAGGCCCTCTTATAGGCCCCCTTTATATCAACCTCAATAACAACCCCAAGTATAAGTTTCATAAGGACCTAAGAAAGATAAATTGGAAGAGAGATTGGTAAAGGCCATCATCCTCATCTCAACTTAACGTACTAGATCCCCTAATAGAGTATATTTACATGATTTTACTAGCACCTGATGAGATAATGGAAGATGTACTTAAGGTTCTTGCTGAGGTATATGGGTTAGATGAAGAGGAAATGGTTGAGGAAATGTATACCCAATCCAAGGAATCAAGAAAAGAAAAAGGGAAGGAAATTAAAATGGACCTAGTTGTAGTTACACCCCTTAAAAGGAAGGTTGAGTTGGAATTAGTCCTTGTTATAAAGAAGAAGTCAAATTTAACCTTTATTCATCCTTTGAGTGAGGTTAACCTATTCAGTGATAATAATCCCATCCATGGGCCAACCATCCTTGAATGGTTCATTTATGGGAAGATGTAAAATATTCCAATATTACAACATTCATGAGCCTTAACCCAAATAGTCAATATCATTGTCCATGATGAGGTCAAGCCATGTATAGTGGTTTTAATGAAGGACGAAGAGTAAAGGAGGATAATAACCATAGGAAGGTCAAGGGGAATTTATATAAACACACCTCAAGCCCCAAGTAACACATAGATGGAGGTCCTAGAACCTCCAAAGATGACAGAGTCAATAATAAGTGTGTAATTCAATCTAGAGGTAATAGGTATAAAGAGGGTAACAACAAAGAAGACCATTGTTGGGAGGGAGGAGTTCACATTTTAAAGAGTTGAACCTTTTGTGGGTTTAACTCTAGTAGGAGATCAAGCACCTGGTGAACGCCCAATTCATGAGGAGGATATAGTTGGACTAGCTTATACCCACTCAACCCAACTTAAATCAGGCATGAAAGGCATATAATAGAAAATAAAAACCTATAGATGCAAAAGGAGAATTTGGAGACACAAACTATCTTTCCATTCCTAATGAAATTATAAAGATTTTTGAGGCATCTTTTCATGACATGTTCAAATATTTTACATAAATGAAGACAAGGTAGAGTCCTTTAGATCTTCAAGATGAAGTAGCTAAGGGTATATTAGCCTAATGGCAAAGTTCAAGGGAAAAAATGAAAAAGTTAATCAACATACTAGTTGAGGGATGGGTTCTTAGGTTCAAGACCCCTAACTTGGCCCATTTGAATTCAATTATGGGAATAATTGTGGAAAAAATCCAAGGTCTAAGTGCATGGTTAAAATACTTAAAGAGGTTCCTAAGGGATGATGAAGAGTTGATAGGTAGGATTGAATATCTTCTTGGTACAATGATAACTAATCCTACCACACTTAGCTCCTTGGTCATCATTAGAGATGATGACTATAAGCACAGGGTCACAATTGTAATGCAAGAGGTTAGGAGCAAGAGTCAAGGCCAACTTAGGAATGATAACAATAGGGTCATAAACATGATTTTGACTATAGAGGAGAAAAATGTTAAATCAAGAAGTATAAAAGAAACAATGTCAAAAAATGATAAAGATTTTGATGACTTTATGGACAAAGAGGATAAGTATTTCTTGGATGTAGTAAACAACTTAAGGCTATTTAATGAGCAACATCACAAAGCCATCAATATCCTTTAGGAGTAATAGGGGAGATCTTTAATGTAGGGCCCACCAACTAATAAACAATATTCCACTTTGTAAGAAAATTTATAATATTCAAAACTAGAATATTTATTTTCTAAAGGCATGTGCTAGTTTTTTAGCACATTTTCCTATAGGTTAATCCACTTTGGAAAAGGAATGTATTCTATAACTATTTAAAAGGACAATTATCCTTACATTTTTACATTTATTAATCTCATGATTGACTGGTATACTACCTTAGCCTTCTATAAAATGTAGCATCACCATTTTTTAAGATAGTTTTTTGGATTAAAAACTATTTTGTATACTCAGAGAAATTAATAAAAGCAAGGAATACTAAAAATTTTGTCCAAAATTTGTTTTTACCAATTATTGTATCGCTTGTCTCTCATTTATCTATTTGGATGTCTAAATTTTAATAGTTTTAATTGATTCTTGATATGCATATGTGAATGTAGAGCTATTAACTTGTGCTTATGCTAGGTTGATTAAAAGATCTTAGGTTCATTTAATTTCTCTTGCTTCACTTGTAGATTTGCTAATGCAATTTTCATGTGAATTAGATCTTTAAATTGAATCTAGTTTCTCATTTGTATTGTTCCATCCCTTCCTTAGATAATTGCCTAATACATGGTAAGATCTGTGCTAAATCTATTTAACATCATGTATCAGTTTGAATGTATGTCTTGATGAAATCTAACTGTCATAATATTTGGATTGAAAATCAAAACATCTTATTTTTTCCCTACCCTTCCTTTTGCTTCTTTTTTACCAAATCACTCTATTTTAAAATTCACTATAAATATTCATTCAAATTAATCTTTAGTTTAATATTTGATCATAGATTCACTGATAGTAGCATATATCTCTTGCATTTCACTAAGTTTGGCCATGGTGGTTCCCAACCACCAATCAATATAAATATTATGGAATAGTTCATTTCTCTACCCCTATTTCACCATAGGTAACCAGACTACCATAACCTACTACTCGTGCTTTGATTTTCCTAAATTCTAAAATGAGAAGTGTTCTTTAAACACTAAGATCACTAGTGATACATCTAGAGGCATTACCAAGAACAAGCTTCCAATGGCATTAGAAGGAGGGACTCTTTGGGAATTTATAGGATCTTTGCTAATTTTGGTGTTTTTTGATCCAAGATTAGTGTTATCTTTTCACATTTTCATAGTTTTTTTCTCAAAAGTGTAAATATCACCAATATTTGTCATCTATGACCCATCTTTGTGATTCCTTTAGACAAAGATCAAAAGACTTTAAGAATAGATGTGTAATTCGAGTAAAGATAGCTTGAGATCTAAGAATCCAAAGTATTTGAGGTTATAATAGCTTGTTTTGATCAAATATTGGTAGATATTTTATATATCTAAGTTCATTTTAGCTTTAAAATGTAAATATTGATCATAGTTACATATTTATGCACATATTTAAGATAACTTGGTCAAAAGTTGACATCCTTTTTATGCATAAATCTTCACAAAAATTACTTAATGTAAAATTTTAATCCCTGTTCTTTGTAAAGATTGATTTGTCACATCATATTTAAAATAGGATCCAAAGTCCTCAAGCTAGAATTTCCAAGAATATGGATAAGATCACATTCAAAACTAAGAGAACTTATACTGGAACTAGATATCCATAGGAAAGCCAGGTGAGACAAAGGTAGATGTAGACATTCTAAGTTTTTACCAACTTCACCACTCCAAGGTACCCCTACATTCAACCTTTATAAAAGTATGGATTGGTTATGAATCTCTCTTATTAACATTCAAGGTATGGTTCATGACCTTCCTCTCAATCTAAAAAATTATTTGACAATTTTTTATCCTAGTGGCATAATGATAGTAGAAGAACATGTTAAATCCTTCAAAGTTGTACTAATATTGCTAAATGTCACTCATGAAGATGTAACATGTAGGTTTTTTCCTTTCACATTTAATGATGTTGTGTATTGATGGCTCTTAAACCTAACTAATAATTGCATTATCACCTAGGGTGAATTAAACAACATTTTTATTGACAAGTTTGGCAAAATCATCATCCCTTGTGTCCTATAACAACAATTTACCACCCTCAAAAGAGATTCTAATTAACCTATAAGAGATTTTAATGCTAGTTTCCATAATATTTACAACATAACCATTAACCCTTATAATCCTAATCAGGTGTTAGCCTTGGAAATAGAGAAAGATTCTCTTGATCCCATGACTTTAGTAATCATAAAGAGAGTTGTAGGTCTTACAAACACATAAGATTTTGCCTCTGATGAAGATTTGATCATTAATGACCAAATTCAACCTCAAGGATAGATGGCCTACTATATTCATAACGTAAATCCATATATGCCTACCTTGAATGTCTTTCCTAATAACAACCATAATGTGGCTACTCTCAACAAACTCCCAAATCTGCACTAATTAACTCTAAGACATGTTACTCTTAACCAAAATTTGGGGTTCTTAAATCACCTTACTACCAATGGATTTAATGAAAATAATCAAAGGGACTTAGTACTAGCCACTAGTACCAATAAAAACTAGGTTCATAATTCAAAAACCCCCAAAAATGAGAATGAGTCTATTTTGAAAATGGTCCAAAAACTAAGTACTAACTTCCATTAGCTACAAAAACAAGTTGGTAATATTGGAAAAAAATTTAGTAGGAAATTCTCTTTATAAAGGTTCAATAAGCCTAATAATAGGTTTAATAATGACATTTTTCACAACAATAAGAATAATGAACCATCTTCTGAAAAGAAGACTATGGATATTAATATTATTGATGTCATTTTGCCTAATTATTATAGGGTCCATTATATTGCTAAGAATGATGAGATTGATTGCATTGATTTTTGTAAAGATTTTGAAGCATTTCAAGAAGATTTGGACACTTTTGAGGTGGTACCCAACAAAGAAAATGGTACATGTACTTCACGATCTAAGCCTATTGCCCAGACCTTCATGGTGGAAACATTTGATTTCCATTCAATAAAATAATGAACTTGATGTTTAGTAGTTCTTAAAGAAAGAATATCCTCTAAGGAATAGAGAATAGAGGCAACCTTTGACTTCTTATACTCCTCCAAGTAACTTTGGTACTCCTATGGATACCACTACATACAATAATCTAGAGCCTCCACAGGGAAGTAATTATAAACCTAACATTGATACTTCCAATTATTCTAATAGGACTGGTTATAATATTATAAAGGACATGAAGAAAATTAAATCTAATATTACCTTGCATTAACCAACACAAATCACAAATCACAGAGATCTATTGTTGGAATCCTTGTCCAGGAAATATGGCAAGATGTCCAAGATTGATAATACTAATGTAGCTATGTACAAGCTAAAATAGAGTCCCAACCCTTCTTATTATAGTCAAAATGTTTGGTAAGTAATTTCATAAATATTTTTTAGATTGAGGTGCTTCTAAAAATATCATGCCCATAGGTGTTTTTAAGAAACTTGGTTTAACTCCCATTAAGTCTAGTAGGGTTATCACCCAATTAGATAAGTCTAGGATCAAGGTGGTTGGAGAATTTTTAAATGTCCATATGTAACTAGATTCTTAGCCAAGTGTCCAATAATGTATATATATTTAAGTTTCAGATATCCCTAATGTCTATGGATTGATTTGAGTAGAGAATGGACAAAAGATCCAAATGGATATATGTACATAGACTATTCACACCTATGACTAACTTGAAATGGAGTGTCCAACTAGATCAGAGTTAAAAGAGAGCCAAGAATGAAACACATGATTACTTAATATAATTATATCAATAAAAGGGTCAACATAATTGATTCTAATTTAGGAGTTTTCACCCTAAAAACTACCAAGGTATGTGTTCCTAAGGCTTCTAATGTTTTGCATGGGCTATGGAAGTTGCATTTTTATGGGGATAGGTGTAAATCTATATATAGATTAGGCATTATTCTAATGGACCCTATTGGTATGAAATAGCATGCTTCTTATAGACTCTAGTTTCCTTACACTAATAACATTGTAGAATATGAGGCCCTCATCTTAGGTCTATATTTTTCCATAAAAAACAAAGTCAAAGAACTACTAGTTTATGGTGATTCAAAACTAGTAATAAATTAGGTGAGAATAAAGTATTAGTGCAAGTTATCATACCTCAATAGGTACAGATTTAGAGTCTATGATTTAGTAGAATGTTTTGATGCCTTTAATATTGTTTCTATCCATAGGGAGGAAAATAAAGCTAACAATGAGCTTACCTCTATTGTAGTTAATCTCATGCTCGACCAAGATTCACCAAACTTTAGCATTGATTTGGTACCTTTCCCTTCTATCCCAAATAGTGTAAACCATCTATAGGTCTTTAGTGATGACCAAGGAATCCTAAACTTCATGACTAGTTTAGGATTATTTGAGGCTTACATCATTGATGAGATTGATGAAAATGCATTTGGAAAGGAAATTTTGATGTCAAAATAATTAAGTTAGATTAAAAAAATCCACAAAGGTATGATTGCCTTGGTAAGGCTATCTAATCAAGATAATATAGTTGAAGATTCTAAGATTCCTAAAGTAAGTGGAAAACATTAAAATGCAGTTGATCTTGGACCTCAAGATCAATCTTAGTTGGTTAACGTTGGAAAAACTTGTGTAAGTGGTAAAAATAAGAGAACCAAAGAGCTATTGATAGAATACAAAGATGTGATATCTTTCTCATATGATGACTTGAATATTTTTTATCTAAGAGTCATCACCCATACTATACCTCTCAAATAGAATCATAAACCTTTTAGGTAGATGCAAAGACTCATGAATCATATCTTAGTACCCATGATTTTTCAAGGAAGTCAAGAGGTTGCTAGATTCTATAATTTTATTTCCCATTAGGCAGTCTACCTTGGTTGCTAATTTGGTGCTAGTTAGTAAAATGAATGCTGAAATTATACTATGTATTGATTTTATAAATCTAGATAGAGCATCCAAAAAGGATAATTATCCTCTTCCCTCTCTTGACCAAGTAATACAAATTGTTTCTAGCTTATCCATGATGTTTTTTCTTGATGGTTTTTTAGGATACAAGTAGGTGTTGGTAGATAAGGAAGATATAATTAATACAACATTCAAAAATAAGAGGGTCACCTTTACATTCAAGAGAATGGCTTTTGGAATGATAAACATAGGAGCCACTTTTCAAAGGGGCATGGACCATGCATTCCAAGGCTTAATTGGTAAGTGTATCATAATTTACATGAATGGTCTAATTATTTTCTCTAAGAATATGGAGGACCATTTCATGCATTTATAATAGGTGTTTGAAAGGTATAGAAGGTATGTGATCTCCCTTATCCTTAAGCAAAGCATTTTTGTGTCACTAAAGGTAAATTGTTATGTCATGTTATCACTAAAGATGAAATTTCTATAGATTTTGAAAGAGTGGGAGTTATATCTAAGATAGAGCCTCCCAATAGTAGAAAATAATTTAAATCATTTTTAGGTAAGATAAATTTTATAAGAAAATTCATTTTTGGCTCTATAAAAATTTTCAAATAATAGTCATAAAATGTGAAAATTGGTTACTTGAGTGTGGATAATGACACCCAACCCTTAAATCCCTATTGCATGCTTTCATGACCCTTACAGGCATAATTATCATTGGTTCCTAATCATCCTTATCCTTATATACCTAATCCCAATTGATTCAAAGTCTTCTTTCCATTATATAATAATCCCCCTAGGTCTTGTCTACTCAGGTCAATGGTGCCAAACTAGGACTATAGCATCAGTGCTCATATCTAAATCCATTTCTAGCCCTAATAGTCAATTTATTCTAATTCCCCATCCTCCTTTTTAGCCTAATGTGATCAAATTCAACACATGACCAATAGATCCCTATAAAATCTCATTGAAAGATCATTTTTAAAGGGATTGGAAATTATCAACAAGAAAGCAAGAATACAGATAATTTGACTCAAGCAATCTTCCCTAATCTATGCATATAGCCAACCAATACACTTACAAGCTTATTCAAATCCATACACTAGTCCCTACCCACCTCAATCACATCTATTTTATAATTATACATCTTCATACACATAATTTCACAAAGCACATCAAGTGGGAGAACTACATATGGCTTGATCCCTCTTTAGAGTATTAGTATATAGGTAGCATGCCCATACAAGAGGTGTGGAACAACATCCAATGAATATTACACACACTAACCCCCACCTATTTCTTAAAATTTCTCAAATTACAATGGAACATAGGGTTTAAAGAGTAAATTTTCTTTACAAGGAGCTCTATAGACTTCTAGCTACTAAAACTTCACAGATAGGGTCACATAGACCTAGAGAAAAAAACCTAAAAAGTTAAGATCCTCAGAATAATAGTTGTAGAAATGGATTGCAGCACCATTTCCATTTCTATCTAGTTCTAGTTTTCCTATATAATCATAAAGAAAAACCTATATCTTATTTTGTGATAGTGTCCCAGTCTTGGATAGTGAATTCTATCCTCTGTCTCAATTATATCAGTCAATTTCTAGCTAAGTTTTTTTTCTTTTCCTCGTTACTATTTTTAGAAAGATTTAAATTGTAATCAAATTTCACAAATAAATATCTTAATTATTGCATATTTATTTACTAACTTTACTAATCAGACCCATTAACTAAATTAAGAATAATACACCAATATTCTTTAAATTGTTAGATCATTTAGTGAACCTGACTTACTTTGTTAGTGCATAAAAACTAAATAAACCCTAGAGTAAATTTCATACTAATTTTTACTATATTTTTTTGAATTTTTACCTGCATAATAAAATAAAAATTAGCATTAAATTTTAAAATTTTGTAGTAATTTTAAAATAATTTTCTTTCAAACCCTAGTTTCCCATACTAGGTCCTAGTAATTGTCTAATATTTTTTTGATTTTTTACTAGCATATTTAAATAAAAAAAATACATTCATATTTTAAATTCAATAGTAATTTTCAAAAACATTTATTTTTCAAAGCCCGCCCTATTTTCATCTACTAGGTCCTGTTAAATCACAAATTTTCTAATAAAATTTTGATTTTTTTTAGTTTCATATATAACTCATAAATTCACTTTCAATTAGAAATTTTCATAGTAAATTATTCAAATAATTATCTTCCAAATCATAGTTTCATGTACTAGTTCCTATTTACTTCTTGAGGTATCAACTTAGATGTGTGCAACTTCATATCCTTTTTATGCATATTTCAATTCCTTGTTTAGATTATATACATTTAATATTTTTTACTATTATCCAAGTTGTTTTCCTTATGCCACCTAAGTTTATTGCATTTCTTCATTCAATATGATGTGTAATACTTAGTGGCAATCCTCCTAAATTCACCTAGATTCTGACATCTTGACCATAAACCATGGATAAAAAACCAGCTCATGTTTTTTTTATAGATTTTACACATCCAAATTACACTAGTTTTAATAAAGATAACTTTGATGATGACTAGTATGAAAAAAATAATGATGATGTACACATTGATGCCCATGCTCTACCACATTGGACTACTGATCCACATCCAACAATTGCTTATATCTAAAATTCAAAAACATTCAAATATTTCAAACTACAAAAACATACAAAAATCTCAAAAACACCAATTTTTTTTTGTTTTATTCATTACCCATGCTTTATATTTCTATCATGATAGAATTACATTTTTTGTTATATTTATTTTTTATCAATTTTTCTACATTACCATGATTCACTTGATCTTCTTTGAGTGTGTGTAGTGACATCCATCTATTTGATTACTTCACTCTACCCATTAAGGGGGCATCTTACTTATACATTAGAGACATACATTGATATATCTACCCACTTGGGGCATCTTCCATATGACTACACCATCCAAGCTATGTCATTAATACACCACACACTCTAGTTATCATGTTGATATACATTACTTACTAGCTTACATATATTACTATATCAACATCTCACTACTATATAACACTTATGCATTTATTAGCATATACATATTATTGCACTAAAATGTCTTGCATACATTTTCCCTCTTACTTTGACTAGTTAGATGCAATTGTATTAATAATTATTACTTGCAATTTTTTCTTTCTTAGCATATCTTGATATGATTGCATTTCTCAGTTCATGTTTGTCTCTTGCATGTGCCTTAGGATATTTTCCAATGTCCTTTGCTTTTATGTCTTATTTGTGACTTAAGATATTATCCAATGTCTATTACCTATACTCTTTTATGTGATTATGGCTTCTACACCAACTTTGTTTATTTTAATTGTATGTGTATGTGGCATTTAAACATGTATTTTATGCTTACGTTATAGTTTGAGTGACATGTGCCCATGTACCTTATTTGTGTGGCCCATTGGCCACCTTTTTATGATTTTTGATTCTTTCTTCTTACTTTGTTTGCTTCTTACTTGTTTGATTTTCATTGTTTGTAATGCCATGATCCACATCATGTATTATTCTTGATTTCTTAGATGCCATGATGAACATCATGTTCTATCCCTCCAAATAACAATGAACAACTAAAAAATCTTTAATTTCTAGTTTAGTATCTTGCACATGATATCACACTATTATATCCTTCTAGGCATACCCCTACTGATCTAAAAATCTCTTAATAAAAATCATGTTGTATCTTGAGATATCTTTTAAATTATCATTATTATATCATGTATCTTTATAGCATAACAAAATTGTAGTGTTATTTCTTCTAAGGATAGTCATTATAGGGTCTTTATTCTTACCCTCAAAATAGGGGGAAATAAATAAGGGTTTTGTCATAGATATTAGAGCTCTTAACGGTCAAAAAATTATCATTTAACACACCTATAATATTAACCAGACATTAAAATAGTTAGAACAGACTAGGTAGATAATGAGAATATTGAAATAGTTACCAAATTTGGCCTAAGACAATAGTTCCCAACTTGGACTATAACATAAATGCCACTAGTGTCCACTTTGGTCACTCCTATGCAAGTAATAAAAAATAGACTTTCTAGAAGTAGGTAAAAAAGTAGGTTTAGTTATAGTTTTGGACAATCATACCAATTCAAAATTAGTAGTTTTTAGTGCATGTTTCCTTAGAGAATCTATACATAGGGGCATCATGCACAACATGATGGATCTCACTTTAAATTTTAGACACAATAGTTTATATAACTTTTAGATAAAAATCCATAATATAGACACTAGTGATTGTGGGAAATGTGAATGACACACTTGTTTTATTTTCCATTCTGAGTTTAGTATTACCTAAGCATTATTAATATTTTCATGCATTATTCCATTTACAACTGGTTGGAATAATTTTGGAATGGACTTGATACAAACCTAACTTTATGACATTCTTGAGTTCCTGAGTTCTTGAGTGGCTTTCATACAAGCCTAGTGCACCATTTTGAAGTGGCTTTCATACAAGCCTAATCTCCATCTTTTAGAGTGACCAAGAGTGGCCTAGTTTCTAGCATACATTTGGATATCCATGCAAACATTTTTATATCATAGTACATTCATGGGCTTTAGGATCCATATTATATGACATATATTTTATACTAGTATCAGTTCATAGCTTCACTTCATGGGACAATAATGGAGCCAAAAGACTAGCTAGCCTTTATATTTTTGAGCCACTTATTGTAAGAGATTAGAAACATTGTCCAAATATTGATCAAAACACACATGATCACCTAGCTTCACTTAGTGGGTGAAAATGGATCCAAAGGGCTAGCTTTTGCATTCTTGAGCCACTCAGGGAATTAAGCACTTAACTTTGTTCATGATATTAGTCTTGGTACAACATCCTCTAATATTACTCAAAACTAATCAGTATCATAATAGGTTTTATATTGGTCAGAATACCTAGTGAGGTGTATTTTTTCCTTTCTCTTCCTCTCTCTCTTACCCAATTTTGTACATTCTTATTTTAGATATATCATATCTAATAGGAACTAATCTACTCTTTATTTTATTTTTTTTATATTTATACTTCACAATGTGCTCTCTCTATGTGCACTTGACATCACATAGCTTCATGATCTTCACCCTTACAAGTAAGTTTTGGTATACTTCCTATTTCACTTTGTTACATCACTATAATAAAGGGGGGGTACATGTAGTCATATGAAATGTGAAAATTGGTAAATTGAATGTGGCTATGACACATAACCTTTAGGTCCCTCTCGATTACTTTTCATGACCATCATAGGCATCATTTTCACTAATTCATAGTCATTTTTAGCCTTCCATACCTTATCCCAATTGAGCCAAACTCCTCTTTTCATGACATATCAATCCCCTAGGTCCTATCTGCTCATGACAATAACACCACACTAGGACTATAGCATTGATGCCACTCCTATTAACTTTTGATGCTATTTTCTAAGTCCATTTATGGCTCCAATGGTTAATTTCTTCTAGTTCCCCATCCTTTTCCTTGTTGGCCTAACATGAGCACATTCAAACCATGACCAATAGATCCCTATAAAATCCAATTCAAAGATCATTTTGAAATGGGTTGGTAATTATCACCAAAAAAATAAGAATACAAGCAAGACTTCTCAAGCAATATTTATTATTCTCTACATATAGACAACCAATACACTTACAAGATTATTCAAATCTTTACAATAGTCCCTAACCACCTCAAGTACATCAAGTTCAATATTCTACATCTTCATACACATAATTTCATAGAGCACATCAAGTATAAGAACTACATATAGCTTGATCCCTCTTTGAAGTATTGGTATGTAGGTAGCATTCCCACACAAGGGGTGTGGATCCATGTCTAGTGAATTTTACACATACTAACTCCACCATCTTTCTAAAAATTGGTCAAAGCATAATGGAACATAGGGTTTGAAGATAGAATTTTCTCTACAAGGACCTCTACAGACTTCCATCTACCAAAACATAGTAGATAGGGTCACACAAACATAGAAAACAAAACCTAAAGAGCTTGAATTCTTAGGACAATAGTGGTAGAGGTAGACTACAACATTGGTGCTACTCTTGTCTAGTTTTAGTGCTCCTATACAATAATAAAGAAAAGTCCAAATATTATTTTGTGATAGTGTCCCAATATTTCATAGTGAATTCTAGCCTTTATCTCAGTTAGATCAATCAGTTTCTAGGTAAGTCTTATTTTATTTTCCTTGTTACTATATTTAGAAAGATTCAAATTGTAATCAAATTTCACAAATTAGTAGCCTAATTATTACATATTTATATACTAATTTTACTACTTAGACCCCTTTACTAAATTAGGAATAATACACTGATATTTATAAAATTATTGAATCTCAAGCCATTGAATGATATGTTTAAGAAGGGTGTTAAAGTCTCATGAAATGAGGGATCTAAGAAGGCCTTTTAAGACATCAAAATATCAATCAACCAAGCTCCAATATTGACAAGTCTAGACCTTTTTAAAGGATTTTTACCTCTACTCTTTTTCCTTTAACCACACCATTATTGTTGTTTTGACTCAAAAAATAGAAGTATTTGACCATCCAATTAATTTTATGATCATTAATTTGAAAAATTCTAAGTTAAACTATCCTTTGATTGATAAACAAGCCTTTTTATTAGTTAAAGCAATCAATAAATTTAGGCACTACATTCTTAGGAATAAAGTGTATGCCATTTTGCTAGATCTAGCCACTAAGCTAATGTTAAGACAATGTGAACTTGAAGAGTGAAGAGGTAAGTGGATGTTTATTCTTTAATAATATGACATAGAGATAAAAACTACAAAATTGGTAAGATGTCAAGGTTTTATTTAAATTGTTGCTAATACCAGCTCTAAGCTAAGTATCATGCAGGTTAATCAACAGAATATTCAACCTAATGATAGGTACGATATTATCATTCATTTAATAATCAATGACACTTGTCCATTAGGACTAACTAGAGAACAAATAATATATCTAAGGATCAAGGAAACTCACTACCTCATCAAAAGTGATGTCTTGTACCAAAATAGCTTTGAAGGTGTGTACCTAAGATGTGTTTTTCATGAGGAGGCTATTGAAGTAATGAACACTTCCCATGAGAATTTGGAAAGTGGGCATCCATTTGGGAGAAAAAAATCTCACAAGATCCTCATGGCTGATTATTGTTACCCTACCATCTTCAAAGATGCTCATAAACATGTGAGAGAATGCCATTCATTGCCAGATATTCAACACTAAAGAGCCAAAGACAACAATGCTTTTACAAATAGTCATAATTGACAAAACCTTTTCCTAGTAGGGATTATAATTTTTATGGGTAATCAACACCAACTAATAAGGTCACAATTATTTTCTCACATCTACCAATTATTACACTAGATGGACCAAATCAATAACCACCAAACAATGTAGGATAGAAGAAGTGATCAAGTTTTTAGAAGAAAACACACGCACCATATTTTGGACTCCAATATCTTTTGTATGTGATAATGGGTCACCATTCATATCCATAGAGATGATAAAATACACATATGATAATAACATTAATCTCATGTTTTCATCTAACCCTTACCCTCTAGGTAATGGAGTGTCTTAGTCAATGAATAAAATCTTGATGAAAGCCATCAAGAAATCTACTATAGATAAACCTAGATCATGGTATAATATCCTTAAACATTCCCTTTGGGTAGATATAAAAATATTCAAGTAGGATCTTAAAGTATCTCCCTTCTTACTAGTATATGACTAGGAGTCTATATTCCCCATCACACTCAAGCTGCCAACTTACAAGTTTATGTAAGAGTACATGGATAAAGACCAAAAATTTCCAAACTGAAGGCTATTAGATATTATTAAAAAGTAATATAAACGAGAAGAATATTTTGCTAACTATAGCAAACACCAAATTATAATAAAGAGGTAGTTTGACAAGAGACCAAAGATCAAGGTGTTCAAACAAAGAGACTTGGTTTTTATTTTGGACAAAAAATATGAGCCCAAAGGTAATCATGGAAAGTTCACATATCTATGGATTGGCCTCTATAAAATTATAGACACACTTGGAGATAACACCTTCAAGCTAAAACATCTACAAGGATCATAGTTCACACTGCCTACCAATGGGCAGTATCTCAAGCACTATTTCTCTATTGCTCTTCCTAGGGTCTTCATGAAGTAAATATATATGATGATTAGAGTTAAGATAGGTAGGCTAGTTAGTTTATTTCCACTCTTTCCTTCATATCCTTTATTTTTACATAACTATAAACATATACATACATACATACATACATACATATATATATACATATACATATATATATATATATATATATATATATACATATATATATATACACACACACACATATATATATATATACATATATATATATATATATATATATATATATATATATATATGATTCCATTTTGTTTCTTTCTTTTCTAGTTTCTATTGTGTGTTTGATTTTGTTTGATTTTTTCTTTGCTTCCAATAAGTCCTTTTGGATAGCCCTCAGCTCATGTTTCCTTAGTTTTCTTGAAACTATAGAAGTTACAAAATTATGATATAAACCCCATACATATGTTAACCATGTATTTGAGGTATGGGATTAATGTTATGATTTGAATAAACTATTAAAGAACCATGAATAGGTTATCCATTCCATAAGATCTTAAACATTGTCTTTACTTGAACTTGGCTTTAAGAAGAATTGCACATATAGAGTGAAAGATTAATCAATTAATTTACAATCATGCTTGCACTTAACAAACATCCTTACTTTGGACAAGGGTTTTAACTAGGGGTGATTATATAAATATTATAAAATTGACCAAAACTTTAAACTTGACTACCATAGTTCCCAACCTTTGTTAAAAGCCTAAAAGACCAAAAATACAAAAAAAAGAAATTATTGAAAAATAAAAAGCTTTTCAATAAAAGATGATTGTGGTAATCTCCACTAGAGTTATGGATGCATACATAGTAGTGGATCAAGGTCATGAGTGTAGCTAAATACATCTCTATCAGGGATATGAACACCTAGCTAGTAGCAGAGTAATGCCCAAGCCTCCCCTAAACTAGAAGCATGGTTTTTAATGGATATCTACACATGATCCAAGTCAATGTTAATGATTAAAGGCATGAAACATAGAATTTATCCCTTAAATCCCATGGTAAATATTAGGTGGAATCAAAGAACACACACAAAATGATTATTTATTGATGTTTGATCCTAATTTTGCACATGCAAGATTTGTTTCAACCATGAACTTATCTTGATAATGGCATTGATTGAGTAGAATAAATGAACTAGTTATTTTTTTGAAATAGAGTATCTAAGTTCTAACATATTTCTATTTTTCCCATGGTTTTTTCCATTTATTGAGGTTAAAATAAAACCATTTCTAAAAAATAAAGACATTTGTGCATAATTTGGACCTTAACTCTGAATGTTTGATATTCTATACTTTATTAAAATTTTAAGATCATCCGTGCTTGATAAATTGGCCCATTTTTTCATGTTTTTCCTTTAAACATGCCTAATATTTCTATAAGTTGACTTTCATGCCTTAAGTTATAGGTTTTATGGATCTTTTATTAGTGAATTGTACTAGAATGTTCATAGTCTTATCCAGATCTAGGCTTTTACTAGCCTTGAATGTATGGAAACTCATATATGGATTCATGTGTTAAAACCCTCCTTAAGAAAACCCTAAATTAGACACTTGGTTCTAATTCAAATTTGGTGGAAGGAAATTTGGGAGGAATATTTTAAACTTACTTTAGACTTAAGCCTAATTTTATGATAAAGCTAGGTCATGTTTACTATCATGACCAAACCTTAGCTTAAAATCATGTTTGGTACCTTTATGTTTTCCCCCCTTTCTATTCATTTTATTTTAACAAAATCTAATGTTCATTTTTATAGGGGCATTTATTTTCCTATATTAACCCCATCATATCACATTGTCATTTAGTTACATACTTAGCCTAAAGTCTTAGTCTTAAGGCCCCGTTCATATTTATTAACATGAATTAGACCTTAGTCTTAAAACTTTAGCCTAAGTTCTTATGTCGACCTAAGCCCTAACTTAATAATCTTACACCATTTTAGGATTAAATGCTCTGAATTCATCATGGAAGATGATTGTATGGTGTGAAGGTGACCTGATGGATCCAAAGTCTTTGATCTATTGGTTTAATCCCACATGAGCCCTCTAATCATGATTAATGATTTGTGCATAAGAAGAACCAAATATTGAACAATGCATAATCATCATCAAGGTTAAAATGGCCCTTTTTATAAAATATAAACTTAGCCTAAGTTTTACCCTAAGGTATCATTATATTTATTAATACAACAAAATATTAAGATAAAACTTATGCTACCACTTTAATATTCAAAAAGATCTAGTCATGTGCAAGTAATCTTGGATCATGATCAATGACCTATGGTTGCTCATGTAAAATGATCTGATGGAGTGAATGTGATGTTAAATTGTTAAAGGCCTAAGGAACCCTATGAGGATGATAAGTGTCACCATTTCAAGAACCTATATCTATATTGATTCTCTACAAACCCTCCCCAAGGTCAAACAAAGTCAAAATCTTAGGATTCTTTTGAAGTCACCATATGGCACTCTCTCAGTTGAGCTCAATATTATAATGGCCCCATTCATTAATACTTATACTCAACCTATGTTTTTATCCTAAAGTTTATTACATTTTTTTAATACAATGAAACCTTAGGCTAAAACCTTAGGTTATGATTATGATATGCAAAGGAACCCATTTTATTATGTTTTTTTTGACTTAGGCCTTTAACTTAGTCTAATTTTTATACATGTTAGATATATGAGATAACTTGATACTCTTCATGATTGCAATAACCAATGGAATGCATACAATTGTTTCATGATCAATGGTCCATGCTTCATTAGGACTAGATAATTAGATGGAACATGTTGAATCCATGATCTATGGACCTATGAACTTCAAGAACTTAAATTTGACATTCTCACAAATGTCATTGGATGCCCACGAGGATGTCATTGACATCCATGAGACTATAAAATTTAATCTCATCTATTATTTTTCTTAGAAATAAAAAAAACACTTTAAAACATGGATAAGGCTTATTACTTATGTTACAACTCAATAAGACCCCCCTTTTTAGAAATAAAAGCTTAGGGTCTTTGAACTTCGATAGAATGATCTTGTGGTCCAATATTTTCAGAAATAGAATTAACCTAAGTCTTTATATTAAGGTTTTAATTATATTTTTTAACATAATAAACCTTAGACCAAAGACTTGTATTATGTTAAATATAGATCCCTATGTCATAACATAGCTTAAAAAATTTTAACCGAAAGTTTCCTCGTGTTTCTCAACACTATAAAATCTTAGGTTAAAACCTACATTGAGAACACTTATTATCTGGGCCCCATTTAAATGCATTCTAAGACTTAGCTTAAATATTTTAACCAAAATTTTACATCATGTTTATCAACATGACATAAAATTTAACCTAAAATATTTAGCCTGGGTACCTTTATATGTTCTCTAAAACTTAGCTTAAAATATTTTAGCCTAAAGTTTCTAACATGTTTATTAACACAAAATAGACTTTATCCTAAAGTATTTATCCTAAATCCCTTCCTATATCCCATTGATAATTAAAGTTTTTTCATTTTATAGCATCAATATCATACGCTTCATCACAAATATTAATTAGATGGATTGAAAAGATCTTATGAATCTAAAGCCTTTGATCCATTGGACCAATGGTGTACATCTACATGGATCATGATTAATGATGTGTGCTTCATCATGGAGTATTATTTTATGGGGGACAATAGATAGAGACTATTTAATGATCCTAGAACACCCATAAATGTGCCAAATGGCACAATGAAGGACCCTGACATAAAATAACCAATGACGTGAAAGCCTCAAGATCATGATTAATGGTCTACATTGATCCATGAGAAAATATTTAATGACATGAATAAAAATGAATATTTAAAAGAAAAAAACTATTTCCTTTAAGGGATTTATGAAAAATGCCATGAAATTTGCCTATTAGATGCCATGTAGGTGCCATACAAGCACAAAATGATAAAGTCAAATATTTAGTGGGCATAAAAAGTCAAAGGTATAAATGTAAGGGTCTAAATAAAATTTGAATCTTTAATTTTCCTAAGTTTGAGCTATCATAAACGTTAAATCTACCAAAATCCCTAGTCTCCATACAAAAATCCCTAATTTAAACTATAATCAATCACAATCAAGTTAAAAAGAGTCTAATTGCTAAGTGAAAAAACTAATCTAGAGGCTACTTGAAGAACATTAGTGAGAAATTTTCAAGCTAAAAAATCATGGTTGCTTAGAGACAAAAATAGAGGGGTGACATAAAGTTGTATTTATATTTAGACAATGAGGGAAGGGCCTTTAAGGATACTAACTTTGATGCTGTAACATTAAACACTAGAAATAGGAACTGGTTTGAACTTTTTTGGACTATGTAAGAGATGAAATCCATCACAAAAGAGGAGCATAATAATGCTACAATCGTATAGAGATACAATGACCTAGTCTCTATCTAGATGACTAGTCTCCACTATGTTTCTGCAAAACTTGACGTATTGCACTACATTAATGTTATTTCCCCCATTTTCATTGATTGTAAAATTGAGAAAGATTGGAAAGTTCATGAACATACTTTAAAAAAGGTAGAATATATTCCCCCCTGACATTGGAAAGCTAATATAAGATAGGCAAGCCCTAGGTAGACTTTCTCATAATTAGAGTATGGACTAGTAAGAATGACTTCAACATTGTCCTTACACCATGGTTGTTTACTGGAAGCCATATAGTCCAAGAACCTATCACGAAGATCCTAATTTCACAATTTAGGGAAGGGATCATAATAATCATGAATTTGTTGGATAGGTTATTTATAGCCCCTTCCACCACACATGTTAATAAAATCTAAGCGCCCTATGTATACTTCATGGTAGAGAAGGGATTCTTACCCTAAATTGGTGAGATGATTAATATTATTTGAAACAATAGTTCATACCCATCAAGAAGAAGACTAGAAGCCACTTTTTCATGATGTCCTATCTCCTATATGCCCTCTTGGCCACCACAAATATCCCTAACATAAAGAATTAGTCACCTAATGGGAGACACACTATCTCCCATCACTATTCCAAGTTGAAAATTTTCAAATACAGACACAACATATAATTCATTTATGAGTGTGTATATCTAGCTTTGGTAAAAGCTAGTACAAGGATTCCCATGGGTAGGGTTAGCCCTATAGTTAGGAAATATGTATAGTTAGTGGTGGATATATGGCTTTATCCATAATTCATAGTGATAACAATAGAAAGAACTCTAGTTTAACCCCTCAAAATACTAGTCCATGTGGCAACTAGATTAATAAAACAAGAGATTGCATACCAACTCTTCAATGGTATAGATGGTGTGTGTAACAAGAAAGGAGGGGCCTCCTTCACCCTTTTCCTTTGACCATTGATAAGACCATGCTAAATAATTAAGAGAATGTGAATTCCATCTCCAAACACAAGGACTCATGCATTTTACAATTAGATGATCTAAGGAAATGGGACCCTCATAATAGTGTCATAAAAATTTTGAAATCAAGATCAATGAATTAGGCCTATGAACATAGGCTAGGTATTCATGACACGATGTACATAAGGGCCACCAATTTCATATAAGTGTTATAAAAATTAAAGAAACATAATGTTAAGCTTTAGTCTAGGTTGGATAGAGATGATAAGCCACCTAGAGAGATTTGGTAGATGGGACCCCTGTAATATCCATTATTTCTTGAACCCTCATATAGGCCCTCTCTATAATAACCACTACAACAATTCTAGGCACAAGTTGGATTAGGACCTATGAAAGAGAAATTAGAAGAAATACTTGGTTAAGGGTCATGATCCTCAGTTCATCCTGATAGACTAGAGTCCCTAGTAGAGTATATTAGCATGATTGCACTGGCTCTTAATGAGACATATGCACTTAAAGTACTTACTGAGTCATATGTATTAGATGAAGAGGAAAAATTTAAGGAACTTCAGACCCAAGATAAGTAATTAATACAATAAAAAGGGAAGGGAATTTTAATGGACCTATTTCTAGTTGTACCCCTCAAAAGGAAGGTTTAGCTGGCATTAGTCTTAGTTACAAAGAAGAAACCAAACTTAACATTCACTCTTCCTTTTAAGTGAGGATAGCCTATTCATTGTTGATAATACCATCTATGGGCCAATCATCCTTAAATGGTTCATTTATGGTAATATGTAAAAGATTCTAACATTACAACATTTATGGGCCTTAACCTAAATAGTCAACATCACTATCCATGATGAGGTCAAACCTTGGATAATGTATTTAATGAAGGAAGAAGATTAAATGAGGATAACCATGACAAGATGCTCAAGTGGCATTCATATAGACACTCCTAGAGCCTTATATAGAATGCATATCGATGGCCTAAAACCTACAAAGATCATAGAGTTAAAAGTAAGTGTAAAATTCAATCCAGAGATAGTAGGTCTGAAAATGGTGACAATAAAGAAGACCATGGTTGGGAATGAGGATTTCACCTTTCAAAGAGTTGAAATTTTTGTGGGCTTAACTATAGTAGGAGGATAGGTACCTAGTGAACACCTAATTCATGAGGAGGAAATTATTGTACTAGTTAATTCCCACTTAGCCCAACTAAAATTAAGCATTAAAGGCCTATATCAAAAAATATAAAACCAACAAAAGTAAAAGGAGAATCTGGAGACATAGGCTATCTTGTCAATTCTTGATGAAATGGTATATATGTTTTAGGAATCTTTAAATGACATGTTCAAATCCTTAAAAGAAATAAAGATAAGGTAAAGTCCTTTATCTCACTAGAAGGAAGTAGCGAAAGGTTTATTAGTCCAATGGGAAAGTTCAAGGGACTAAATGAAAGAGTTAATCAACATACTAATTTAGGTTTGAATTCTTGGGTTTAGAAACATTATCTTGGCCCATTTAATTCAATTATGGGAATAATTTTGGAAAAAATATAGTGTTCAAGTATATGGTTAAAATACTTAGAAAGGTTCCTGAGTGATGATGAAGATTTGATAGGTAGGATGGAACAACTTTTTGGTATAATGACTACTAGTCCTATCTCCCTTAGCTCATTGAGCATCATTTGAGATGATGAGTATAAGCACAAGGTCACATTAGTGATGTAAAATGTTAGGAAAAAGATTTAAGACCAATCTAGGAATGATAATAGTAGGGCCATGGTCATGATCTTAACTCCAAAGGAGAAAATTTCTAAATCAAAAAGTATTAAAGAAGCAATAGTTAGAAATTATAGAGATTTTGATGACTTGGAGGACTAAGAGGATGAGTATCTCTTCCATCCATCTATCAACTTAAGGTTGGTCAATTAACAACATCACATATCCATGAATATCCTTTAGGATAATAGGGGAAATCTTTAGTGTAGGGCCCACTAGCTAACTAAGAATATTTTTCTTTGTAAGAAACATTGTAATATTCAAATGTATAATATTCTTTTTGTAAAGGCATGTGCTAGTTTGTTAGCACATTTTCCTATAGGTCAATCCACTTTGGAAAAGGAATGTAGTCTAGAACTATGCAAAAGGATAATTGTCCTTACCTTTATACATTTTTTAATCTAATGACTAATTAATGTACTACCTTAGTATTCCATAAAAGGTAGTATCACCATTTTTAGAGAGAGAGAGAGAGAGAGAGAGAGAGAGAGTTTTAGAGAAAAAATATTTTGTATACTTGTATAAATTAATAAAAGCAAGGAGCACTGAAAAGTTTTTCCAAAATTTATTTGTATCAATTGTTATATGGGTTCTCTCTCATTTATCTATATAGATGTCTAAATTTGAATGGTTTTCATTAATTCTTGATATGCATATGTGAATATAGAGATGTTAACTTGTGTTTATGATAGGTTAATTTAAAGATCTTAGGTTCATTTCATTTCTCCTAATTTTCTTTTAGATGTGATAATACAATTTGTCTATGAATTAAATCTTTAACTTGAATCTAGTTTCTCATTTGCATTGTTCCATCCCTTTCTTAGACAATTGTCTAACATATGGTAAGATCTATGTTATAGATATTTCATGTCATGTAGTGGTTTGAATGTATCTCTTGATGAAATCCAAAAAATTTCATAATATTTGGACTAAAAATTATAACATCTTCTTTCTGCCCTACCCGTCCTTTTTCTTCATTTTGACTAAATCACTCTAGTTTAAACTTCACTACAAACATTCAATCATATTAATATTTAGTTTAGGATTTTATCACATATTTATTTATAGTATCATAGATATCTTGTATTTCACTAATTTTGGCCATGGTGGCTCCTGACCACCAAACAATATAAATATTGTGGAATAGTTCATTGCTCTACCCCTATTTTACCATAGGTAACTAGATTACCATAACTTGATACTCATGCTTTTATTTCCTTAAATTATAAAATGAGAAGTGTTATTTAGACACTAAGATAACCTGTGATACAATAGAGACATCAACATGCCTCAATCCATTTGATAAAATACTTAGTTGCTATTATAATATGTTTACATCTGATAGAAGAGCTAAGATTTATTTTTCCAATGAGATCTAACCCCCATGTGTAAAATGGTCAAGGTTTTCTGATATGATGTAAATATTATGAAGGACTATGGATAAGATCTCCATGTTTTTAATAGGGTATATACTTATTCACATAGGCACATGAATCAAATTTTATTATAAGCCAATAATAACCTACTAGGATAAGCTTTTTCACAAGTACCATACCACTTGAATGTGTTACACAAATTCCATCATGAACTTATCTAATTGTTGAAGTATATTTTTAAGAATTTAATCAACATATAAGGGTTCCATCAGAGCCTTGATGATAGAGGTTGTTTCAAAGTATGATATAATGAAATGTGCATTGAATTAAGGATTTGTGTTCATTAAAGGATCAATTCGATGGGAGGGTATGACTATTAAGGTATGTATAAATATTAGAGTACCATGGAAAAGTGGGAGAAACAACCTCAAAAACCATTCATAAACCAAGTGTATCATAATATAGTATCCTTAAATACTCAACAATAAATTTGTTATTTTTTTAGTCAAATCTGGTATGGATCCAATTATTAACATAGCATCTGCTACTTGATTATTTATTCATGGTACTTGTTCAAATTGGATGTACTCAAAATATGATTTAAATTTATCCAGCATTCTCTTTCTAGGGATTAGTTTCTCATCATAGACTTATAATTCATTAGTAACTTTATTGATGATAATATTTGAATCACCAAAAACAAGTAGATGTTAGATTCCCCATTGTATTGCCATCCTGAGGCCTAATATAAGACCTTCATATTCTACTACATTGTTTGTACAATGAAATTAAATATATAATGATTTATGAATTTAATCCCCATTAGGTGTTAATAAGAAGATACCTACCCCCAAGTCATGATTTTTAAATGAACCATCAAATAAAATATTTCATACTAGGGATTCATCTATATCGATGCTTACATCATCTTAGAATTTTGTAATGAGAGATGCTTTGCCATTGAGTGGTGCTTCTACCAAGACATTTACTAAAACTTGTCCTTTTATTTCCTTTTGGTTAACATACTATAAATAAACCTCACTAAGAAGCATAAACCACTTAGCCATCCTGCCTATTAAAGTAGTTCTAGATAGAAGATATTTGAGAGGATCAATCTTAGTAGTAATTTTTATTTGATTGTTAATCATGTAATGACATAATTTTTGAGAAGCCAAAATAATTTTAAAATAATATTTCTATATTTGAGATTAATTTATCTAATAGGATATCAATGTTATGCTTAATTAGTAGACTACTCATTTTTTCCCATTATCATCATGTTGTGCTAATAATTCTCCAAGTGCAAATTAAGTAGTAAAAATGTACAACAAGAAAGGTTTACATACCATGAGTGGCATTAATAATTGTGGGTTTAAAACATATTACTTTATGTGTTCAATGATTTTTCAAAATTTTCATTCCATGTAAAAAGAATATCCTTTTTCATAAAAAAGGTGAATATGTGATAGATGTCTATAAATTGAGATATAAATCTTCTGATTGCTTGAATTTTCCCTTGTAGACTTATAAGTTTTAAGATTTTTAGGTCAATGCATAACCATGATGTTTGAAGCCTTTAAAGGATAAAATTTAATTCAACATTGTGAAATAATGAATCTTAATAAATTCCCTAATGTTACACCAAACATGCATTTCTTTAGATTCAACCTCATGTTGTATTCTCTCATGTACTGAAAAATATAACAAACCACCTGAGGGTGATATACCCTTTATTTATAATTATCTAGAATATCATCTACATAATCTTCTGTAATATCATTGATCATGCCATGAAAAATGACTATCATTACCCATTGATATGTAGTTTTGACAATTTTCAAACCAAAAGGCATCACCTAATAATAGAATGCCCGATGGAGTTGTAAAGTTCATTTGTGTTCATCTTAGATTTTTTTTTAATATGATTATATCTTGAAAAAACATCCATCAAAAATACCATCTCATGGCCTAAAGATGAATCAATAATCATAGTTATGTTAGGCAAGGGAAAATCATCCTTTGTGCATGCTTTTTATATCATGGAAGTCTTTTCATACTCTAATACATTATGGTTTATTAGATATTAGTACAATGTTTGAAATATTTTCTAGGTATTCAATTGGATGTATGAAACCAACATATAATTTCTTCTTTAGTTCTTCCTTTTCTAGTAGTGTAATCTTGGGATGCATTTTACGAAGTTTCTATTTTACTGGTTTTGCATATGGATGCACCACAAGGTGGTGAAATACTAACTCTAGATTTGACCTTGGCATATTCACATAAGACAATTTGAACATGTTAGAGAACTCACAAAGAAGCATTGTAAAAATTTCCCTTTCTTTATGATTGAGTGATTTAACGAGTTTTACAATTTTAGGATCATCTTCAATGATGATGTTTACAATAATGGTTTCTTTAACAAGTAGAGTTAATTAATATTTATAATCTAGGGGTGGCTTAGGATGATGTAAATCTTCCTCAAATTCTTATTTTTTGGATGTGGAGGTAAAACTAATAAAGAAATTTAATTTTTGTTCCCAAAAGTATGTTGAATATAAAAGTTGTATTATAAATCCTTTCTTATGGTCACCTACTAGAATTTGATCTCTTATTATCAAGAATTTTTATATAACTTCATCATTATAAAAATGGTCAAGTTGAGGTGTGAATAGTTGGTCCCATTATATGAGATATGGATATGCAAGGTCAAGTATAAGGATGTTGTTTTCATGGAAGATGTTAGTAAGGGAAAGATGTTCAAAATGGCTAATTATGGAACCCATCTCATTGTCACAATAATCATCTTCTAACTCACTAGAAGATTCACTTTGGGAGAGTGTAACATGCCCATTAAGTGGGTTAAATCCTAGACCATGTTTTGCCTTATTTTATTTTAGTGTTATAAGTTCAATGGAACCTTGTTCATAAAGGACAAGACATTTAACTTTGTATTTCATTATTTTACACCTGATAGATTTTGCAATAGGATATTTATTGGTGGAAAATCAAGCAGCTAATTTTTATAATAATTCCAAGAATAGTTTGAAACATAAATATATTAATCAAAAAGAAGACCTCCCTCAAGGAATTTCATCTGACTAGGCTTCTTAACCATTATTTTCTCCTTGAGATTGGGTAGTCTGCCATAATCCTTTGGATGAACATGTATTATACATATGTAAATTTTTTGGATGATGTAATTTTTCATTCTTAGATCAATTATTTTAAAATGGGAAGAAGAAGATGAGGATTATTTGTTAGTGGGTGGTGGATTGGATGTTTACTCAATAGAAGGATTATTGGAATCTTGCTCAATGGATAGTTGATTTCAATCTTGCTTAGTTAATGCATTTGATGCTTATTCAGATGGTTGGTTAGATTTTTAAATAGATATGGAGGGATTTGGTGTACTAATCTAACCATCAAGGGGAGGTGTTTTAAATAAGATTTTAGGATTGACATAGTTTTCAAGTGAAGGCTAATCCTCAACAGGGGTAAAATTATCATATGTGACTGATAGATAGTTTGTTTTATGATATTTTCCTTCCAATATCTTGTAGTATTATAAGGGATGAGGATCACCTTATATAGTTACTTCCATTCCTACATGGGATAATTTCAAACATTGGTGAAGAGTGGATGTAATGGCATTCATAAAATGAATCCATAGATGTCTAAGGAGTAGATTACATGGTAAATCAAGATCAAGAACATGAAACAGAGTTTCCTTAATAACATACCATACCATGAAATGAAAATGGATTGTAGTAATAGATTCATGCTCATTATTATCCTACACCTTTTTGGCAATGATGTTTGTTTCCAATGTTGTTATTTTATACCCTAGATGTTTTATGATTCTTAGTGTACATAGATTAAGGGCCAAACTATTATCTATGAAAACCCTTTTCACTTTATGCCTAGAAATAGTAAGATATTTATACAATGGGAGGTTATATTATGAACCTAAAGTAGAAACATCTGAATTATCAAAAGTCACTAATGCTTAAGAAAACACCATCTTAATAAAACACCAACTAATAATGTTGAATGTTTTCTTAAGATGGTCAATAATGTTATACTTACATTCAACATTAGATGGAGATGCACTTGAGAGGGTAAGATTTGCATGTCTTGTGGTGACGGTACACTCATATTTCAGCAAATTAATAATGTTAACATGTCTATGAACCATATCAATGCTACTTATTATAGAATCAAATGGATGACTAATTTGATTAACATTGCTTGATTCTAGTTGTTGTCGTTTCTAGTTACCTTTACATTGCTCATGACTAGGGAATGAGTCTTTGTATATACCTGATTTTTTATTGTTAGATTATTTAGATGATGGATTTTCAACTACTATGTCACCTCTATCAATGAGGTCTTGAACATAATATTTTAGGTACATACACCAACTTTTTGAATGTCCTTTAATCCAATGGTATTCATAATAGTCATCTTCTTTGTACCTATTAGGTTTTGGAAAACTTTATTAAAATGGTTTAGTGTTTGGCCATATAATGATGTTTGTATGATCTAAATTTTAGAAAACATTCTCTTTAGTGTCACTCAATCGAGTGAACATACATTTAGGTCTCCTTTATTTTAGTTGCCCACCAGGAATTGTAATGTTGTGGATTGGTTGGGTGTATGTTTGTGTTTATGGATTTTGAATTTGTTTTACATTGGTTACAATATCCCCAACAAGATTTTTATTTTTAGCAAAGAATTTTAGTTTGTTTATTAGTTTTGAGGAATTATTTTTATCTAGTTCAAATTTTTTGAGCACACCTCTATTAATCAAAGTTTTATCTGCTTCAATCGCCTTTTTAATAATCTCATGAAAAGATATTGGGTAAAAAATTAATAAGTGATGTCCCAAATATAATTTGAAATTGTTCATAAAAATGTCCACTAGATCTATTTTAGGAAATGAAAATGTAAAATGACTTGCCATTGCTTGCCATCTCTAGAAGAAAGAAGAAAAAGTTTCATTATTTCATTGTCTAGTGTTTTTTCAAATTTAAAGTTGTCAAGTATTTTTTAATATTATAGGAGAAGTGTCGATTTTTTTTTAGATAAGTCTTCAAAAGTGAAGATAGATCCTTTCAAAAGTCATGAGAACCATTAAAGGGCTTGGCCCTTGAGACTTCATGGAAATAAATGCAAGATGAATTCATTACTATAAGAAACATTTGCACATGTGTGATAGAAGCCAATTAGATATTCCTTGTGATTTCCTTTACCTTTATATTTATCAAACATTGGGAGATCAAAGTATTTGGGAAAATGTGTAGTCATTTTACTCAAATCATATGGATATGATAAAATTTACTCAAACTTAAATTGTTTTGTATTATAAGAGATATCTTACAAGACTTGAACTCTATCCTTTATGCTTTGAAATTATTTCATGAGATATGGGGATAATTGGTCCATTTGAATTAATGAATTATGTGGTTGACTTGTGAATTGATTTTTGTTTTGGGGAATGTGTTGTTTAAAATTATTTGGATGTTTATTATTGAAGTTAATGTTTTCATGATGTGAAAAGTTTTTGGAGTTATAACCAAGGTTTTGATTTATATTGAAACCAAAATTTGTTTGATTTGAATTTGATTTAAAATAAAAATTGGTTTGATTTGGGTTTGGATTAAAACCCTGGTTGTGGTTTTATGTAAAGTTTGAATTTATTTGATTTGGATTTGGGTTGAAGCTTGAATTGTTTGGCATATTGGCATTGGAACTTAAGGAACTATGATTTGTGTTTTGACCAAAACTTGTTTGGTTAAAAAAACTTGAAATATTTTATTATGTAAGAATGTTAGAGTTCAAGTTAAAATGATTAAAAACTAGGTTTGAATTAGTTTGGTTTTGAAATTGGATTGGGTTACTTTGGTTTTGGTTAAATTTTGTGTTTAGATTGTTGAAGTTAACGTTAAAACTAGACTTTGTTTTGTTTCAATTTTAGTTGATTTTGGGATTTGGAGTAGAATTAAATGAAAGTTTGGATTAGAGTTAAATTGATTTGGATTTGGATTGGGATTTGGATTGGATGGAACTAATCTAAGTAAAAAAATTATTTTGAACATTATAATTTAAATTTAGATTATTTAATGTGCATGAAGCATAATTCAAACTAGGATTGGATGATTGATTAGGCAAGCTAGAATAGGAATTCAATCTTTGATTTTGATTAGATATGATTGGTGAGATTTGGAGTCACTGATTGGGATTGATTAATGATTTTGAATGAATATTAGAACTTGGATTAATTTTATTATAACCTTGCAAATTTGGGTGCATACATAAATTTGATGTAATAAAATTTTGATTGATTAAATTTGAATTATTTGGGAGACCCATATTCAAGTTTTGATTTGTTTTGCACGATGAGTAAACTTCAAGCAAGATTCAAGTTTTGATTAGTGGGGTGCATGATTGATGATTTTTAAGGTATATTCAAACTCAAATTACTTAGATGATATTGTAAAGGTAAATTTGTATTTACGTTCATATTAGGATTATGAAAAGGATTGATTGATTGATGAGATGGAATGTTTATAATCTTTTGATTTGTTTGAATTGTCTATATTTATGTGGAAAAACCATGGCTAATTTTGGATGACTCCTTATGTTAAATAGTTTTCCATTTATCTTGAGAGACTTGGGGATGAGGTTGTGAATATAAAATGAGAGTATTTTTACCCTCTAAATAACCTTGTGAGATTTTTTGATTGGGATTGGAAGATGAAGGATATTTTATTACAATTAGATATTTCAAATTATGTAGATCAAAATCAAATGTGAACTTTTCTCCAAAGCCCAAAGCTCAAAGCAATACTTCATTTTTATTGGACATGATATACTCATCAAATGATGGTAGAGGTTGGAAAACTTTGGGGCTACCCTCATCTTCATAAGCCCCTCTTTCATCTTCTTCTTGATTAGTTATTTCATGTATGTCTACATGATGTTCATGACCAGGGAATTGAAAGGGGTCATTATCAAAAGTCTCTTCCCTTTCATTGGGAGGATTTAACACGGTTATTTTCCTAGTAATATGCATGGTTTTAAAAATGAAAAATGATTCAAAGAGAAAGGATGTGTTAAATTAATAATACTAAAAAAATGTTGATTGAAAAACTTTAGTTCTTGAACCAATTATTTTAAGTATTTGATATAAAGGCTTGATTTCAGGGTATGATTTAAACTTTAAAGAACTAGTTTTTAAATTAGGACTTTTCCTAGTAATATGCATGGTTTTAAAAATGAAAAATGATTCAAAGAGAAGAGATGTGTTAAATTAATAATACTAAAAAAAATGTTGATTGAAAAACTTGAGTTCTTGAACCAATTATTTTAAGTATTTGATACAAAGGCTTGATTTCAGGGTATGATTTAAACTTAAAAGAACTAGTTTTTAAATTAGGACTTTTCCTAGTAATATGCATGGTTTTAAAAATGAAAAATGATTCAAAGAGAAAGGATGTGTTAAATTAATAATACTAAACAAAATGTTGATTGAAAAACTTGAGTTCTTGAACCAATTATTTTAAGTATTTGATATAAAGGCTTGATTTCAGGGTATGATTTAAACTTAAAAAAACTAGTTTTTAAATTAAGACTTTTCATCATGTGGTAGATAGAAAAAAATGACTATATATATATATATATATATATAGTCAAGAAATAACACATAAAGTATGAAAAATTAAGATGAGGGTCATGAAAAACTATTGGGCCTTCTGATGTCATTGATTCATCCATACACTCAATTATGGCCTAATATTTCAAGGCACTAAACATGGAGTATCCTTCCATTCCCATGGGCCACCGTGTCCAATTTCAAGGGTGTGTGGGAGATAGCTTCTTGGCACTAACCACTAACTAATGCATTAAATTTGAATGGAAAATGAATTTATCCTAGGATTAATGTTTAAATAAGATTATCTAGGGGGAAAATTGTGGATTAAATAATAAATTGAATGCACACTATTTGGTCTTGTCCCACATCTCCCAACAAAACTATAGGGATTTTACTGTGTTGATAATCAGTGATATCATATTTTTAGGTAGCTATTGAAACTTTAGGTATTGAAGCATGAAATCCCCTTATGTTATAGTGTGATTAAAACACATGATCTCTTAGGTAATTTAAATAGTTGGATCTTGATTTATATACCCCATACGTAAACAAGGTTTAGACTATTGTATGTTGGTGAAATCCATAGTCAATAGGGCCCCTAAAAAAATAAAATAAAAAGTGTTTTTTATATTTGTTGAGTATTATCACCAATGTGATGCCAAGGAAAGAAAATACATGGGCACTACTTGGGTAATACAAAAAATATGAATATATTTCCATTTCTCAAGTATCATCAACAATTTGAGGTCAAGGGAAGATCATACACAATTTATATATTTAAAAATGAAATGCTGAAATAAAATATTATGTTATTACTAAAAACAAAACTTTGAAAGCAAGATTGAAATTGTTAGTAAAAGAAATTGACTTTTTATTTATCCTTTTTTGCTAATTATCTTTGAGAAATATTTTGAAAAAAAATGGTTATAATATTTACTTAGGCTTGGTGAAAGGTAAAAATCACTGTAAAACCCACCCCCCCCCCCAAAAAAAAAAAAAAAAACACTTCATAGTTACATAGAAACAAAAGAAAGTGAAATTGTGATAAAACAAACACAGGAAAAAGAATATAGAAAGCAAGAGAAAATAAATTTGTGATTACATAATGATTTTGATACATTGTATGATCATTTTTATACCAAAAATATGAATTCACTACTAAGGATGATGATTTCTCTAATAGAAAGGATGATTTCACTACAAAAAAATACAAATTTGCTACTAAAGATGCCCAATTTACTATTAAGGATGATGAATTCACTACTTCAAAATAAATTCACTTTTAAACCTATAGACATAAAATATAAAACACATAGGAATAAAAAAGTGATTGCTACTCAGTTTCACAATTTTGCTGCTAAGAATGACAATTTTGATTTTAGACATAACAATTTGGTTGAAAAGTGTATAACTTCACATTTTTCTTATAGTAAAAAGTTAAAAAAAATTGAAAACACAAAAAAAAGTTAAAAATGAGTAGAAAGACAATTGTGTAAATAAAATAATGAAAAATAAGTTTAAAATAGGTCAAAAAATGATTTTTCTATTACAAGGTATAATTTTAGTATTGATGTTTCTAAATTCATCGTTACATAGTGGGCATACATAGTCAATTATAAAATACCTAGTAATGACATGTAAATTATACCAAAACTCAAAAATACAATACTAAATGCATATTCAAATACAAATAAAAATTTAAAATGAGAAATGCTTTTTAAATGCAAAAAATGATGATCCAAAAATGAAAAAGATGAGGGAATGTCCCATCAGGCATGCCAAAAATTTGTGAACTAAATTTAAAAATGATAAGAAATGAACTAAGATTAATCTAAGATAAATTAAACCTAAGATATAACAACAAAAAAATAAAATTTAAAATAAAAACTTGACGCTTCAAATATGCAAGCTTTTTTCATTATGATGTAGACTTGATTTTCTCTTCGAAAATGTGGTGCTCACTCTTCTAGTGTAAAGGATAACGGGCATAATTTTGGTGGGAAAGGATTTTTTGTATATTTTGATTCACTTTATTCACTTGGGTTCACTTGTGAATAGAAATTCATTAACAAAGCTAGGATTTTGATTCTAGGATTCTTGAAAATGAAGGTTTTCAAGTTGATTTATAGATTTTTGATAGAGGATCCAATGATGGAGGATTATTTATATTTATTAGATGATATAAATAATCAATGGTGGCTAAAGAGTCCTCACCCATAATGATTAATAAAATTTCAAATGGTTGAGAGAAGCATGGGATTGGTTAGCTAAGTTAGTAAGAATAAGTCAAACTTCTTGAAAACTCAGGGGATGACTCATATGAGGTCAAGAAAGTTGTGGGTTTGGTTGGGATGAGGGATAAAAAAGTAGGAGATGTTGGACTAGGTGTAAAATCCATATTTTATATTTAAAATAAGGATTTAAAGTGTGCATAATTGACTGATTTGACTTAATAAATCATGTGAATGTAGAGGGAGATATGATGAATTATTTTAAGAAGAATTATTAAATGGATTTAGGTGTATTTTTAAACTAAATGAAATTTAACTATCTATAGTGTTAATCTAGTCAGCATGTTCCAAGGAGCATCAGAGTGACTAACCAAAACTTTCTGATGGGAGGTGGAAGGGGATATGATATAGGTAGGAATTACCTTGGAGGATGCCCATGCCTTTCTTGGACTTCCCGTTATTGGGAATATAGCTATATGTGATGCACTAGATATAAAGAATGAGAGGTGATTCATAGCCTATCATGTGACATACTCAAAGAATATTTATCCTAGGTTAAATTTTAGTTTGTTTGATGCTTATATATTATCTATCATAGTTATCTAGAAGGCCTTGATAGGACTTATGATATCATGTGTGTTGTGTCACAAGTCATATGGGGAGGTACCATTATACATAGTAGCCTTATGTAGAAGTCCATCCTAGAGAAATATGTATTATATGATTTAGGCTATCTCATTTGGGTATAAATCATGTACGATATGTATGGGATGTTGACCTAGGGGTAGAAGATAATGGACCCTTTAATTTTACTGAGTGCATGGATATATGAGATATTACTTATGCATCATCCAGATGGGTTGCCTAATGCAATCGATTATAGGTTAATTTGGGTGGCTAGATAATATGACATCCATGATCCATGTTCTATCTTTAGAGACTATTACAAAAGGTTATGTATTATGGTAGCCTTACATTAATATTTATTCCATATGGTTGAGTTACAAAATTGTTGCTACCAATTTGGTGTGCATTTAGATCACAACCCACTATTTATCGTGGGTTGAGCCACATCTAGTAGCTCATGTACCCAGGTAGTTAGGCCTATCACATCCAACATACCTTATATTAATGCCCACTTATTTTTTACATGTTAGAGAGTTGAGAGGGAGAGGAGGCACATGGTTTATTGCAAAGATATGTATTATTAAGCCTCAGTGCATGAGAGCATGGATAGGGAAGGTTTAGTAACATGAGATGGATAGTCCTAGTGCAAAGGATGTTATGGATATAGATGCTCCAAGTGGGGATGTGGGAGTGGAATCAAATTAGGGGTGAAAACATCCACCTTGAGATCATATGAGATAGAGGCACCATCAATGAGAGGGGATACAAGTGCAAAAAATCACACATGGTGATCCTATGGTGGATGTGAGACATAATTGGTCACTAGAGAGGATACTAAAAAGGAGACCATGATGGGTTTAGGTGGTAACTCTTGGTTTTAAACTCTTATAGATATAACTAATATAGGAGGTTCTTGACAATCAAGCTAATGGCAAGACCATGGTTAGTGATACTGATAGTAGTGAGAAATATTATTATTTAAGTTTTTGACATAGATCACTAGTTTCATTATCATTGAAATATTTATTGATAGATATATGGTTTGATATATATACCTACACATACACATATATATACGTACATATATACATACATACATATATATATGTATGTATATATATGTATATATATGTGTGTGTGTGTATACACACACACACACACACACACACATATATATATGTATGTATGTATGTATATATATATATGTATGTATGTATATGATATATAATATATATGTGGTTTTTTTTTTATAGGTGCAGTAGTAGAGGAGATCAGATGGATAGCGATGATTGTGGTTTCACAATATATTATTTTAGATGGGGAGTTATCGCATTATGAGTCATTCACCTTGTATATTATGTGCTACCATCTACACTAGATTATTCTAGCTATTTTAGATTAGTGAGGGACACTAATCATTTACTAAAAGTGTGAGAATATGGATCACAACCACATAAAAGGGTAGGAAAGGGAGAGTCAAAAACCTAGTAGGTATTGGCATAGGAGATACCCAATCATATGGTGACCATTATATCACTTAGATGTGTGTAGACCTAGGTGGCCATTCTACAAGGTCAAATCAATGGCTTGAGATCTTTAACTACCTCATTATAGTGCAACATTCATAGGGTTTAATCAGAGGGATCCATGGGTAGTGTGGCTCAGCCATAAGATAGACATGATGGAGCATAGCCTTAAATTTATAGCTATTGTATTTTTTATTTATATTTTATAAAAATCATGTTATATATGGAAATTTTTAGGTCTATGATTTATACTTGTCTATGGATGGATATATGAATATATTTCCTTTTTGTCACCTATATTTTTACTTTCATTGTATATGTTATGGTAAATATGTGATGTATGTTTTATTTTCTAGAATTATGTGATACACATGTATGGTTAAAAAGAAAAGGAAAAGGATTTTAAAAAGTATAAATAATCCTACATTATAATATAGATTATACCATGATAGGAAATATGTAAAAAGAAAAGTTGAATGAATATAATAACCAAAATGTTAAAGTAAAAGGTAATGAAATTTTTTCACACCATGTAAAATAATTACACCAAATTAAAAAAAAATAAAATCCATACTATATCAAGTTGGGAAGTATGAAAATTTGTAATAAAGTGGAAAACACATGAAAACTAGTGGTATAAAAACAAATGAACAATAAATTTAATCAATCATACTAAATCAAGATGGGATGTATGAAAATAAATGTAAAATGTATGCATAAATCAAATTAGTCATACTAGATCAATATGAGAAGTAATAGAAATTTTATAAAATGGTTATAAACATACATGTAATCAGAAAATAAGAAGATAAAAATGAAGTGTTTATGAAGTAACAATAAAACATACTAGATCAATATGGGAAGTGTGTGAATGTTGTGTAAATCATAATGTAATAAAACTTATCTCAAATTTGAAGCATGTAATTTTATTGTTACTTGGTTATAGTATGAATTGTTTATTGGAAAATTTTGTGAGGGCTTGGTCCTATCCAAGGTATTATAATTCAACTCACAAAGGGAACACCAATGAGGTAGAAGTAAAGGTGTGAATAATATTTAAAATGTTTTAATGTGGTAATCTATGAGGAGAGCCTAGTCATATCCATGGTCTTACACTACAAATCACAAGGTGAACACTAATGAGGTGAATGGTAATAAGTAGAAAATAAGGAAATGTTTAGTTGTGATCATTTTTGAGGAGAGCCTAGTCCCATCCATGGTATTACAATGAAAATAAAAAGGCAAACTATATGGGGTATGATCAGTTCATAAAAGAATTTTCCTTTATGATAGATATTAGAATTGTGAAAAACATGACATAGGCATTTATGAGAAAACCTTAGTAAAATGAGTAATACTAGGTAAGAAGGAAAGAGACTATGAGTCTAGTGAAAATCAATTAGAAAGGATACATGCTCATAATAATCACAAAGTTGTATATGAAAATAGGTGAAATGTTATGATCAACACATAAAAGCTATATGAACAAGGAAAGTAAAATGGACCTACCTTCCCACAAAATCTTCCCTGTTCCTTAGGAGTTCTTATAGAGTCATTAGTATACTATTAATATTATGTAATTATGTGAAACATTAGGTAGAACTTATTAAAAAAATTATTATCCTATCCCAATCTACTAGCCTACCACACCCCAATGGACCTCAACTCTATCATGATCCCAATTTTAGAGTTTGAGATGTGATTAGAAATAGGAGATGTTCTAAAGATATTAAATCATGTATTTTAGTATGATTAGAATTTTGAATTGTATGTTAACTTTTGAATCATTTATTTTTTTTTAAATTATTTTTATTTTATCTTTTTTACTGCCTTTGTGATTCCTCCTCCATATGTATTTGCAATAAACAACATGAGTGATAAAGTTGATACAAATGAGTGAGAATTATTCTTTGGTTTAATCAAGTTAAATAACTAGAGAAATGATATACTAAACAACTTATGCTTACCTATGAACCCATATGTAATCTCAAGTTTCATCCATATGTATGATCAATATGTGAATGGGAAATGAGGGAAGAAAGGAGATCCAAATAGATTGGCATATATAAGTAAGACATTGAGAGGTTTTATTTGCTAATTAATCATATGGTAGAGTTAAAATAGTATGAGAATCAGGGTTGTATAACCAATCCACAATAATAATTATCTTAATTTGAGTGTAAAAGATAGCAAACAATCATTATATAGAAAATAAAGGAATCCATAAAATAATTTAAATCATAAACATAAGTTTTCATTCATGAATATAATTAATAATAATAATAAGTGAAATAGAGTGAAACCATGTAAAACACATAAAGCATAATATATTGGTTCATGAAAAAATAGATAAGTGAAATCAAGTTTGACACAACCAAAGATATAAGATATAAAAATGGTTCACAAATCCAATCCAATTTATAAAATATAAAAATGGGAAAGAACACCATTTTTTGTTCACAAATCCATAACATTTGAAATATCTCTATTTAAGTAAATTTTGATGTGAACGATATTCTCATCAATCTTCGCATAAAGTTGTGTAAAGACTTCCTTCTATATCATCTAAAATGAAAAGGTAGTCATAAAAAAGGAATATTAATGCTCATGTGGTAGCTCATGTGTGGAATAATCAATGAAAGGAATGTATGTATTAATGGGAATGATATTTGTGGAACTAGGAAGAAGTAAAATTGATAGATAAGGAAGAGCTTTCTTGCATGAGTGAACTATAGGAGGAGGAATAACTAGTGTTGGTGTCAACTGTGGAAAATATTGGAGATGTTTCTAGAGCACTCAAAACTAATTAGTATGATGGGTAGAACACTGATTCCAAATAAAATATACTTACCTATATTTATGGATGTACTCTAGAGCTTGGGAGGAGGTATGGTCTTGTCTTTGGGTTGGGAAGTGACTGCTCACAATGTTTTGATGTACTAACTACATTTTTGGTAGTGGATAGAATAATGGTTATTTTTACCATGAAAGCAACAAATATGTATATTATAAGACCATGTGGGACTACCAACTAAAGGGATAGAATAAAAGGATGGGTCCATTGATATAAATGTCAATCTTCAATCCAATAACTAGAAACTCTACGAATATCATAATAAGACTGACCTACCCATTATGTGGGTAGGATATCATGTTGTGTTAATGGAATAAGACCATCTCAAAATAAGGGATGAGATGGAGTTGAAACTATATTAGGATCATTGGTAGGTAGGTTTGGATGTGTAGTGGGTCTAAGAATAGTGTCTAGCATCTCTAGAGGAAGTAGAATGTAAGGGTCATGATATCTATAAAAATGATAAGGTCATATCATGGCATGATCCATGAGCATACTCCTAAGATGATATGTTATGAATAGAGGTGTACCATGTGAGTGATCCCTCTCTAACCTATAAATAGTAATGGAAAAACTAGTATTAAGAATTACAAAAGAAGGAATGATAGAATTAGAATAAAAATATTAAAATAAAAAAGAGTGATATCTAACAACTTCAACATTTTTAGCTTGGAAAAATATAGATAAAAATGGGTCATCTAAAGAGTAATTGTCATCATAATCAAGTGTATGTAAATTGATAATACATGTAGGAATTATTTTTTCATTAAAATAAGTATGGTGAATGGGGTTTCTAGTTATGGTTAAGGTAACTAGTATGTCATCAAAAATTTCCTAACAGGATTGAGGTTAAAGAGGAGGAAGTTGGGTGATGAGGGAAAAGATAAGAGGTTTTGATATTTAGGCTTATCTCATCTGGGTCATCATAATAAAAGTTTAAAATGTTAGGTGGAATATTCATAATTAATTTGAGGTGAAAATTATAACCTTGAGTGGAGTTAAATGGATAGTTGAAGTGTTGGGATTCCTAAAACAGGACACTAGTTAAGGGTTCAAGGGTGGGTATTTGAAAGACACTATGTTATAAGGATTCACGTCCCCTTGAATCTTATATATATCTCCAGTATAAGTAAATTTGACACATTGGCATGTGGATTAAATGATTTTTATCATGTGATGATTCTAAATTTGATTGATTATGATATTATAATAAAGTGGAAAGTTAAAGATCATAACTTTCACATAGATAGCAATAGAAGGAACAATAATGGGAATTAAAACACAACCTAGCAGAGTCATTTTCCTTTGTTCACAATGCTAACATGTACTACATGTGGATTTGAGGTTATATTCTCAATATATAATGGTATTAATAAAAATCAAGGGAGGCAACACAAGTAATTCAACCTTAATTAATTAAAGCACACTTAACCTGGATATGACATATTTAGACACTAATGAATAAATGAAGACCATCCACACAAAGAAATATGTCATCAAGAATGATATAAGAGATAGGGAACTTAAGTGAGAGGGAATTATCCATTGTATCATCAATAGGGACGGAAATATCTTCACATTATTGAAGTATAGTATCTTTAGATCCAGATAAAATAGCTTCTTTCGATACAAGAGGAGGACGAGGGATTTTCATTTATAATAATAATTTCATTATGTAGTTTTGATGGTGGGGATAAGTTCTCATTATATCTAAGAAGGATATTTGATGTGGGAGATAGGAAAGTTCTATAATAGGATCCCATTCACCATAACCCATGAGAGGATTGTTAGATATAGTTGCATAGTGTTCCAAGAGCTCTTGGCAAGGAGGTTTGGAGGTAAAATTAAACTTGTGTTGATAGGTTATGGTTGATTTAGGTTGGTTTAAAGTGGTTTGAGTGAAATTAGGTTATTTTATGGTTAATTGAGGTATTTTTATGGTTGAATAAAAGAAATACTATTTGAAGTTTGAGGTATGTTGTCTTTTGGTATAAAAGTTGGGGGAAGAGTAGAAGCTATATCAATGGTATGAGAGGAATGATTAATTTATGTTTTTGAGATTTGTGCTTGAATGTGTATTAGTTCCTCTTACCTAAATTTCATTATATGGGATGGGGAAGTGTCTTGAATGATGTGGAATGGTTGAGATGTTTGATGTGTATGTTTTGCATTTGAATCAATAAAATCAACTACTATTCTCATATAGTCATTATAACCAAATTTTTATCATTAGTGTTAAGGTATATAAAACTTTCAACATTTTTAGTAAAAGGAGTATGTTGCTCAATGTTGTACTCATCATTAGGAATGGGATCCTTATAGAAAACTAAGTGAGAATTATCTTGGTTTAAAGACTGATTTTTATTTTGAGTCTCATGAGCTTTAAGAGATATGTTATAATCTTGTTGACATTTTTAGATAAGGGATTAATGTTTAAAGTTATAGTGAAGAAAAACAATCCATAGTAAGATTTATTAATTGTCTACACATCTCATGAGAATGGCCCCAACATACATGAAACCAACAAATAAAATTTGGATCATACCATGATTTCATAGGACAAGTGAGGTCAATATCTCATGGTTGAGATCTTGGAATATTTTATTGAACTTTTTATAGGGATAATGGTTTGTGTACATTAATTTGGTTATGTTGAGAAAATGTGGGATTATGATTATAAGTGTTGTTAGGGGGAGGAAAATGATCCATGGTATTGTTTGGAGATATATCTTAGATGGTATGTATGGTGTTATAAGTCCTGGTAACATGATCATTGTTTTCATGATGGATTTTATTTTTGATGAGAATGTGAGTGCCCATTGTAGTTTGAGGTAGTTCAAATTGATGTATGAGGAATTATTATCATTTGGATTATCTAAGATATTCTTCTAGAGTTTTTGGAGAGAGGGTCATAAAATTATATTATAATTTAGGGTGGAGATCATTGGAAAATAGGTGGAATAGGTTGTCATCTTCCATATTATTATCATATTTTATAGACAAAATTTTACGTTATTTGATGAAGACTTGTGCTATCTCAAATTTTAGTTGTTTTTAATATATAAAATGGGCTATGTTATTTTGGGTAAGATCATTAGTTTGAAATTTATGTACAAATGAGTTAACCAAGTCTTTTATGCTAGTGATAGAGTGGGGTTTTAATTGATTTTACAAGTATAAAAAATATTCCAAGAGTTTCTTATCCAAGATAATGATGGTATTAAAGGTATTAATTTTAGCATAATCCTCATAAAAGTTGCCAAATATGTTTAGATGCAAGGTAAGATTGGTAGAACTATTATAAGTGATGGTGGAAGTGATATCTCCTATGTCAATGTTGGAAATTTAAGGTATTAGAGGTTCATTTTGTAAATGTTTTATGGTTTTTTATAATTGGAGGTTATGGTATGAATTTACCATGGGAATCCCTAATGGGGATTGGTGGGGCATTAATATTATGTGTTCCTTATGGAACATGGTAAGGTTGGTTTTAGGGATGTATGAGGTGATTTTACATTTGCATCATCTGATTTGAATTATTTATTTGAAAAAGTATGAATTAGTTAAGAGTGTGTAAGATAAGTTGATTAGTTTGGTAAGCATTTTGTCTAGTGGATGCATCATGTGATGCATTAGAATTTTTAGAGGTATTAGGATATTGAGATGCACTATGAGTGAGAGATGAGGGAGTAACATGTACCACACTAGTGGCATGAGTATCATAAGCATAAAAATAAGCATTGGTAGTAATGGAAGCATTGGTATCAAAATAAGCAATGATAGTAGAGGAAGCATTAACATCATGGTTAAGGATATGGGTATTTTAAAGAGCCCCAGAAGAAGTTGAACTTGCCATTTTGGTAGAAAAACTTGACATGGATATTAAATAAGACATATAAGATGATGTCATGGTATGGGAAGGAGAAATTATAGAGGGGAAATATTTGGATGAAAATAAATGGATTCCCACAAATCCTTATGAAAATGTATGGGAAGGTGAATGGTGTTCTCCTATATGAAGTCCCATCATGATTTTATAGAGGGTTGTAGGATCTTTTCCTCTATGTTGAGGTTTTCATTAATGAAATAGAGAATTCCAATTGTGTATTCAATATAATGATAATATTCTAAAGAAAATAAGGGTTTAAGTGTCGAGGAATAATTGGGAGGGGTACCATAATTTGTAATGTGGGTGGTAACATGAACATTGCTTTGTTCCATGTTGGGTGCCAAAAAATGACTCTTAGGAAAATGATTTAGATTGGTAGGACTCATCATGTTTGTTTGATTCAATTATATGTTTTCCTCAAACAAAAATTCATGATGAAGGAAACTAAAAATATGGTAAAAATGAAGGCCAACTTATAGGATACAAGATCAAACTAGTCAATATCATCTTGTAAGAAAGTAGATAGGACAAATTGAAAAAGACATAGTTGAATTGGTTTATTATTTTATACAAATCATGAAACTAAAGGAGTCTAAAAGACACATAGTTAAATAGGCTAACTATGCGTTTAAGGTAAAAAAATAAGTTGTCTATAAGATATTGGGTTAAATAGAGTGATTGTTTTCTATGAGAAAATAGAGACTAATGGAGACACAATCGAGTATATCAACTCTATTCTAAAGGTAGAGAAAATCTTTGAAAATTATAAATATAGAAAATCTAGTGTTATTATGCATAATACTTGAATTAAACACACAAAAAACTATATCAATCTAGTCAATCTAGTTATGGCACACAACACAAACCTTGCACCAATGTTGGCTAATACAAAATTGAGTTGGTTTCCTCCTTGATGTTGAAACTAAATTATGTAGACCTTAGGTAGAATTTGTTTAATATCTTTAGATGTTATGTGGTTTGGAAGTGTCTAAAAAATAAAAATAATGTGACTAAATTGATAAATAAAAACCTCCTATTTAGCCTATGTGTCCTAGTCTAACCAAGTAAGAAATAAAATGAAAAGTGAATTAACTATTAATAATATGAGTTAATTTTATACACACGTAATATTTTCAAATTTTATCAATTACAGATGTTTTCTCTCTTGAAAGAACTCATCAAGTCTCAATTTCTCTATGTGCATGCCTTAAAAGGTGCATAAAGAAAATGGTGGGTAGACCATTGGTGCTTCACAATATTATTGTCCCCTATACCACCACTTTTATTCTACAAATCCATATCCTATACACTTCCCTAAGATTTTCCTCCTCCCTTACACATTCCTCCAAGAAAAATTAACAACCATATCCAGCCTCTATTGAAGCCAATAACTATTTTTGACATTTGTCAAACAATGTTAGCCTAAGTTGAACCTGTATTCAAGTTAATATTAGAATATTAATGGTCTTAGTTAACCTTAGTTGACACAAATTGGGACCTAACTTGTATTTAAAAATTAAAGATACAAGGTTGAATTGGGCTGACACTATTGGTGAAACTTTCATAAAGGTTTAAGGTTAGATTCAGCTACGCATACACATATATTTCCACCATTTATTAGGAAGAGATGAAGACAAATATAATATCTTTCACATCTACATATCCACCATAATACTTGAGGATCATTTCTTAGTGTTTAAGTACTACACTTGGAGATATAAATCTTGTCTTTTGGATGTATGGAGAAGTCGTGAAACCTAGAGTTGACCTATCTTTTTTATCCTTACATACCACAACAGCATATTATGAATCAACTTGGCCAAGGGATAAATAAGACTTGATGTGTTAATCTTCAAAGGTTACTCCTTTTTAAAATTAGATAGATTTGCATTTTTAAACTTATATGTTTCTCTCCCATGCATTAGAATTTCATATACATTATATATAGTATAGATCTTCTATGCATGTTTAATTTCATGTTTATTACCCCTATTTTATGCCAAAAGATTTAGTGAGCACTAGGTTAAATTTTACTTTAATTTTCATTTTCTTTGTGAATATATATAAAAAATAGGACCAAGGTAGGGTTATAGCTTGGTATTTCTTGACTAGAGGCTTTGGAAACCTCTCTAGTGATGTTATTGTGATAAGAGATCCATTAGTTAGGTGTAGAGGATATTTCTTGGTCATTACCTTGATTTTATAAATTTTCTAACAAAATAATGTGTAATCATGATTTATCTTCTTTGAGCTAGGATTGATTTCTAGATCAACTACATTTTCCCTTGTATACATTTTGGTGAACCCGATGTGAATCTAACCCTTGTATATTTTATTTCATGCATTCATTTTACTATCATATTATATATTTTTATTTTTATAATAATGTACCCAACCTATATATATAGTATAACATTATATTCATAGTTTTAACACATAATCTCTCCAAATAAACCCTATTTTCTCTATACAGATCTTCTTCAAATACAAGTGACTGGATCAATAAGCTCGACACAGTCATCATCCTCATCTACAAGATTATATAGTTTATTAACCTTGTTAACTCTATTCATAGTTATCATTTTCAACATATAGGTTTGTAGACTTAGTTGAACTAGTCAACTTTGTTCATGGATTATTTTCATTATACATGTTTTGTAGACTTTGTCAACCCAATGGACTATGTTCACATAATATAAAAAATAGCATTTGAGTAACATAGAATAAAATTTCCAAATGAAGAATATTAAAAACTACCAAGGTTCATTATTACCTTCTATGTAATTTATGTTTATCACTTATAGTCTTGTTTTTCAATGTTTGCAGTCTATAAAATTGTAACCATACGACAAACTAGGTTGACTAGCTTGACATAGTTTTATAAATTGTATTATCTATAGAAGACTTAGTCAACCTATTTGGCTATGTTCTTTTGGAACTTACACATAAAAATAGAGACCCTATCAGCTATATGCTATATTATTTTAATATAGTTTCACCAAAACTAACTCTATACTTTTCATGGACAAAGTAATTAACCTATCTCACTAGTAATTAATTTACTTTACATTTTAGTTTCTTTCATTATTAGTGTAATATAGACTAATTAGGTGGTTTTAAATTTACCAATTTAGTCACACTATTTTTATTTTTTCCACATTTATAAATCATTTAACACTAAAAAACATTAAACATTTTCTTCCCAAGGTCTACCTACTTGGATTTCATCACCAAGGGGGAATCTAACTTGGTTTTTTGTCTAAGTATAAATATGTGTTTGATGGTATATATTGGTAAATAACATAAAACCCTTATCATTTTAGGCTTTTGAAGTGAGTGGGTAGTTCCAAATAACAAGATAGTATCATCACCAATGTAGTTCCCTTTCTGCTTAAACTACTTGAAACTATCCATAGACTATATTTTAGTTCTTAATTATAACCAAATATATATCATATTAATTTAAAAATTTATTATAACTTAACAATATTCAATAATCACTAAATATCTTAGCATTTACATTCAATTTTTGTTTCTTACTCTTTGATCATTGCATTTTGAATTATAAAACTTATATTATCTAGTGTTAGTGCAAGGTTTCTATTGTGTTTTATAATTAGATAAAACAAATTGATCTAATTTCATGTGGTTAATTACATTTTATTATCTATCATATTTAATAAAATTACCTATTTTTATAACACAATCATCCCTATCAACATATTATCTTATAGACTATTAGTGTTTCTTACCTTTAGTACATAATCACCTTATACAATTGTATATTTTTAGACTATTCATTTTATCCTTCTATAGTACATAGTCAACCTATATGATTATGCCCTTTATTATCTATTAAATTTCATATCTTATAAAACACTATCGATTTGTTAAACTTTGTATATTATGAGTTGATATTTATTTATACCAAGTTTTTAACCTCTTTCTTTCATTATAAATTTCCTATTTATGGATAACACAAAGTTAAATCAAATAAACATGATGATTTTTACCAATCCTAATAGGTTTTCCAAGACACAACTTATGGCACCCACCATGGATGAAATCAATGTACAAATTTCCACTCACACTAGAAATTATGGGACTCCTCATTCATCATTATTCTATAATCCTTTGTTATCACTAGAAAATGAGAATGATTTAGATTAAACAATTGAAATATTATTATTCATTAATGAATTATCTCAACATATAGGATAATACCCTTCAACCATTTAAAGTCTCATGATAGGTCCTCATATATAATAACCTCCTTCACCCTCCCCTAACTTCTCTAATGGATTTGGGGGAACCAAATTTTTTGCATCTCAAAATTTTCCTTCTATTATGTCTCCTTCATACACCATGGCATCTTATTTTATGACTTATTCAACCTGCATTCCAATTATTTCTACTAACATAGTAATTTCAACTTCTAGTGTGCCTCTTAAAAAGACCCATCCCCTTAACCATTATATTAATGCATATTTTTATACCAATGCTTCTCATACCACTAGTGCTTATTTTTTCACCAATGTTACTCATGACACTAGTGTAATGCATGCGACTACCCATAATGTAACTCAAGATATTAATACTAATATTAATGCATCACATGATATACACACTAGTCAAAATGCTTCCCAAACTAACCAAATCATATTTCAAACACTTAATCAAATGCATACCTAACAAACCAATAATGCAAATAAGATGTATAGATGTAAAACCATCACATTCATATTCAAAACCAACCTCAATAGGTTTCATGAGGAGAAAAAAATATGAATGTTACCCACCCACCTTAAGTATTCCCATGGTAACCTTATACCACAACCACCCTTAATTAATAAAACAATCAAACAACTAAAAAATTAACCTCTTTTACCTCAAATTGCTAATATTGATTTAAGAGGTATTTTTAGCCAAAATTGGTCACCCTGAATGAGTATCATTCATAAATTTGATATACATGATCTTAACTTTGTTGGTATCCATAATAAAGGTCGTGTATTAGTCATAAATGGTATAAATATGATAGGTAGAATGTCTTCTTTAGAATATTAAAATTCCTTCTAGGATGGTGTAGTTATTATAAGGGTCAAGTCACTTTGTCTCTATCATCAAATGGTTATTCATTATACTCTTTTTCATGTGTTTATCATTTATTAAGGTAGGTTTGACAAGGCTAATTCTAACTGTAAAGTCAAGTTAATGTTGACTCATGCTCAAGGATACAATATGGTGACCCTTCCAAGAAGAAATATGATCCAAGTTGACCAAATTGACCAAGGAGTAGAGTTAATAAGTTGATCACATTATACTTTCAAGTAGTTTGGATAGATTATGGTAGTTTTGATAATATTAAGGTATTTTCATTTGCTTTAGTCTCATTGTATACTCCAATGTTGAGATGATACTTGATAGGAAGGATCAGATATTAATTTTTTATCATTAGATGGGGTTAGTTTAAAGTCATCTAACATATATATAATGAAATGATACTTGTACTTGTCCATACATATTCTCCCAATGTCTTAAAAAACTACTTTATAACATTAGAATATCCTTATAACTAGCCATTCATGATTTTTGTTTTAACAATTTTAGGAATATTAGTGTATTGTAACTAATTTAGTTAAAGGATCTGAGTAGTGAAATTAGTAAATAAATATGTAATACTTAAGATATTGATTTGTATAATTTGATTACAACTTGTATTTTTTTATAAAATAGTAATAAGGGTAAGAAAATAAGACTTAGCTAGAAATTTATTGATACAATTGAGACAAAGGGTGGAATTCACTATACCAGACTAAGACATAATAAAAAAACAAGATCTAGCACAAAAAATATGACACGCTAGTGTTTGGTACTATAGTCCACATCTGCCTCTATTATCCTAAAGATTTGATTTTTTTGGGTTTTGTTCACCAAGTCTATGTGAACTTGACTATGAAGTTTTGATAATTAGAATTTTCTAGAGCTCCCTATAGAGCCAATTTTGTCTTTAAACCCTATAATCTATAATACATTGACTAACTTTGATAAAGAGGGGGGTTAGTTTGTATAAGATTCAATAAACATGTTTTCACACCCCTTGTGTGGGCACACTACCTACATAAAATACTCTGAAGAGGAATCAATCCATATATAGTTATCCTACTTAATGTGATTTATAAAATAGAGTGTATGAAGATGTAAAATGCTAAGCTAGGTGTGCTTCAGATGACTAGGGACTATTGTAAGGATTTGAATAAGCTAAAAATAACATTGGATGGTTGTATGCAGAGAAAAGGGAAATATGCTTGAGTAGTCTTTCTTGTATTCTTGCTTACTTTTCAATATTTACCAACCCTTTCTAAATGAACTTTGAATGGGATTTTATAAGTATTTTTTGGTCATGGGTTAAATGCAATCATGTTATGCTGACATAATGAAGAAGAATCAAGGAAAAATGGTAATTTGGGCTCAAAATGTGATTAGAAAAGAGCACTAGAAATGGGACACCCTAGGGTCCAATGCTATATTCTAAGATAATTACTATTGTCTAAAGGTTATGGGACCTAGGGGATGGAATAATCATGGAAAAAGGGTCTTGTCTAAGCTAGAATGAGGTATTGAAAGCCTATGGATGATTAGGAATCAACAAAAAAGTTCCTAGAAGGGTCATGAAAGTAAGTAGGAGGGACCTATCAAATGGGTGTCATAATTCACACTCAAGTTACCAATTTTCACATTTTATATGACTACATTCCCCCTACCCCCCTTAATTCTAATGATGTAACAAAGTGAAATACTAAGATAAAGGAAAATTAGAAAGTGTACCTAAATTTACTTGCAAGGGTGATGCTCATGAAGTTGTGTGATGGTGGGTGTACATAGAGAGCACATTCTACAGTTTGAATCTATAAGAGAAAATAAAGAATAGATTATTTATTGTTATATATGTTATATCTAAAATAAGAAAATACAAAGATGGGTAAAAGAGAGAGGAAGAAAAAGGAATGAATACACCTCACCAGGTATGTGAACCAATAAAAAACATGTCATGATGCTAAGTGCTAATGGATGATGTAGAGTAATTATGGATGATGTTGTACGAAGATTAATATTATGAATGGAGTTGATTTATCAATTCACTTGAAGTGGCTCAATAATACAAAAGATAACCATTTAACTCCACCATCATCCACTAAGTGAATATAGGTGGTCATACATGTGTTTATTGATGCCTAGACTATGTGTCTATTCCATCTAAATAGGTGGCTCAAGAATAAAAATGCTATCTAGTCCATTGGATCCATAATTGACCACTAAGTGAAACAAGGTGGTTATGTGTGTGTTAATCAATGTTTGGACTATGTATTTAATCCCTCTGAGTAGGTGGCTCAAGAATACAAAGGCTAGCTAGTCCTTTGAATCCATCATTACCTTATGAAGTGAAGATAAAAACTGATATTGGTATGAAATGTGTGTCATATGAGATGTCTCTTGAAGCCCATGAATGCTCTATAATCTAATAATGTTGGTGTAGATAGCCATATGTATGCTAGAAACTAGGCCACTCTTGGCCATTCTAAAAGATGAAGATTAGACTTCTATGAAAGTGACTCCAAAATTAGGTACTAGGCTTATATGAAATCCATTTCAAAGTGTGAAGGTTAGGCTTGTATGAAGTCACTCTGAAGTGATGCCAACCACCTGTAGATGGAGTAAGGCATGAAACTACTAAAAATGCCTAAGTGATATGGTAAACTCAAAAAGAAAATAAAACAAATGTACCATGTACATTACCCCTAATCACTGGTGTCTAGAACATGGATTATGATCTTGAAGTTATACCAACTATCATATCTAAAACTAAAAGTGAGAGACATCATGCCATGTATGATGCCCCCTATATCTAGATTCTCTAAGTAAAAGTGTACTAAAAACCAATAATTCTAAATTGGTCTAAATGTGTAAAACTATAGTTGAACCTAATTTTCTACCCACTTCTAAAAAATATAGTTTTTCTATTCTTTGGATAAATGTACCAAAAATAAGACACCCTAGTGTCTAGTACTATTGTCCATGTTCAATGTTATTTTCCTTTGTTTAAACTAAAAACTATTATGGAATCATCACTATTTTTCTAGTCTATTCTACCTAGTTTGACTTTTGATTGTTATTTTTAGTTTTCTAAAATTGGTTTTTCAACTGGTAATAGCTTTGATCTCTATGTAAAAACCCATGTTTATTTCCCCCTCTTTTGAGGGTACAAATGAAGACCCTACAATGATTACCCATAGAATAAATATCCTTACAAGTGCGTTATGCTATAAAGATACATGATATAGTAATGTAATTGACAAGAGATCTCAAGATATATCATCATTTGTAATGAGATATTTTTAGATCAATAAGTGTATGCATAGATAGATATAACAATGTAATATCATGCACAATGTATTAAATTGAAAATAGAACTGGATGTATGGTTAGTTGTTAGTTGTCAAGGAAGGATAGAGAATGATGTTCATTATGGCATCCAAAAAAATAAGTAATGCATGATTTAGATCATGGAATTAAAAAAAATCCAAAATCAATCAATAAACAAGCATATGAGGTAAGAATCAAGAAGCATAAAAGAGTGTCTAAGGGGCTAAGCAAATAAGGGACATGGGCATATGTCACTCAAACTAAAAATTAAGCATATAAGGCATGTTCAAATGCCACATACACATACAACTAAAAAAAATAAATTTGGCATGAAATACATAATCACATGGAGTAGCTTAGGCAAATTACATTAGCAAATGTCCCAAAGCACACATGAATAGAAGCAAAGGACATTAGTAAATGTCTCAAGGCACATACAAGAGATAGACAAGAAATAAGAAATGCAAACAATCTAGCTATGATAAACAAGAAAGTAAAGCATGTAATAAATGGAAATACAATTGCATCTAACTAATAAAAGCAAGAAGTTAATGTATGCAAGACATGTAGTACAAGATTATGTATAGGCTAAGAAATACATAAGTGTGATATTCTAGTGGAATGGCGATAGAGTAATCTATGTAATTATAGTAAGTAATGTACATCAAAATGATAAATTGAGTATATGGTGTAGGAATGACATAACTTGGATGGTGTAGTCATATAGAATATGCTCATAGTGGGTATGTATATCGATGTGTGTCTTGAATTTAAAATTAGGATGCCCCGTCAATGGGTGGAGTGAAGCAATCAAGGATTTGGATGTCACTTCACACACTAAAAGAAGATCAAGTGAAGCATGGTAATGTATATAAACAGAAAAAAATTAGCATAGAACAAAAAATGTAAGTCTATCATGATATTAAAAATTTAAATCATGGATGATGCATATATTGGAAATGTTTTATGGTGTTTTGATAGTTTTGAATGTTTTTAGATTTTTGACATATTTGAATGTTTTTATATTTTGAATGTTTTTAGCTATGTAAAATAAATCACATGAATAATATGTAAATGAATTTGAAAATAAAATATATATAATTAATCATAAGAATATTATGTACAAGGAAAGATGAGAAATAATGTACAAGTAATTTGAAAAAGTTATATATAATGCAATGTGTGAAATGAAAGCCTAGATATTGAATCTAAGTATATGCATAATATTCATTGGTATTTTGAGTTTATTTCCTTCAAGTGAGGATATATGATACACTTTATGGCTAAAGTTTTCAGAAATAATGTATGGACTTAGCTAATTTGGTTTTAATTTACCTTTGATATCTTCTTTGGCATTGACATTGCAAAAAAATTCTTTGAGCACAAGATCATTAAATTTGAACTCTCTAGTGTGAAATAATCTTTTATAGGATTGTTGTATGCATTATTTTTAGATTATGGAATGTTATTTTGCTTGAATTCATGTATGGTTTAACTAGTTGAGCTAGTGTAGATTTTTTTCATGATATTGGTCATAATTGAGAAAACCTATAAGTGTGACACAAAGAGATGGGATTTTTAATTCCAATAGTAACACTACCTCTATGCCATAAACAAGTGAATAATGAGTATCTCCTATGGGAATTCGGATACTTATGTGATAATCCCATAATGTAAAGACTAGTTGATTGTGCCAATCATCTCTAAATTTGGTCATTATTTTGCTCAAAATGTTGTTGATGGTTTTATTGGTAGCCTCTGATTGAAAATTTCCTTAGGGGTAATATGGAGTGTAGAATATGTGTTTGATATTATATTTGGTGAAATTTTTTTTGATAGTTTTGTTCTTGAATGATGTTCCATTATCAAAAATGATCGTTGTCGGTAGGATGAAACATGAAATAATATGAGTCATGTGGAAGCTACAAATGTCCTCTCCTATGTTAGATTGGAGTGGAATGGATTATACCCATTTGTTAATATATTTTTTAGATATGATGATGAAATTATGTCCATCAAAAAATTTAGGGTTAATTTTTTCAATAAGATCAAATCCCTATAACATAAATGGCCATGAAAAGTTAATAGGTTGTAATTATTATGATAATGCATGTTGTAAGTTAGTGTGTCATTGACATTTATTGCATAGCTTTGCATATTGTGAACATTAATTTTTCATGGTCAGCTAGTAGTACCCTTGTCAAAGTAATTTGTGTGACATAGCCTTTCCAGTAAACTGACCACCACACTCACTATCATGTATCTGTGTAAGAGTAATTTTGGCTTCTACTAAATTTAAGCATGTAAGTAATTATCCATTGAAGGATAATTTAAAAATGTCCCTACAAATTATTACATATCAGAGTGCTTAATTTTGTAGCTTGAACTTGTCATTTTATGAAAATGTGTCTAGTGTAATAGATTTGTTTAGATAGTTATATATGTATGCGAACCATTCTAGAGTTGTGGAACTACGTGTAGTAGCTAAGAGGGATGGTGAAATAAAATTTGGATTGGATATAGATGGTGATTGTAATATTTTAATTGTGAAAATAGCTTAATCATAATTGATATTGATAGGAATCAAAGATGCAACACTTGCCATTAGATCAGCATATCAGTTGTCTTTTTTGGGTATACTTTTTATTGAAAAGTAATTAAATCGTGATGATAAAAATTATACCATGTTTTGATATGTGTTAAGATGTTTTTATTTTGTTTTATAGACATCATTAACTTAGTTAATGACAAGTTAGGAATCACTAAAGACTTGAATAGATTTGATACGGAGGGACTAGGTAATAAATATACCTAAGATAAGTTCTTCATTTTCTTTGGTGTTTTTGGTGCAAGGAAAAATTAATCAGTATGATATAGAAACTGTGTGACCAAAAGGATCAATAAATATAATGTTTACCCCTACACTGGATATGCATCAATGGCTATCAAGGAACATAGTCTAGGTATCTAAATGAGTAAAATAGGTAGTAAAATCATCTTTGAATGTATCATTAATAGAGTGGTGCTACTACCAAGTGGTCTGTAATGATTTGGTCCATTATTGATTTTCTAAGGATGATCTGTAAGTCAAATTATATTAATAACATAAATCATTTTATGATGTGATAGGAAATATTTGGTTTGGCCATTAGAAACTTCAAAGGGTCTACTTTTGTGATGTCCTGGGTCTCATTATTGACCATGTAATGTCAAAGTTTTTGTGTGACAAAAAGTAATGCTATACATAATTTTTCTATTATAGAGTAATTTTTTCATAATCAACAAGTGTGTGACTAATGTAATAAACTACTCACTTGGTATGTTGATCATCATGTTGTGTTAAGAGTGCTCCTAATGCATGATCTATTGTAAAGATATACAATAGGAAAGTCTTATTAGGGAGAGGTAGCACTAAAAAAGGTGCATTAAGAAGATATTACTTGATTGTATCAAATATTTCTTAACAATATTGATCCCAGAAAAACTTTGTATCTTTATTTAATAACCAAGTGAATGAATGAGTTTTATCAGTAGGTTGAAATACAAAATGGTGGATTGCTTGGATCTTTCCTTATAGGGATCAAAATTGTTTTAAGTTTGTGGGAGGTGGAATATGAATAATTTATTTGAATTTATTAGGTTCAACCTATATGCCATGCTGATAAATAATGAAACTAAGGAGCTTGCCTAATGTAACTCCAAACACACATTTTTTTGGATTTAGTCAGACATTATATTGTTTGAGTCTTTGAAAGATATTTTGTAAATTGATATTGTGATGTTGTCATTATATATATTTAGCTAATATATCATCAACATAATCCTCAATATTATGGTGAATTAAATCATGAAAGATATGTGTCATGGTACATTCATATGTGGCTCTAACATTTTTTAATCTAAAAGGTATGATGATGTAACAAAATGTACCCTAGGGTATTGTAAAACATGTTTTTTTCTTGATCTTCTTCAATGATCTTCATCTAGTTGTATCCAGCAAATCCATCCATAAATGATAACATTTCATATCCAGTTGTGGAATCAATAATCATGTCAATATTAGGCAATGACAAATCATCTTTTGGGTATGCTTTATTTAAATTTCAAGACTCAGAATAACACTAAAATTTCCCATTAGGTTTTACTATAAGGACTATGTTGGAAATCCATTCTATTTGTGTTACTGGTTAAATTAAGCCAACATCTAAGAGGCATTGGATCTCATCTTTGACTAAGAGATCCACCTTAGGATGTGTTTTGCAATTTTTTTTCTTAAAAAGTTTGGCATCTAGGTATAAGGGAATTTCATGGACTACTATAGATGTATCAATTCATAGCATATCTGATTAAGACTAAGCAAAGAGTTCTGGGAAATCTATTAAAGTTTGATGATTATCCATATCTTCTTACTTTTAAAGAGTAGTAGATAATAAAACAATCTAGGGATCTTGATTAGTTCTAAAATTGAAATTAACTATTTATTTGTTCAATAATAAAGAATGATCAAGTGTGTAGAGAGTGGTAGGAATAGTTAATATGAATAGTTGTATCATTTGAATCAACTAGTATGTCATGTGGGGAATATATATTTTCTCCAAAATATGTGTGGGAATTTGTGTGATGAGAAAATATATTTTTATGATAGCAAGATGGAAGGTCCTCATATGATTTGAGAAATTTTAGGAGGGATTCATCATTGGATAATTAATCTAATGTGAGCATGTCTCATGAAACTACATCATCAATGAGATCATGATAGATCATTGATAATTTTTAAGTATGATTAATAGTGTGGTTTGTCAGTGTAGTAGGTGGAAAAAATGTTATATGCTTTGAAGTGGTAGAAGAAGGCTTATTATGAAGGTGGGTAAATTGATATCATATCCCTTGTGTTCTATGTGTAAAAGCCTTGATAGGATTGGTGATTCCTTATTTGTGCTTTCCAAGACCTTTGGCATGATATCCCATATCATTAAGACATTTAAGTGTGAAAGGAGAGTTAAACTAGTGATTTGGTGTTGATGCCACTTGGAATTTATTGATGTATTGCATGGTCTAAAGGTACATTGTGAATAATGGGTTATGCCCATAAATTGTGAAGATGAAAGTATAGAATATAATTTTATGGATATTGGGAAACTTGGTACTATTTAAAAGGCTTGTTATCTATTGGGCATGTGTAGATTTAGCCTTTGTGACTAAATTTTAAAAAATCATGGAGTATAGAAGGGACTACATGCATATCATAAGTATAGGGCCGACCAAGTAATAAAATATTATTGAAATCATTTGGCATGACTTGACAAGTGGCTGGTAGTGTCTTAGTCCCTAAGGTGAGATTAAGTGTTATTTAACCCATGACTTTCCTTGGAATGTTGTCAAAACCTCTGATGTTCATATTGGAATGGTCTAGATCTTGAGGTTGTATGTTAAGATGTTTAAAAAAATAAATGTTACAAATGTTGAGTCTTGAACCATTATCAACTAATACCATTTTGACCCTCACATCATTAAGTCTTAATTGAATATATAGATGTAAATGTTTTTTAATGATGTGTTGCAAGGGTAAATTCTCTTTTTCAAAGGAAATATGTTATTTAGTCCATTACATGGTGTTGAGGATAGATGTAACATAAGTTGGTTTGATGGAAATGAGAATTCTAGTATTGTAAAGGGCTACATATAACACATCTTTGTAAACATCTGATCACTGAAGGAGCTTGAGAATTGAAACTCTATTAAAAGGGGTGCTAACCTAAGTGATAAAGCTATAACCATGGGTGTAATCAACCTACCTATCTTTTAAAATTTGGGTGATATCATGTATCACATGATCTAATATGAGAATAGATTTGGTAGTAGGTATAGGATAATAGATAGATGTACCAAGTTTGAAAGTTAGAGGGATAGATAAAACCACTAGTGTTTGCTTGTGTCTAGTAGTGATAGGGTGATACTCGAAAGTAGCCAAGGAGTTATATGAATATACATAGAAAGTGTGAATGTGGAATGAAATACATGAAATATGAGTGATGAGTTGTATAATAATATGTTTATAACAAACATTCCATAGGAGAGATAACAAGCAAGGGATAGAGAGCATGAATTAGTCCATGAATGCATAATTTTTTTTATATGTACAATGAAATTTCTAATGTGTTTAGCATGATAAACTTGAATTTTTTTCCACATGAGAGATACAAAGGAAAGGATAGAGAACATGAAATTATGCACAAATGTAAAGAAAGCTTTGAAATGTAACATAACATTGGTAAAATGTTTATCAAAATAGAGTTGGAAATTATTCCATATGAGCGAGAGAGTGTATGCAAATGGAATATTGAAAGCTTGTGCATTTTTAGTAATAAATGTTGTAATATCATCATTTATTATAAATATTAATCATGAAATGCAAATAATGAATCTTTGTACTAATATATGATAAACTATATCATTCATGTACATGATAGGAGCAATGATGGTCTCCTTATTTTTTGCAAGAAATGCAACTAAAATTTGTATATAAGTGATATCTATTTTTTAAATATGATTTTAGAATGTAAGGTGAAATATCAAAATCAATAGGACCTAGTGTATATAGCTAGGGTTTGAAAGATGATTATTTTGAAAATTACTATGAAATTTTGAGGTTTAAAGTGAATTTCTAATTAAATATGCTAGTAAGAAAAATTATAAATCTATTGAATTTTTTTATTGAACGGGACCCGATATACGCAACTAGGGTTTTAAAAAATAATTATTTTTAAAAATTACTATTGAATTTTGAAAATTTAAGGGTATTTATGATTTAAATAATAGTAGAAAATTATTGGAAACTTACTAGGAAAGTATCAGGACCTTATATGGGCAACTAGGGTTTGAAAGAAAAATTATTTTAATATTAATACAAAATTTTAGAATTTTATGCTAATTTATGATTTTATTATGTAGTTAAAAAAAATAGAAAAATATTAGAAAAATTAGTATGAATTTAACCCTAAGGTTTATAGGCTTTTTGTGCACACATAAAGTAATTTGGGTTCAACAAATGATTTAACCTTTTTGGGAATATTAGTGTATTATTCCTAATTTAGTTAAAGGGTTTGAGTAGAAAAATTAGTAAATAAATATTCAATAAGTAATATAATAATTTGTATAATTTGATTTCAAATTCAAATTTTCTAGATATAGTAGTAAGGGTAAGAAAACAAGACTTACTTAGAAACTGACTGATACAATTGAGACAGAGGCTGAAATTCACTATGTAAGACTGCGACACTATCACAAATTAGGATCTAGCCTTCATTTACTAAAAGGATATGAGAACCAAAAATAGGATACCCTAGTTTCTAGTGCTATATTCCACATCTACATCTATTGTCATAAATATCTAAGCTTTCTAGGTTTTGTTTGTAAGGTTTACATGACCTTGCCTATGAAGTTTTGATAGCTGGAAGTTTGTAGAGCTCCCTATAGATGTGATTTTGTCTTCAAACCATAAAATCAATTATTATTTGAACAAATTTTAGAAAGAGTGGAGGGTTAGTGTGTGTAATATTCACTGAACATGTTTTCACACCCCTTGTGTGGGTGCACTGCTTACATACCAATACTCTGAAGAGGGATCAAGCCATATGTAGTTATCCCACAAAATTTGCTTTGTGAAATATTGTGAATGAAGATGAAAAATGTTAAATTAGGTATGTCTAAGATTACTAGGGAATATTTTAAGGATTTAAATAATCTATAAATAGTATTGGATGGATTTATTTAGAGAATAGTTAAATATGCTTGAGTAATCTTGCTTGTATTCTTTCTGATTTTGTGATATTTGTCAACCCTTTCTAAATAAAATTTGAATGGGATTTCATAGGGATATTTTTCTCATGTTTTAAATTAAATAATTATAATACAAAATAATGAATAAGAGGAATTAGGAAAAAATGGTAATCTGGGCTCAAAATGTGATTACACATGAGTACTAAAAAGGGGACACCCTAGGGTATACTGCTATAGTCCAGGTTAGGCACTATTTTTTAGAGGGTATGGGACCTAGGGGATGGAATAAACATTAAAAAGGGTCTCAAATAAGCTATAACGAGTATTTTAAATCCTACATATGACTAAGAATTAGTGAAAAAGTGCATAGAAGGGTCATGAAAATAAGTCGGAGGGACCTATGGGATGTGTGTCACAAGTCACACTCAAGTTACCAATTTTTGGATTTTATATGACTACAAATTTTATAACATAAAAATTAGAGATATTGAAGGAATTTTTGGGGAAAGATAATTTGGAAACATTTTATAATACTCTTCCACCTCTGGATAGGTTAGGGGAAGCTTTATAATCACATGTTTCATCATATCCAATAGTTTCAAAAGATATAATAGGTAGAATATTGAAGAAAAAAATATTTTGGAGGTATTTTGTAGAGGTTTACATTGATTGGAAATTTAAATAATCATCCAAGCACCATATTAATTTATTTATACCAAATTCATGCAAAAATTAGAGTTGAAGAGATGAACAAGGAAAATACCTCCTTTTCACCATTAGGTTTCCTGGTAGTTTTAAAAGGCCAATTAGTTTGTGGATGGAACTTAGAGGAGAGAGAAATAGATCCAAATATTTTGGTTGGATAAGGGGACCATAATCACCTTCCACCTTTTTTCATTTTTTCTTTGGTTAATCTCCTTAACTTTATGAAGAATTGTTAAGAAGTTAAGGGTGTAGAAAGAGGACTTAAAACCCCATAGGGTTGGCTTTTTCTTGATATAGAGTTCCAAAGTTTAATGGATGCATGAAAATAATTTTAAAAGGTATATTTGACACTATTTATCATATATAGTATCACATTCCATCAATTTTATTCATGTTCATGTTTGGACTATCACCAAATAGTCCTAATTTACTAGACTAGGCATGATAGTCACAATTTGCAAGAGCTGTGAAGTGTTTTGTTGCGTGGAATGAATTAAATGAGTTGTTTAATAGTTGATAAAACTTACTTAACCCCATAAAACCTATAAAAACATCATTTAATGAATTTTATTTAATAAGAGTAGATAATTATGCATGTAGAAGGGAGTTGTATGAACCAATAGACATGGTTGAGATAGGCTTAGTCAAGCATGGGTGTGTTTTAATTGTCCAAGACCATTTAATTAAAATAAATACGTTTACATGGAATTTAATACCAATATTATGGAGGTGTTATAGGTGTAAGTACTATGAGTTGTGGGTTATAGTGCTTTATGGAGGCCATGTTCAAAAGAAAATTTGTGAACCTATAGGTCTACAAAATTGTCAATCAATATTGGCACCTAGTGGTTGTAATGGATGACTATATGGAATATTTGAAGTAATTTTCTAGTTTTCCCATTAATTTTTATTGTATATCTATAATCCTTGATATCCAAACTTTTAAAACCAATGATGAATTGATGAAGTCTAGGTGCATATAATGTATGAAAGCAAGCATAGTTTATGATTTTATAGGAAATCAGCACCCATAGTGCCTTAGGGTAATTAAATGGAAATTTCTCAAGGATATATAGGATTTATTAAATAATAATAAAAATATATAAAGTCTCATACCTTAACTTACCTTCCCTCATGAGATGTAATTTATAATTGTAAGGTTGTGTATAGAAAATGAGTCGTAAAAGGTAGTTATTGCATTAGATTTGGAACTAGAAGAACTATACAAGGCATATAAAGTATGTAATAAGTCTATATATAAGTTTATATAACTTCTTTGATTGAAAGGTGTGTTATAGGGCAGATGAAGACTAGAAAAGTAATGGTGGTCTTATTTTCCATATGGGAAAATTCAATATGGGATTGGTTTCTTAGTCTAATAATGGTATAAATATGTCTATTAAATCAAAATTGAGCTCACATATTCATTGGTATATTCCATTGAATAAGGAGATGTATTTAGTTGAATACATTCAAATCAATTGTGTGAGCTTAAGAAGGGGACTATGTGAGCCTAAAAAGAGGAATGTGAAGGTTTGAATGGATATCTAAAGTATTTTGAGTCCATTTAATACATATAGAAGATATAAAAACAATAAAACATAGTATCTATAGTGTTATTATCAGTTAGTTAGGCTCAAGGAGCCACAACAATATAAAAGAAAGTTTTAGGCCTAATGACCAACTACAAGCCTATCAAAGGTAATATGAGTGAAAGGCATATTATTGATGGTTTTTTTAGGTAATAAATTTTGTATAAGCTTAAAATAAATTTTATTAAAGTGTTAATCCTAACAAAATCATATCAAGAAGGCTAGACTAGTGCATGGAACTCAACTTGTTGAGCCTAACAGTCAAGAAATCCTAATAGCCATCTACAAGCCTATTATATGAAAAATAGAGAAATGTGTTAAAAAAAACTATGTGGGAGAGATAAAGAGAAATAAAAACTAGTTTATAAAGTGATAATAAGGTTTTCATAAAACTTTCAAGGTGATTAAATCTAGTGAGAAGACTAGGAAGCCTAATCAAGCCTAAAGTCCTAAATAAGCACCTAGAAGAAATAAAAGTAGGTTTGACCATTATAAGGTCCCACAAAACATGGAGTAACATATTTATTGATGATGGGGTTATTTTTAAACCTATTATAATCAATCCTAACTACCATAAAACATTTTGAATTTTTTTAGGCCTAAAAAGTCTCTCTACCTAAATATGGCAAGTCTACCAATTTGAGAAGGTATTTTTCTACTTAAAACTCACATGATATTTTGCATGAGGTATTTAGAATAATGGTAGAGGTTTAAAATTTTGATAAAATGAGGATACTAGTGTTATTTAATTCATTAAATCTAAAAACTATATGAATAATGCTTTAGAAGTGAAATCACTCAAAACCCTCTTATTACCTTGTGAAAAGTTTGAGAAGATAGATAACTTTGCATTCAAATTCCAAGGAGAATTTACATGGACTAATATGGCCTATAGGGATGATTTTTAATTTTTTTAACTCAAAATTTGTGGTATTGGATCTGATCTCAAGGCTTTAGGGTTTATGAATCACTCTTAAGAAAGCTACAAGCCTAAAACCCTCTTAGTGACCTGATGATAGTGTTTTTTCTCCAAATGACATAAAATTTAATTATTTGGCCTTGAGATTATTTGAGTGACCTATAATGATATAATTTTCAAATTTTGGAGCCTTTTTTCAAATGTTTGAACTGAGAAATTATGACATATGGCTTAGAAATGGCTTTTATAGGTTTAAAAATGCAGGTTTTGGTGGCTTTCCAAGGTATTTGATTGAGTAAGACCTAATGGGATAGATTGAAATCAAATAATACCTCGATAATATAATTTAATATGATTATGAAGACCCCTAAGGATGTTTTTAGTGCCTAATACACCATGAAGAGGTTTCAAAACACCTAGTGGTAAGTAAATAGGTCATAAACAACTCTTAATAGACCTAATACACCCACGCATCAGTAATAAAGATTATTTTGATCTTGAATATAAGTGGAATGATCTGCTAAAGTATTTTTAGGATATGTTAGAGGTTTTATAATAGTCTTAAAGAATATGATTAGGCCTTGGATGAAGAGATGGACTTGTCATTATGGTTTTCTTTTGAATCAAATAAACTTTTCAATGAAATGTAGCTTCTTATTAGTTATAATAATATTGATTATAGGTTTTCATCCTCACCAAGATGAGAGAGCAACTAAAGTGCCATAGGATGGTGTGGAAAGACTCAAAGAAGCATGATTAGGAGTTCCATATGTCAAATCATATAGTTGTAACTCCTTCTAAACCAAGAATGGATAGTTTTATGAATGAAGTTAATGAGTCAACCAAGAAGATCAAGAGTCACTCCATGCCACCTTGATGAGGAAGAAGATCATACCAAGATGACACATGTTTAGTAGAGTTTCATGATTATAATTTGGTATTTTTCTTTTTTCTAACTTTTTACTTCATGAGATGACATTTGTCATGGGCTTCTCCAATGTCCATCTTCCCTCTCCTTCTAAAGATCTTTTATATGTATGCTTAATTTTGGCATTATGACTCATCATAAAACTTATTATGGTAAATCCTAGCCAATGTAAAGACGTGTAATTCCTTTGAAATTAATTCAAGCTTAATTATACTATAGTCATCATGAATACAATGATTTTTTATGAAATTTTTGTGATAGTGAGATTACTTCCTTGATTTTGTCTTCCACTTTAATGTCTATATGTTAGTTAATATTATTTCCACATGTCATATAAAGTGTTATAATGTTTTATTGAGCTTAAGTTTCAAAACATCATTAGTGTGTACTCTTTGGTCTCTTGACTAATTGCCTTATCTATTATAATTACCATAGCCTTCATATAGAGTAGCTTATGTGGTAGGAGTTGTTTTGAAATTGTAAAATCATATTTTAAATGTGTCATTTCATAATTCAAACATTGACAAGTAGAGAACATTATATTTGGTCTATCACCTCATGTTTTCGTGTTAGGTTTATTTCTTTTCTATCCCTTTTCATTGTAAATATGGTAGGTTAGTTTTAGTTTTGGGTGAAACATAAAGGGAGATAACCTTATCTATAGGTTTAATCCACTTATTAGGTCATCCATAACCTAGGATTATTTTAGTGTTATCATCTAGTTAGGAAAGCTTAAACAACCTTTATATGGGCATCAATTAGATAGATATCAGCTCTAGCATTCCCAATGGCACTAAATTTGAATAAGGTTGTCTAAGATTGATGTTGGTCTTGGTAAATTAGTAGCTATAACAACCTCCTTCATGCAACATCTAGCAACTCTAGCAAGTTATTTGCTCTTAGTTGAAGACTAGTAATCCAATTTTCATGCCAAAGCTAACTACAAGTTCAAAATTCAAAGGTATTACTTTTGAATTTAATTTATTTTTAGTCAAAATAAAGAGATTTATTTATTATTCCCCTTACATAAAGACTCCTAGAAAGAAGTTACATTTTCATTACACTGAAAGCTCTCTTAAAGCTAGAAATATTTCTAGAAACCCACCCTTTTTTATTTTAAATGGTGGATCTCCCATAAAAATTGTAAGATATGATGATGTCACTATGGTATCCATATATAATTTCCTATACTTTAGTGTAGAAAACACCATTACTCCCATGTAACACATTAAAGTTATGTCTAATGTTTTCAGTATTCACAATATCACTCAAGAGAATGTTTCCATTAGGTTATTGGAAATATCATTCAAGGGTAAATAATTGGATTCATATAGGACATTAGCTCCTAAATCCATTTATTCATGGGACTAATTTAGAGACAATTTTATCAAGAGGTTTTAAGGTAAGAGTGATCATTTATCACTAATTGAATAACAGACTACTATCAGGAGGAATCCATAAGAATTCATGAAAGAATTCAATTCTACATTCCAAAAAATGGAATAAGATCTCAATTCTTTGGATAAATACTCTAAATTATACCTTTATATACTACCATAAGGCATTGAATAGTGACATATCTATTATGATACAATCCATGGGAGGAGAGACCTTATTTAGAGCATGTGACCTTGCCATAAAAGATGAACATAATATCATACAAGATGAAAAGATACCCTTAATACCTCCCATGCCATTGTTTCCTAACATAAATCCCCATAATCCAATTCTTTCTCCCATTTCTACATTGATTAATCATTAGTTGGTTGTTCCTAGTTAACCAATCAGGTTAAATGATGTTGAAGGATTACTAAAAACCCTTACAGACAAGGTTATAACAATGGAGAAAAAATATAAAACCAATTTCATATACATTATTAAGCTCCATATCAATCCAATCAACCCTATTAGCCTAATAGACCTCTTTTCCAAGGTAATTATCAAGGGAAAAGTTACATTACCAATGTTAGACCATATAGAAGCTATAATCCTAATGATACCTCCACTTTTATAACTCTAGTGCCTACTCAAAAAAATTGGTAAAAGTGCATGATTGGCATTATTAATTGAATCAACCTCCTAATTATTCATGTAATCCAAATAAAGTGTTTAATCAAGATTTAAAGGAATAAAATGGAACCATTCCTTTTATGACATGAGTTTAAGTTCTAAATAAGGAAATGACTAATAGAGAACAATTTAAATCTAATGCTACATTGGTAAATTGGAAAGAGGGATATTGGTGTGTAGTTAGTAAATTAGGAAGAATAAATAGGATTGGTGATACTTATATATCATCTAATACAAGGTCTAAAAGGACAATTATCGATGATGCTCAAGAGGTAGGTAAGGGTGCAACCACTATGACTTCTATGTCTCAAAGAATAAGAGCTATTAATTCAGCTCATAAGGCCCAATAAACTAAAACAAAATATAATGTGGAAGGAAATTTTATACCCCAAATTATGTATCCTCAAAATATTATGATACCTCTTAAAAGATAACCAATGCATAGTAGCTCTTACATCAACATTATAGACCAAATGAGGAGGTTGAATGTGATTATTCCTATGTGGGATAAATTGGCCCTTCCTATCCGAATGGAGATAATTCAATAAAAATTTTCAAAGATCCACCTTTTAAAAACATCAACAATAAGAGATAATTTAATTTTCACAAACATTTCTACACGTACTAGTGGGTAGCTAAGAAAATATGGTAAACCAACTCCTTTTTATGTTTTATTTACCATTAGAGATTGTCTAGTACACAATTTCATGATATATAGTGTGACAAGTAGCTCATTAATGCCTAAACAAATAGTTGATAAGTTAAGCCTAAAGTATGAGCCTAATTCCAAAGGTGTCTTGTAATTGTATGGTTTAGCTATTGAGACCATGGGTGCAATAAAATACTTGAGCCTTACTCTTCATGCTTGTCTTAGTTTATCTAGTGCTCAAGATGTTTTTGTATTGGATTTTCCACCATTATTTTATCTTTACTTGTCAATATATTTCACTACAAAGATAGGGGGTTACTTGTCATTTGATTGGTCATACATAGATTTAGAATCTAGATATGTTACTAAGGTTATAATTAGATATGAACCTTTGTATAATTTTCATCTTGAGACATACAAGCCAAAAATTTCAAATGTAAATTGTAACATCATTGATGAGGAGGATCATCTTAATAATCAATAATTAGTTGTACCACTTGAAGGCATATAAGATATTTTTCTTGATGAGCGGGGAGTAGAAAATCATTAGTATGATCCATATAGAGGTGTTGAATAGGATATTATGGGTGTTTATTATTTGCATGAAGAAGGTATATCCATAGCTATTTGAGACTTAGGTTGTACCCTGGCTGAAAATAAAAGTGTTCAAGTTCTGCTTTTAAACCTAGTCCAACATGCGAATGACCTTAGGCTATGGGTTACCTATGTTTGGGTTAGACCTCTAGGGTTTTAATGAGGCTATGTCAATAGATATGATAACTGGGACATCTTTTTCTAAGACCTAAATAGGTTTGCGTGAAAAGAGTCAATGGATTGTATAATGTAAAACCTATTACAATAGGGGGTGAAGCACCAAAGTTTAAAGATCCACTCTCAAGATTGAACTCGTTATCACACTAATGGGCTATAAATAGAACTAATGCAATGTTTATTATGGCTTCCAAGAAATATAAATTCACATAGAGGTCAATTTGACTAACTAAGTTTGGGGGAAAATGAGGACAAGGCCTAATTTAAGGTACTTATAACCAACAATCTACCCTACACCTAAGACATTAAAGCTATGGCACACTATATGACTTGTAGGGAAGATTTGTTAGTATTTAAGTTGAACTCAAACCTAAAAAGGGAATATTAGACCACTTTTTCATATCAAGCACACACAAAATACTAAACATAGATGACAAACACTATAAATGCCTTTTTCATTACTCCAATAGGTGTAAAATACAATTTCTAGTAGATTTTAGTCATATCATATTGAGGGATGTTCATCAATAGATCAAAGGCTATATTTATAGAAGAAAGGGAAGAAAAAGAGAGATATTTTGGTGCTAAGAAAGTAATCAATGAGCTCAACTCCATTTTAACTAAAGTTATAACTACCTCTACATTTATTCTCATTTAAGCTTGTTGATTGATCTGAGTGACTTCAAATTGTATCATAGTTACATTTTTCCCTCACTGATGCTCCATTATGGTTGTAATAGATGGATCAAGTTATTCTGAGATGAGTTCCAACATTAATGTGGTTACAATAATTAGATCAATCAATTAGAGTTTTTTCATGGTGCTAACTTCTCTTCACTAGTTCATCATGACATAAAAGAGTGGAGACAATGGTCACATTCATGAAACTAGTTCTTGTGATGAATCTGTTGAAGTCTACATGTCTACCTTGTTGGTATCCTTCAAAATGTTATCTCTAGTTTAAACTATACCATTCTTGAACTCATATCCATGTTTTTATTTATTTTGTTCAAAAGTTCCTCCTTCAACTTCCAATAGGAAAATTTCTTGGTTTTAACTTTGGCCATTGATATTGACTTGGACCAACTAGATTTCTCCAAACTCTCTTGTTTCTATTGGTCCCATAGGTCCCTATTATTACATCATGAATTTTTAACCTACCATGAACTATATATTTTCTTAGTAAGAATGAATTCTCACCTTTGATTTAGATCTTTTGGCTCCTTGACTTTCCCTCACACCATTTGATCAATATTTATGAGTAAATGTGTATCATATATCTCATTGGCCCCACTTTATTGTCATTAAATATAAACCATTATATCTTTGGTATAATTGAAATCTAATCATTGATTTGATTGGACCCAACTTCCTGTTAGTTGGGATTGCATTGTTGGATCTTTTCTTAGTAGATACACACCATTAGATCTCATATAACTTATAATTTTTTAATGTTTTTAACCCAAGGACATTTTGAATTGTTTGAACCTAATACAAACAATTAGATCTACTTGTTATAATGCAAGCTCATGCTTCATTGGATCTTGTCCAACTTGAGGATTTTCTAAGGACTTTTGAAACTAAATAACTACTTTATGAAGCTCAAATTTAACATTAGTGTGAACATTCCATTCTATAGGTTCAACTTTGAATGATTATAATTCGATATAAAGAACATGTTGAGCCATGAAATTTGTAGGTTATGATCTTGGCATGAAGGACTATATAGCACTATAATCTTTTGAACTATAAGGCTTCCTAAGAAAACATTATAAAATGCACAAATGAACTAGTCTACTCATTATTGCATGACATCTTAGTGATGATCTAGCTCATTAAAATTACCAAATTCATCTTCCTTTCAACCTTCAGGGTTTTGATGAACTCTTATGTTTTTTTTCCATCCTTTTCATGCCTCTAAGTGCTTATGAACATCATGAGGACCTGTTTGGATCCCTCCATTTACAATGTTGAGCTTGATTCTAATCCATTTTTTCCTTTTTCAATTGGGACCATAATAGGATTTTCTCTAGGTTTAGGCAAAGATTTGTATGTAGGCCAAAATGGCCAACTTTTTTGGCAACTCAATTGGTTTGTCCATCCTACTAGTCATAGAACTTAGTTATTGACCAAGATTGCTCATGATGACTAAATGAATAAGGTAAAACTTACAAAAATGGATTTGATTAATTCTTGAATCACATTTGGAGTAATGGGAGAATCATAAATAATAATAAAGAAATAAAATATACCAAAAAACAAACTAAATAACATAAAAATCAATGTGAAAAATCACTTGGAGGCAAATACAAAGCTATCTACCTATTTATAAAGAGCATGAGATCAAAATAATATCAAAACTTAAGATATCTCAAATTAATAGGGGTGGGAAGGATCTATTCATTGAATCTAGTAAGCTGAAACACATTGCTTTCCTTATAACTTATGATGACATAGGTCCACTCCAAACGATATAAAACTTTGAGTGTTTTCTTAGTTTTACACACTCCTCATCCCATTTGAGGACTATGTCACCTTATTGGAATTTCCTTTATGAAGCTATTTTCTTAAGATATTTCTTAACTTACTATTGTTTAGACCATATGGTATGCATGGCATTATATATTATCTCCTCTAATTCTCTTAGTTCATGCATCCTACCCTCCATTACATCACTTTCTAGAAGCTTTAGGTGGTGTGCATGTTCCAAAGTTGGGAGCTCTAATGAGATAGATAGACTTGATTCTCTTCCATAAACTAAGAGATGAGGTAAATGACCAATGAAATTCTCTGGGTTGATTCTATTAGTCCATAGATTAGTCTTTAACTTTGATTCCAAGATATCTGATTATCTTCCAGTGTTCTTTTGATGATCCAAATTAGGTTCTTATTAATGGACTTAGCTAGTTTATTATCTTGTGAATAGTAATTTGATAAAGAGTTTAGATAAATACATTTATCAAGAGCCCATTCACATACCTTATCACTAATTAATGACAAAGTATTGTTTAACATTATAATGGAAGGTAATCCAAAATGGGTGACTAGATTCTCATAAAAGTCAAGCACAGAGTTCTCATTTGCATCTTTCAAAGGAATTGCTTCCACCAACATAGTGAAATAGTATATACATATCAAGAACCATTTATGACCAGCACTAGATAGAGGATTTATAATGCCAATTAAGTCCAAACTACATTTCATGAAAGGTTACTCAACATAAATAGGCCTCAATGGCATAGTAGTTAGTATTTGTTTACCTATAAACATTGCACACTTCCTAACCTATGCATGTGCATATTTAAATAAATTAGGCCAAAAAAACCATCTCTAATGATTTTTTAAGCTTTGGTCTTGGCTAAAAAATGGCCTCCAAAAGGACTATCATGAATTTTTTTTTAAAGCTTGTCAAATTGATTAGTTTTAACACACCTTAAAAGCATACCTCCAACACCCTTTTTAAAAATAAATCCATAAATAATAATTTATGGTAATTATTTCAATATAAAATTTCTTCTCCTTGATGCATATAATCCCATTAGACATTCTCTTGTTTGAAGGAATCTAACAACGTCTTGTGTCCAGTTGGATGGAGAAGTAGTTTTAGCTTCATGTTGGGTGTCTTGAATTGTCAAAACCATCTATTTTTATTCTTTAAAATATTATAAAATATGTTAAAACAACCCTTAACCTCATACCATATTTTTGACCTTCACTTAAATATCATATTATAGGCACTTAGTGACCCATCCAGCTCTCTTTTCACTTAAGTCTCTATTGAGGATGAAATCCTTCACATTGGGATGATCTACCATTAGTATAATCTTGTTATTTGAAATGAAATGTCTATTTATTCAAAAATATTATAAAATTAATTACATTATTTTAAATAAAATAAAACCTCTCCTCATAGTCTTCCAAATCTTGATTGAAAAAATAATGTATTATTTCAAACCTTCACCATTCTGCTACATAAGCGTGGCTAAAATTGTACTAAATATATAAAAAGAATACATAAAGAAATACTTATTTAAATATATATAAATAAAAGTATAAAATTTTATAATTAATTATTTTATGGATTCAAAAATTCTCTTACCCTCCTTACTCTAGGTGAATTCTTGATGTTTCTTTAACATTTGAGTGAGTGGCCTTACCAGTTCTGCAAATATAGGAATAAATATTTTGATGAAATTGATATTTCCTAAGAATATTTGTAATACTTTATTATTTTTTATAAATTATATATAGAATATTTATTCTATTCTCTTTATATCAATATAAATACCATCTTTGGACACTACATGCCCAAGCAGTCTCCCTGCATGCACTCAAAAGATACACTTCTTTGGATTTAATGAAACTCCAAATTATCTACATATATCAAAAACAAACCTCAATCATGTGATATGATCATTAGGATCCTTTTAAAATACATTAATGTCATCAAGATAAAATAATACCATTTTACTCAAAAATACCTTGAAAGGTAACATCAATTTCCCTTTGGGAAGTGGCTCCAACATTAGAGAAATCAAAATGAATCTTTTGGTAGGCATAAGTACCCCATTTGGTTATGAAAGATATTTTATACCAATATTTCTCTTTCACCAATTTATATTTATAACTTGAGTACCCATCCAATAAGTATAAACTTTGTGAATCTAATACCCTTTGGAATTTTTGATCCATGAAAGTAAGAGGATAATGGTCTTTCAGTGACACTTTGTTCAAATCTCTAAAATCCACACATAGTCTTATCTATCCATTTTTATTTCTCACTGGTACAAGGTTTTATACCCATGTTGATTTCTTGAAATAAAATAATATACTTGATTTAATTAGATTGGTAAGCTCATTTCTCATGAGAATTTTAACCTTGGGGTTGATGGGCCTTTGTTTTTGTCTTATTAGTTTTACATCTTTTTCAAGCTCAATAGTATGTTGTCCTAATCTAGGAAAAAAACCTTTCAAATCATGGTATTGACAATGGAATACATCCGTGTACTCATTAGATAATTAAATTGAAAAGAAACTCTCATAGAATTAATGTTCACTTTACCCCACTTGAGTTGCTTAACTTTAGCTATGTAAACTTGCTCAAAATGATCTTCCTTATAAGAGATGATTACATTATCCTTTCTAAGTTGATCATCTTCATTTAAAATTCTCTCCAAAGTTACTAAACTTTTAGGTACCTTATATGATCTCAATTTCATAATCTGATCTTCATATTGATGTTGTAATTTATTTTGAGTCTTTGAGAGAAATTTTACCTCATTCTATAGGAAATAGGCTATCTATTTGTCAATATCAAATACTTGCCAACTTACATCATTATTTGGAATTGAATTCCTACATAGAAAATTAATTTATGTATAATCTTTATAATACTTGAGGTGGTCCACTATATCACATCATGCTCCTATGACATCAAGTCTATTTACATGTTGATTAGCTCCTCTAATAATGAAGTAGATATCAAATGTAAGGAAATATTCCATGAGGTCCAAAAATATATGTTTGTAAGCCTTTAATAGGGGTTTCTTTGCTTCACTTAACCCTTTGACTTATTTTAATACCTACTAACTATCACCTTTTACCTAAAAAATCTTAATACCTTCTTTCTATCCCACTAAGGGTAATGAATAAGAGCTTCATACTCTAAAATATTTGATGTATAATTGAACTAGAATCTAACTAAATAATAATACCTTTGATTTTTATGTGAAATCATAATTACACCAGATCCACTTCCATTTTTTAATTTGGATCCATCAAAGTATAGATTTCATACTCCCTCTTGATCTTGATTTTATTTGGTGAGACTAAGTAATAATTCACCTCCTTCATGCATGTAGTAGACACCAAAACTAGATTCTTGAATACCTTTTTATGGGTCATAATCATGTTTATTAGTATCCCACTTATCCAAGAGTATATATGTTATGAATTAAAGTGTTTGATAAGGTACTTGATCAATAGTATCTTCTTCTTCTTATGAAATACTACAATTCATATTAGACATATTTGCCATATATGGTTCAAGGTGAAAACTAGAAATAAGATGTGATCTTATAGTGAATTTGGGTCCATATCTAGTTCTAAAAGCCATATATGAACAATCTAAAGAAATGTAGCATCTTATTTTAGTAGTGAAATCCTTAGATAGGCATAGTGAAAAGTATAGAGGTAAATCAGCAACAACAATATCCTATGAAATGGTTAAATTTAGATACGCAATAATTAAAATATAAATAGTTTTGAGGATGACCATAGTCCTAGTAGGAGAACCATCTAACTATAGCACTCATTTTTCATGAGGTATGTTCTTGAGCCCTAGTTTGTTAGCTATGGATTTAGGCATGATAAAAGTACTAGATCTACTATCAATCATACATTTGTGGATAAAATAATCTCCTATGAAAACTAAATGATAAAATGGAAGAGGCTTAGTCACCTTAGGAGCTTGAGGCTCAACAATTGGATTACATTTAGTTAGAATAGAACTTACTCTTTCCTTCTCAAGTTTTCTATTAGAGATATTGAACTTTGAAAGCTCCTCTTATAGATATTCCTTTTGTCTTGAGATTAATAGTATATCCCACATTGAAATTGATACTAAATTTTTCTTCATATGATCCATAATATTTAGTTGATAAGTGGTTTTCCTTGAATAAAATTTAAGATTAGGAGGGGATCTTAGATGTTGTGTAAATTGGGGGATGTAAGGCTCTTTCACATTCTCCCCCTTTAGATCTTGAACCTTCTAATTTGATATCTTTTAAGGTAGCTCATGAGTGGTGATCTTTTATGGTGGCTGAGAAGGAAAAGAGGTTGCCTTTATAGGACATGAACAATCACCAATTGCCCTTTTCTTTGATCTAATATGGGCTATAACTGAATTATCAACATTAAGCATATTTTTATTTTTATTTTCTATTATGTGCTCAAAAGAATCCTCTCCTTACTTGAAGTTCATAAATGTATATTTAGTAGGTGCTTTACCACTACTTTTTCCTTGTTGATTTGGTACTTATAATTGAGTGAATGAAGCAATGTATCCATGTGTTATAGAGGCTTCCTTATTTTGAGAAGGTGGTTGGATTTCATGTGAAAGAGGAACCAAAATCTACTACATATAAGACTGATGTGAGATCTAACCAATTAGAGCCATTTCCATGTTATTTTCTTGATCCCACTAATTGGTCCATTTCCTTTCTTGAACATAGTTATTCTAAGTTGGAAAAACACTAGAATTTCTTCGAGCATGAGGATTGCATTGTCTTGATTAGAATTGTAAGCTTGTACTTGCTAATTGGACTAATAGTATGGCCTATTATACTAATAATTATGATTAGTATTATGATATGTCTTATATGGTGGAGATTGTTGTCTTTCCATTGCAACAAACTTTTTCTGAGTCTTAAGAAGACTCTATCTTCACTAGTCTATTATATTGATCACCTTTTGTTTGAGAAAACTTTGTTGAATCTAGAAGTGGTGAAATAGTTGGATTAGGAGGGTGGATCCATGGAAATAGAAGCATTGGTGGCCTTGGGGGTAACTTGTATGTTTGTATACAGTAATTCTTAGCCTTGATTATTATTTAAAAATCTTAAATTAGATTGTTCCCTCCCATGGATTGAATCATCATAGCTATATTTGAATGGAGAACCTTCATAAATTATAGAAAATCATAGTTGGGTGTAGTCTTGATCACTACAGGAATTCTATCCTAAGTCTTCTATACCTTGTAATTGAAATCCACCAAGAATTCATTATTAAATCTCTTAATTATTGTAAGTTGTTCCACTAGTGAAATATAATCACTTATATCTTCAAAGTTCTTGCACATGACCTTTCTAAATTCATCCTAATTATTGATTAATGTGAGATCCAATCCTCTATACCACTAGAGAGATTTTTCTTTGAATGAAGTTGCGAACAACCTCATTCCTACATTTTCTTGTGTCACATGATGTACTAAACAAAGGTTAGAAATATTTATAATATGTTCTATAAAAGTAACTAAATATTCCCCTATAAAATAATGAAGAGCCTTCATAGTAGAGGCTATAATATCATCCCATTGAGTAAGATTTAGAGGACTACCACCATTGAAAGGCATAAAGGCTTATCTTTTGGGAACAACCATCTGATGTATGGGATTTATAAAAATGTTTGGTTGAATAATATTGGCTTGAATAAGAGGATTTTGGGAAATAATAAGGGAAACAAGAGGTGAAATATTATGATTTAATTGAGAGGTTTTCTTCTTCTTTTCTAATTGGAAAGATAGATTAGAGGAATCTGTCTCTTCCACTTTTATATAGGATCTTATGACAACTCTTGGTGGCATAAAAAATATTCAAATCTGAAAATGGAACTCTATAATTTGTTACTATACTTAGATATGTGGATCTATGATTCCAAATATTTAAATAAGTTGTCCCAATGAGCATGTGAGAACTATTGGAGACTTAGGCTACACCCTAGATAAAAATAGAAGTGTTCAAGTTTTACTTTTAAACCTGATTCCAACATGGGAATGACCCTAGGTTGTGGTTTACATATGTTTGGATTAGACCTCAAGGGTTTTTAGTGAGGCTAGCTCCTTAGATATAATAATTTAGACATCTCTTTATAAGACCTAAAAAGGTTGGGTTGAAAGGAGTCAAGATATTGCATAAAATAAAACCTATTCTAACATGTGGTGATACATCAAAATTCAAAATCCAATCTCAAGATTGAACTCACTATAATACTAATAGGATATAAATAGAACTAATGAAATGTTTAATATGGCTTCCAAGAAAAAATAATTCACATAGAGGTAAATTTGACTAACTAAGGCTAGGGGAATTGAAGACAAGGCCTAACTAAAGTCACTTATAACCATCAATCCACCCTATACTTAAGACATCAAATCTATGGCACACTATATGACTTGTAGGGAAAATTTTTTAGTGTTTAGGTTGAACTCAAAACATGAAAAGGGAAGATTAAACCACTTTTGTATATAAAACACACAAAAAATACTAAACATATATGATAAACATTGCAAATGCCTTTATCATTACTCCAAAAGGTGCCAAATACAATTTTTTATAGAGTTTATCCATACTATCTTGAGGGATGTTCATAAATAGATCAAAAGGCTATATTTATAGAAGAAAGGGAAGAAATAGAGAGAGAGATTTTGGTACTAAAAATCAATAAATGACCTCAACTCCATTTGAACCATAGTTATAACTGACTCTACATTTATGCTCATTCAATTTTCTTGATTAATCTTAGTCACTTAAAACCATTACATAGTTACATTATTCCCTCATTGATGCTCCCTTATAGTTGAAACAATAAGATTAAGTTATTTCAAACTGATTTTTGGTATTGATTTAGTTACAATAATTGAATCAATCTCTTAGAGTTTTATCTTGCTGCTAATTTCTCTTCACTAGTTCACCATGGCATGCAATAGTGGAGAGAAGGGTCACATTCATGTAGTTGGTTTTGGTGATGAAATCATTGAGGTCTAAATATATACATTATTAGAATATTTAAAATTGTTATCTCTAGTTCAAACTAGACCATGCTTGAACTCAGCTCCATGATTTTTCTTATTTTGGTTGAAATATATTCCTTTGAATTCAAATAGAAAAGTTTCTTGGGTTCAACTTTAGATTGTAGAATATTGAATAATACCAATTAAATTACTCTAAAATATCTTATTCCTATTGGTACCATATATCCCTATTGTTAGATCTTGAATTTTTGACCTCCCACACACCATATATCTTCTTGGTAGGAATGAACACTCACCTTTGATCCATATCCTTTGACTTCTTGACTTTTACTCACACTATTGGATCAAGATGTAAGAGTAAACACATATCATTAATATCATTGGGACCACTTTCTTATTAGTAACTATGCACCATTATATATTCAATATGATTGAATGTTAATCATCAATTTGATTGGACCAACTTCTTTTTAATTGAGATCTCATCATTAGATCTTTGATTAGTAGATATTCACGATCATATATTGTCCAACTTATAGATTTCTAAGGTTTTTAACCCAAGGACCTTTTGACGTGTTTGACCCTAGTGTGAACCATTATATCTACTTGCAGAATGTGAGCTCATTTGCATCATTAGAACTTGTCTAGCTTTGATTCTTATTTAAGGAATTTTTAATATAAATAGTTACTTTATGAATCTCAAATTTGATGTTAGCATGAACATTCCATTGTATAGGTTCAACTTGTAATGCTTATAACTCAAGATAGATAACTCACCAAGGCATGAAATTTGTAGGATATGATCATAGAATGAAGGAATATATGGCATTATAATCTTTTGGACTATGAGTCTTTCTAGGAAAACTTTATAAAATGTATAAGTGAACTCATCTTCTCATTTCTACATGATGTGTTAGTGATGGTTTATCTCCTTAAACTTTCCAAATTCATCTTCCTTTCAACCTTTAGGGTTATGATGAACTCTTAATGTTTTTTCCATCATTTCCATGTCTATATATTCTTATGAACATCATGATTACCTACTTGGATCCCTCCATTCATAATGTTGAGCCTAAGTCTAAGCCATTTTATCTTTCTTCAATTGGGATCCTTTTATGATTCTCTCTATGTCTAGGTGAAGCTTGGTATGTGGTATAAAATAGACAATAAGAACCTCTTTCTATAAGTTAAATGAAGATAGTGATGGCTTATAAAAGTTAATGTGTTATATTTCAAAAAGTAATAATGGATTTATGTCAGGTATAATGATAACTTCTCCTTAAAATGAAAGGTACCATTATGAAATTAGATTTCAATTTATTTGTACTTATAATTCAGCTAAGTATGAGGCTCTTATACATGGTATTCAATGGGTAAGATAGAAAGGAGTGAAGCAATTATAATTTTTTGGAGATAGTGAACTAGTAATCTACCAAGTAAAAGGTAAGAGTACTGCCAAGAATCCATTATTAAAGTCATACAAGCATAGGGTATGTGACCTTATTGAATATTTTGATGCCTTTAACATCTAATCAATTATAAGAGATGATAATCAACATGTTTATAGGTTATCTTTAGTGGGAGCTCAATTTGACATCATTAATTATGTCAAGAACTCAAAAACTCAACCACATATCAAGGTGGTAATAAGGCCATCGATACTAAATAATGATGTCAATTGGAATTATTTTTAGTGTGATAAGTAAATATCATATTTACTTTAATAAGAAGATGATTTCTCTTATAGAAACTAGTCCAAATTGTAGCACCAATATGGATATCAAATTTTACAATTAAGGTCTAATAAGCTTCCCAAAGGGTCGATAACTCATGAGAACATATTCAATGAGATTGATCGAATGAGAAAGGACAAAATGAGAATTTATACCAAATAATAACATCATGAAAGAGTGGTTATCTTCAAATAAAATCTTATTAATCTTGGAAAGTATGTACATCAAATGAGAGAGTTACATTTGTTGAGTTATGTGGATAATTTTTGATGTCTTTTCTTGGGAATATAGTGATCTTAATGGATTTGATCATAAATTAACCAAACATACCATAGATATTGATCCATATTCCAATAATTTAAGACAAAAACAAAGGACATTTAATCCTTAAGTTGAGATGCTAATGAGAAAAGAGCTAACCAAGTTGATAGAATAAAGAGTCACATTCCCTATTAATCACTCTTTATGGGTTGCTAACCTAGTTCTTATGAGAAATGAGAGTGGAGAGTTTAGATTATTTGTGTATTTTAAAGATTTAAATGTGGTTTCATTAAATTATCATTATACTTTACCCTCCATGGATAAAATTATTCAATTGGTTTCAAGTTTTCAACATTTCTATCTCTTGGATGGCTACTTAGATTATAACCAAGTCTTGGTGAAGGAAGAAGATAAATATAAGATAACTTTTAATACTAAATGGGGCATATTTTCTTATAAAACAATGCCATTTAGGATATTTAATATAGGGGATACATTAAAAAAATCCATGTATATGTATTTTCAAAGTTTTATCAATTAAATGGTGTTAATATACTTTGATGACATAATTTTTTTCTCAAAGAATGTTAGTGATCACTTAACTCATCCTTCATTGATTTATGAAAGGCATAGACAATATGTAATCTCTCTAAACTGTAATGAATATTTTTTTAAAATTCATGAGGGTGAGTTATTAGGACATATTTTTTCCAAGGCTAGGATTTCTATAGATCTTGAAAGGGTGAGTACCATATTGGCTTTCTCTTTGCTTGATCATAATAAAGGTTTGAAAAATTTTCTTATGAAAATAAACTTTTATAAAATGTTCATATCTAATTTTGCTAACCTTGTGAATCCTATTAAAGAAATTTTTAAGAAGCACCAATCCATTGTTTGGAATAAATAAGGAAGAAATAGTTTTGAGGTTACTAATCAAGTCATTCCACAAGAACCAACATTGATCAATCTTGATTTGTCAAATGATTTATTCTTGTATGATTTTTCTAAACTTGACACCATCTCATACATGTTGATGTAGTAGAATAATGAAGGTCTTGATCACCCTATTGCCTTATTTAGTCAATGCCTAGAAGAGTATGAAGAGAGATACACCTTCATTGAGAAGAAAGTGTCAAAAATCATAAGGAACCTTAATAAGTTTAGTCATGATGTTTCTAACAACAAGATTCATGTCATAGTGACCCATAAAAATATAAGAGACTTACTTTTGAACAAAAAATTTAATGAGAAAAGGGATGAATGGATAACTAAAGTCATGGAATATGATGTGGAGATAAAGGATACTAAGTTGGAAAGAAGAAGATGGATATGTGAGCACTTGGTATCAGACCTTAATGAAGAAAAAGAGGTTATTTTGGAATTGCAAATTGATCCTAATGTAGTTGATCCTTCACTCTCTCTAGGTTAGATATAAGATATGGTAAGATTTCTTCAAAAAGGTGAGTGTCTTATAGGGTTTGATAGATCAAAGAGAATATACTTTAGATTTCAGTCCATCCCATACATTATTGTGGATGAATTAAAATTTATAAGGGAACTTAATTGGATGTTGTTGAGGTCTGTTGAAATAGATCAAATTGATAATTTATTTCAAAAACTCCATGATGGACCAATTGGTGGTCACTTTGCACCTAAGACCATAGAAATAAAAGTAATTAGGGATGGGTACTATTGGCCTAGTTTGTTTAAGAAATCTTATGTATGGGTAAGAATATGTCAAAAGTGTGTATTTTTCATAGGTAAAAAAAAAGATTGTAGCCCTTCCTCTCAATCTTATTCAAGTGGATCAACCACTCACACAATGTGGTCATGAATTAATTGGTATGATAAAGCCACATTCAAGTGTAGTCCTTAAATGGGTGATTACATAGAGACAATATTGGCATGATTAATATCCTTAGATGAGACAATAAATCATGATATGCATACCATGAAATATCATAGAATGCCACCAAGACTAATTAAATAATGCCTTTGATAGGAAGGATGTATCAATATCATATTATGAGGTAGAACTTATATTGAAGTGGGATGAAGATAGAGCCAAACATGGTTAGTATAAATTTTTTGATATATTGTAGAGTACACAATATGTTGTCATCAGTTGAAAAGAACATAATGCCTTGCAACTTGAAAATATTGATGAAGATAAGTTTAGTATCCCAGTTAATGGGATAAATTTGAAATAATTATACCAATGTTATATTTATAGTTTTTTATATATTATTTTAGGTCTTTATTTTCCATATGTTATTAGAGCATAAGTTGCTTATTTTCTTTTTGTTGTTGTCCTTCCACCAAGTGTCTTATGACACATGTATGTGTGTGGTGTGTGTTTTTAGTTAGTTGAATTTAAATTTATTTCAAGGATATTTTCAAGTCAAAATTTTTATTTTAATTCAATCCAAGTAGCATTCATGACCCCATATCCCAATGGATTGTTTAGGCCACTAGTCTAGATACATAACAAGCATACAGTCCTAGGAGGCTACCAAAGATGCTAGCCAAAAATAGACACCATGAATGAGTATCAATAAAAAAAATTATTTAAATTATATTAAATTTGTTGATATCCATAATAAAGTTCTTGTATTTTTCATAATGATCTAAATATGATAATTAGTGTGTCTTCCTTAGTAGCTTACAAGTCCTTCTAGGATGGTCTAGTTAGTATCAGGGTCAAGTCACTTTGTCTTGTCATCAAATGGTTATATATTGTAGTCTTCTTCATGTTTTTATAATTGATTATGGTAGGTTTTAAAAATTTAAGGTTAAGTGTAAAGTCAAGTTAATATTGAACCATTCTCAAGGAGGCAAGATGGGGACCCTTTTAAGAATAACTATGATCTAAGTTGATAAAATTAACCAAGGAGTAGAACTAGTAAGTTAATCATTTTATACTTTCAAGTAGTTTAGAGAGATTAAGGTAGTTTTTATAATATTAAGTTAATTTCATTTCTTTTTGTCTCATTTTATACTCCAATTTTGAGATGATAATTGATAAGAAAGAACAAATATGAAGTTTTTATCCTTGGATAGGGTATTTTTATGTCATATAACATCTATTTAAAGACATGATGTTTGTACCTATCCATACATATTATCTAAATGTCTTAAACAACTACTTTCCAATGTCATAATATCTTTATAAATACCTATTCATCATTTCATAATATATAAATGAGACATATTTAAGGAATTTGTAGGGAAATATAGGTGGGAAATGTTTGGGCATACACCTCCACCTTTATACAAGTTAGGGGAAGCTACATAATCACCTGGTTCATCATCTCTAGTAGATTAAAAAGGCAAAATAGAATAAATATTAAATACAATAAGATTTTGGAGGTCTTTCATAGAGGTTTTCCATTGATTTGTAATTTATAAACTCTTCTAAGGCCCCTTCTATGCTACATAGACCCAAATCGATGTAAAAATAGATTTTCAAAGCCAAGCAAAGAAAAACTCTCCTTATTTTCTCCATTAGGTTTCTTGCCAATCTCAAAATCCCAACCATTTTGTGTATGGTAACCAAAAGAGAGAGATATGGATCTTAATCATTTTGGTAGAGGAGGGGAATTGTTGACTTATTGACCATTATTGACACCTAAGTCAAAAGGTCAACCGCTTTTATTTGAAACTTGACTGGTCATGTCCAAATAACCTTGTTCATAGCCATTTTTTACCATGTAAAGTCTTCAAATGGTATTTTTAAGGTCTTATTATCATATTTTAAGCTTATTTTGAAAAAATTGGTGTAATGTTTTATTTTCGTCTTGTGCTAGTCTAGTCATTCCATGATGTGAATAAGAATAGTCAAAAGGAGTCAATTATCCTTAGTTGTCTCTGAAAGTGATCCTAATAGTTCATCACCTTGAATAAACATTTCATACATTTTTGTATAAATTAAGGCTTTTTGTGAAGTTTAAGGTAAAGTTTCATGCAAGGGAGAGTGCATATAACTAACTCCAATGTTTGTCAAAGCTAAAAAGATAAAATATACATATAAAAACACTTTTAAAATATGATAAAGGAGTTATCTAGCTTGCACATATGCTACGAATGTTAGATGATGCCAATTTTTTAGGTTCAATGTCTATAAGAGAGAAAATCACTCCAAAGAAGGTATCTATAAACACTTATATGGACTTGAGAGATTAGTTTTTAGGTGAAAATGGTTAAATAGTGTATATTTATCTTCCAAAGATAAATTACATGCTTGGAATGAAGTTACAGGTCCATAGAATGCCAAAAACACTTTCTTTCTTCCATTGCTCCCATACTAAAATCACAAAGGCAAATTGCAAATGTTTGGTTTGTATAACATAGAGAGATTTGAGACCTAAAATTTTATATATATGATGGAATCCTATTTCCTTAAAATACATGTCCATATTTTTAATATTATTGTCCCATCCTTTATTAGCAATTGTTCATAACTCAAGGTGCTCTATAATTACCTATAAACCCTACAAACTTAGTTTCTAGTAGTCTTAGAATATTATCAAGAAAATGAATGAAATTGATGGATAAATAATGTCTTATAAATATTAATTATATATTTCAAAAATTTTATTAGTATCCATTTGGCATATGTGACCCTTGGCAAGAGTAGAACCTCCATTCAAGGTAAATTACTAGTTCTAGGAGACATTGTAGACAAGATTTGTGTTAGATGGAGTGTGTATTCACCTCAATAAGGATATTATAAATATAAATCAATATATATTTCATCCTTATAACCTATTTATATAATTATCAAACATTAAATGTGTTTAAATTGTGAAGGATTAAAAGTGTAATTATACATTGAGAGAGGTTATTGTAGGAATTAAACAGTGACACTAAATGAGCATATGAAAAGATGATAATGTTCTCTTGTATTATTAAAAACATAAAAGAATATTTAATTTCATTTATAACCCTATCACATGATTTATTACCATCACACTATCCCCAAAGAAACATATAGTGGTTTTATGCCAAGGACTATGTCATAACGTTGCTTACATAGAGTTGACTAAATAGGTAAAATATGCTTTGATAGTGTGGTTTGAAGTTCATAACCTAATGAGGTATGTTATATATAAAATTTAATACTTTAATAAAGATTAATATATATAATTTGGAAGGTTTCATGTATTGGAAATGTAGATCTACATGTCTACAAACCTATTGGTCCCATTTTCTGATCAAATGCATGGGTTTTGTGTTAGAAAATGAAGTCTAAAGGATGAGATAAATGTGGGAACTATTTGTAGATATTTTGAGGGCATGTGTAGGTAATGGGAGATAAAGTATTTTATCATAATCCTATCCTGAGCTTTAGTAGTCAACATGCCTAAGAGGGCCTAGAACAATCACATACAAGTATGCGATAAGATTATGAAGAAAAGATGCATACTTGTGACAAATGTAAGGGTTACTAGAAGTCATGGTAAGAAAAATGTGGGACCTCTTCCTTTGTATAATATCAATACTTAATCCATACTCTATATAAACCTATAAGGATACATATAGGATAATTAAGAAATGTAACCTCACCTTCAAGCCTTGAAGGGAAAATGTAACATGTGAATCATAATTGGGGTTTAGGTGAATGAGATAGGTTTAAGAAATCCATGAGAATAAGTAAGAAATTGAAAATATTAGATAGTGATATAATGAAAGCATATTTTCAGCTTGGAATCCTATAGTCTCATAAAGATACATTTAGGTGTGTCATGAGCATAAGTGAAGATAACATTAGTTATATGGTTTTGCAGGAATGTTAAAGAAAGTTTAAAATGTAGTATGAGATATATGTAAGATGTATTAAATTAAAATATTGTGTTGTAGACTCATTTTAAAACTCCAACAAACCTATTTCAAAGCCTAATAGCCAAAGAACCAACATTGTACACACAAACATGTGTGAGAAGTGTATAGATACTTATAGATTCTTTAAGTTTTGAGGGTGTAACAGAAATATAAAGTCTATAGTAAGGTAATTACAAATTTAAGGAAGAGATATATGAATTTTTTTAACTCCTTAATCATAAATAAAAAGCGCTAACATGCGTTGTTAGGGTTAGGAATACTAATATGTTCATAAACCCTAGTATGAACTAATGGAAGCTATATCATGTCTCAAGAAGAAGGATGGTAAGAAGACACTTAAGACATGGCATGGTGGATTAGATAGACCTCTATGAGGTGTCAAAGGATTAAAAAAAAATGTTTCTCCTTTTATACAAACTTATCTCTCTTGACCTCACAATTGCAAGCTTATCAACTCGGGAAGCATCTTGTTAAGCTCATAATAGTATAGACAAGCTACATGGGAGCCTAATATCATAGGTGATGTTATGAAACCTTGTATACATTAAATTTGGGTAATTAGTTTTTTTATTAAGACCCTAAGATTAATGAATCATTGTTAACATGATAATCATGTCATAGGTTGCTAAAAAGGATATAAATGACCCAATGAGAGAGATTGGTTGAATAAGTAATTTAAATTCAATTAATTTATATTGAAAACACCTAAAAATCATTCATCACTCTAGTAAGAATCTTTCCATGACATTTTATTATACTTTCACTTATATAGATGTATTAAATATTATGTTTTTATGAGTTTTTTGCACTCAAAATAAGGTTTTTGATCTCTGAAAAACATGTACACTTTTGAAAAATGTGGATTTAGGTGCCTTATATATGATTTTGAGTTCCATGCTAGTTTGATGGGTAAATGGAGGAGTTAAGAGATTAAATTTGGTAGAAGGGGTACTCATTACCTAATTAATCCTTCCATGTATTCAAAATTTATTAAAAAATAAGGTCTCATAATATCTATTTTATCTTAGAGATAAGCGACTTTCAAGGGTTAAAATTGTAGGAGAGAGAGAGAGAGAGAGAGAGAGAGAGAGAGAGAGAGAGAGAGAGAGAGAGAGAGAGAGAGAGAGAGAGAGAGAGAGAGAGAGAGGTGTAAATTGAAGGTTAGGGTAAAAGTGGCTATGAAAACAAGTTGGGGAAAGCTTGGATATGCATGTATAAACATGAATGAATTATCTTAAGGTGTTGGAAAAATCCCAAGTGTGATAAATCCATGAAAGAGGATCCAAATCCACTAAGTCTAGTGGAGATATGTTGAAGCCATAAAAAGACTACATACTCCATCAATCTAGCCTCAAAATCTTACAAAACATCTATAGATTCTTTTATTATAGCTATAGAATCCATCATTATATCTATGGACTCTATTAATAGAGCTTGATTACTTTTAGAAGCCTTACAGAATGTGCAAAGAAGATGAAAACCATTTGGAGTGATGGCACATGGAAGTATTTGACCCTAATACTTGAAGGAAAGTTATTGTAAACTCCATGAGGATCAAATCCATGGAGTCATATTGTACGAAATCTATATAGATGGAGTGAGGGACTAGTTCCTTTGACAATTTGTTATGTTTTTTAGGTTTTAGAGATTATCAAAGGATGATAATCACTTGAGAGTATATATTGGGACTTGAATCAACTCCCCATGTCATTTACAAATCTCAAAAATTGTCTTATGTTTCTCTATTAGGTTTCTCACTTTAGCTTGTCTAGAATGAAAAAAAGTGATCACATAGTTGAAAGAGTGGTAACTCAAATTTGGATATATTATAAGGTGTTTTGGATGGGTCTGAGCATATAAGGTGCCCTAAAATGTGTCATAAGACCCCTAGTATATATCATTTAGGAAGAATAAGGAGATGATAAGGTCGAGTTTCAAGAAAGGTCTAAAAAGGAGTGACCATAGTGACATATGATTCTTCTTCTTGTGTAAGAGAATATAAATGATTTAGAAAAATTCCAATGTAGGTAGAGGATTCCTTATAACTTTCTCTTATTAGTGAAAAAGAGAAACTTTCCCTAGTCAGCTTTGGAATGCCCAATGAAGGCTAGTGATGAATGTAATTTCATGGAAGGTGGTTGAAGAGATGTTATGCCAATGTTGGACGACGATTGTTTGGAATGGACACATATTTAAATCAATTTATAACTCCTCTTAAACTTCACCTACATTCATTGAAACTAGTTTCTACCTTTGGACACATATCCTTGTGTCTCTTCAACTTCTTTTTCCTCTCTCTCTTTTTAATTTCTATAAGTATGAACCATTTTGGCCATTTTGAAATAATACCACATTTGGTATGGTGAAGCCCTACTGTAATAACATTATACTTTACTTTTGAACATTGAATGCAAGTCTAATTATGAGTTATGAACATCATTGTCTAAGTGTGAGAGAGAAGAATAATGAATTTAAGAGATAATATCATCCTTTCTTCCTTTATCCTTCATGTTTAAACAAGAGTTCTTATCTAATAAGTCATGTGAAGTGTAGTTAGGATACTAGGCTTCTCTTTAAGCAAGTTATTGTCTCTACAATGTGAAATCTAACCCTATACTAGTTTTCTTGTTGATTGTCTCATGTATGTTACCTTCACATTGAATAACTTATGTTATGATCCTTTGGTCTTAGAAAGCTTTTTTATTTAATATAAGTATGATAGTTTGTGGGATATCTCTTCATGAATCACCACTTTAGTGTAGTTTTACTTCATGCAAAATTATAACTCTTTTCCTATAATAAAGAATTAGAGTAGTTTATAATAATTTCAATGAATATTTATGGAGTTTCCCTCATAATAATAGAGATTCATCCCTCTTACAAGTTCTCACAAACTTAAAATATGACTCCATGTTGCATCCAATTATAGGAGTTCAGTAAAGAGTCCTAAGGTACAAAAGGAAACACATGCTTATAAGACCTTATGAGACAATCATATAACCTATATATTATTTTTAACCTTATATCTTATTCTTTACACTTTTAAATATCTATCTTTTATGCCTTTCTCTCTTTTTTCTACTCTCATTTCTCTATTAACCAACGTTGTTTGGATTTATATTAATCCTCCACATAGGTATGGCAAATCCCTACACATTTGTATGTCTTTGATCAATGAAAAAATACTAGCTATACCTCATCCTTTAACTATATTTAGCGTGTGTGTGTGTCTATGACTAGTTTATCTTCTCAAGTGTTTTTCTTAGTCTTGCTTGGCATGTTGTCCTTCTCTAACACTCATGTCATTTGAAAGCTTCTTTATGGTCATGTGAAGTAATCAAGTGAAGTATGAATGTGGAGTGAGTTGTATACTAATTATTTTAACTATATGACCTCTTTATTAGTCATCATATCATAAACATCTTTCACCCCATTAGATGAAGTGTTGGTGTAGGAGATGCAGATTAGGAGTATTATATATTCAATCTAGTCTCATGGTTGATGTGCACGTACAGTTGGTCGGTAGTGGTCAATTGTTTTGGTGAATCACCTATGTTAGAGTAAGTTTATTTCCATTTTACTATCAATTTTATTTATTATTTAATTATCCTAAGTGATACGTCAAGAGGATATAACCCTATAACTTAGAGATTCAATCCACCTATTAGGCCACCCACATCCTAGAATTGTCTCCATGTTACCAAAATTTTGGAAGCATTTAAAAATATTTCAAAAGTGATTTTTTTTATAACATGACACTAATTGCCTTCCAATTTATGTAATTCTTTTTTGGGTTAATCTCTTTAATTTCAGTGAATAATCATTAAGATGTTAAGGGTGCAAAAAGAGGACTCACAACCCCACAAGGTCAATTTTATCCTAATACATAGTTATAAAGTTTAATGAATGAATGGAAAAAATTTAATTTTTTTTATAAAACACTATAATACATATAAAATATCATATTCATTCAATTATATTCATTTTGATGTTTCAACTAACACCAAATAGTCTTGATTTACCAAACTAGACATTGTCAATCATGGTTTACAAGAGTTGTGAAGTGTTTTGGTGCATGTAATGAATGAAAGAATGTAGTTAATATTTTATAAAAATTCCTTATGACCAAATAAAATATATAAAAATTAATTTAATGAATTAAATTTAATAAAAAGAGATAACTATGCATGTACAAGTTAGTTGTATGAACCAACATACATGGTTGAAATAGGCCTCGTCAAGTATGGGTGTGTATGGATTATCCAATAAATTTTAATGGAAAATAATAAATTAAAATGTCCCTGAATATAAATCTAAAGTATTTATTATAGTTTTCAATACCTAGGAGTCAAGGGTTTTAGTGATTTCTCTAGGCCAAGTTTAAAAGCAGATTTGTGAACCTAGAAGTTTGTAGACCTATATGTCAATATTGGCACCTAGGGGTTGAAAGGGAATTATGTATGGAAACTATGAAGATATGATAAAAAATTTAAATTCATTTTTAAAACATATATATAATACTTTAGATCTAATCTCTCAAATAAATGGTGAATGGATTAATTCTAGGTGCATATACTGTATGCAAGAAAGCATAGTCTATACTTATACAAGAAAGCAACACCCATAGTTACCTACTTAACCTTCAAGGTAAAACTATAAAAGTATATAAATGAGTTATTAAATAATTACATACATTTATTAAGAATAAAACCTCAACTTACCTTCCCTCATGAGATGCACTCCATGCTTACAAGGTTGTGAACAAAAAAATGACTAGTATAAGATAGGTATTGGATTGGATTTGACACTTGAAGAACTAGACATAGTATAAAGGGTATGGAATAGGTATATATAAAATTGGATATATTTATTATAAATATATAAAATGAGAAATAAACTTATTTGATTGAAATAAGTATTATAGGCCAATTAAATACTAAAAAAGTAACGGTGGTCTTATTTTCCATCTTGGAGAAACCAATACAGGATTAGTTTCTCATTTCCATAATGGTCTAAACATGTATAATGCATAAAAATTTATTTCTCATATTCATTGGTATATTCCATTTAATAATGATATGTATTTGGTTTAATGCATTCAAATGGATTGTGTGAGCCTAAGAAGGGGACTATGTGAGCCTAAAAAGAGGACTGTGAAAGTTTCAAATGGAAATTCAATGTATTTTGAGAGATTTAAATACATATAGAGGATATAAAAACAATAAAATTATTTGTCCATAGTGATATTATTGGTCAACTATGTGCAATAGGGCAAAATAAGATAAAATAAAGCTCTAGGCCTAATGATCACATATAGGCCTATCATAAGCAATAGGAGGAAAACACATATTGGTGATGGTTATTTGAGGTAATGAAAGGATGTGGAGATAAAAATAAATGTAATTAAATTGTTCATCCTAAAAATATCATATCAATAAGGATTTAATAGCATAGGAAACTCAATTTTTTATGCTTAAGAATCAAGAAATCCTAATAGCCACCTACAAGCATGTTATAGGTGAAATGGAGAAAAGTGACTTTGTTGTTGAATGAATCCATTGAGGTATGTGGGAGAGATAAATAGACATACATGTTGGGTTCTAAATTTATAATAAGGTTTTCATAAAACTTTCAAGTTGATTAGATTTAGTGAGAAGAATAAGAAGCCTAATCATGCTTAAAGTCATACATAAACACCTAAAAACAAGAAAAATAGGTTTGAGTATTATAAAGTATCAAGGGAGAATTAGTAAAATATTTATTCATAATAGAATTAATTATAAATACCAAAAGGAATTTTGAAGGGTTTTATGCCTAAAAACTCTCTCTCAGCCTAAGTATGGCAAGTCTACCAAATCAAGAAGGTTTTTCTCTACTTGAAACTCCCCTCAAATTTTGAATGGGATACTAATCATAATATGATAGGTGTAAAATATTTATAATATGAGGATCATGGTGTTATTTCATTTAATAAATCACACAAATTTATGAATAATTCATAAGAAGTTAAATCACTCAAAACCCTCTAGTTACCTTGTGAAAAGTTTGAAAATCCTGATAATTTTGAATTCAAACTCCAAGGACAATTTACATGGATTCTTATGCTCAATAAGAAATATGGGGAAGTTTGTGTATACATATAACATTTTAAAGCTTTACCACTTACTAACACTTTTTATCTTATAGGAACCCATCAAGTCTCAATCTCTCTAAGTGCATGCCTTATGGGTGCATCAAGAAAGGGGTGGGTAGACCATTGGTGCTTCATAAGATTATTGTTCCTCTTTTCCACTTTCTACCTATCTTGAAAACATTACCCTAAGCTTTGCCTCATATTTTTCACCCTATTCTAGTAATTTACCATATTAATTATCAGTTTCATTAACCTAAACCCATTTTTGGTACTTTACATAACTATGTCATCCACATAAACCTTATTTTTATTTTTAAAATATTACTAAGAACTAGGTTATCCATTACCGATAGTTCATAACCTAGTTAGTTTTTTTACCAATTACAATAATAGGTTGAGTGGGTCAACCTTATCAGCCTAAAATTGTGAAAGGGTTTAGGTTTAGATCCACCTATGTAAATACATTCATTTCCATCATTTATTAAGAATATAGAAAGTAATATATATTGTGCATCTAATTATCCCCCATTCTACTTGAGGAACATGCTTAGGGTTTCATACTTTCTTTGGAGATATGGACCTTGTATTATGGATAAGTCTTTTGGATGAATTGCTAGTTTGTGTAGCCTTGAGATGATTTATCCTTGTCATCTTTACATTCCAAAACAACCTCTTTTGCATCAGCTTATCCAAGGGAGAGGTTGAGGTTTAACTGGTTCATCTTCGAAGGTAATTATTTCTAACTTTGTTCCTCCTTTGTAAGAGTATATTGATATCAATTTTCACTTATATTCCATGTATTAGGATTATTTATACACTGATGTAAGTATATTTATTCTATGCATGTTTAATTTTATTGTTTATTAACCCCACATTGTGCTAGAAGTTTTGGTGAGAACTAGATTAGATTTTTATTTACTTATTATTTTAGTTAATATGAAAAAATAAGACTTAGGATTATTGCATAATTTTGGTTGGTTAGAGGATTTGGAACCCTCCATAGTGGTATTATTATGATAAGGGATACCTAATTAGGTTTAGTGGATCCATATTGGTCATGACGCCAATTATCTAATATATCCCCAATTGACAGTGTAAGTAGGATCTATATTCTCTAAGTTAGGTTTGATTTATAGATCTATTAAATTTTCCATTACATACATTATGGTAAGCCTAATGTGAATATAACCCTCATAGGTTTTATTTTATTCTTTAATTTATATCATTATATTATTTTTATATATTTTTGATGCTATGTCGACCACTCCAATATAGTTATAACTTTTGTGCATATGTTTAATGCATAGTCGTATCAAATTGACTATATTATTTCTATGTAAATCTTCATTAGATATAGGTTACTAGATAAGATACGTTGACATATTATTCTTATTTAATACTAGATAACATACTATGTTGAACATGTCAATGTAGTATTTTATTCAACATCCAAATCAACAATCTAAGTCAAATAGGTCAAATTAGTCCTTTAGTCTATATACAGATCAAAAAACTAAGTTAGATAGGTTGACTAAGTCTTTTAGTCAGAATCCATATCAATAAGCTCATTCAGACTATTTCATATTTGTTATTAATGTAATGTATCTATGCACTATCATTAATTTCAAATTACTCACAGGAATTTGGCCATGGTGTATATGAGTCTCCAAATGATTGATGAAGGATCATATCATGAAGTGACAAGAAGGATTTTAGAATGGAATGTCTGTCCTAGTGTAAGAAGGGGTATTATGTATCTATTATTTGAATCTACATAGGCATACGAGTATTACTGAGGTCATTTGAACCTATATTTGAGACAATAAACTACTCAATTATGTTTCATAGCATTACTCCAAGAGGTAGAGCACCTAGCAGGTCTATATGATTATACTAGAGGCATGGAAATGGTAATATATATATATATATATATATATATATATATATATATATATATATATATATATATATATATATAGATATATCTGTGTGTGTGTGTGTGTATAGTCCTCTAATAATTATTCTACCACTAATTTTATTATACATACATACATACATACATACATACATACATATATACATATATATATATATATGTATGTATGTATGTATGTATGTATGTATGTATAATAAAATTAGTGGTAGAATAATTAATAGAGGACTATTTATACATACATACATACATATACATATATATATATATATATAATATATATATATATATATATATATATGTATATATCTGTGTGTGTGTGTGTGTGTGTATATATGTATGTATAGTCCTCTAATAATTATTCTACCACTAATTTTATTATACATACATACATACATACATATATATATATATATATATGTATATATATATGTATATATACATGTATATATACATATATATATACATGTATATGTATATATATATATATATACATATATACATATATATATACATATACATATATATATATATATAGACATATATATATACACACACATATATATATATATACATATATATATATACATATATATATATACATATATATATATATATATATATATATACATACACACATATGCATATATATATATACATATATATATATATATATATGTGTGTGTGTGTGTGTGTGTGTGTGTGTGTGTGTGTGTGTGTGTGGGTGTGTGTGTTATATGTATATATATACATATATATATATGTGTGTGTGTGTGTGTGTGTTATATGTATATATATATATGTGTGTGTGTGTGTGTATGTATGTATGTATGTATGTATGTATGATAAAATTAGTGGTAGAATAATTATTATAATAATATATAAATATTGTAAACATGGTAATAATTGTCAAATATCATCTACAATGGCGTAAATATCAATGTTGAGCTCTAGTCCTTACATGAGAGACCTAGTGTGAAGAAACAAGCTTGGTAGCTTGTTAAGATGAGTTGTATATGAATTTTATGAACATAGATGTAATTTTGAGATCATGTAATGACTTCATATTAAAATTTTATAAGGTTTTTGGATCAGTACAATAATTTTCCAAGTGTTTTCAAGGATCAAGAATAATTGGTAGTTCTACACCTAACAACCATAAAGACTTAGTGAGGTCTAAATGAAGTGTCAAAATTATTTTACAAGATGGTATATCACATGTAAGTATTTAATGAGGTTTTAGAATGTGTTTAGAATTTTTTAACCATGTTTTAGTTCTTGAGAAGAAATAAAAAGGAAGATATCAAGTTGGAAGGTCTCCTATACATGTAGAATGAAGAGATGAGAGCTTGAGAACAAAGTTTTGATGCTCATTGAAATGTGTAGACTTTTCATGGTGACCTAATAATTTTTTGAAATTTAATATGGTTATAATAATGTTTTCAAAGGATTTTTATGTTTTTCTAGGTATAAATCTTTATAAACATTCGTTAATAATGAAAATTGGTTTTAAACCCTCTTTAAACCCTTATAGTGACCCAATTAGAGAAAAAATAATATAAAGTGACCATAATGGATTTTAAATTCAATTTTTATTATTTTATGTTGTATATGAATCCTCCATGCATCCCCAATTGGTTTTATATTTTCAAGATAGTGAGTATAAAGTAAATAAAAGTGCTTGTTTATGAAGAATTTGGTAGTACAGGCAAGGTTGACTGAGTCAATGCATGGAAGTTTTTGGAAGATGAAGGTAAATAATTTATATTGATATCCAATGGAGTTATTATTGTGATTTATATTCATAAAATCTATTATTTTTTGTCATGGAATATGACCTATTACTAGACTGTAGACAGTGAAAATAGTGAGAAAAAATAAGATTGTGTGAAAAAGAGTTTAGGGATGAGATGTAGGCATTTAGGGATGGATTCAAAGGTTTGAGGTAATTTTTTAAGACTTATACCTCATTTTATTATTTTTTATAAGTTTTTTTGATACCCATACATAACCAAAATTATGTTCTCAAAGTGATTTATCTATGTAAGACAAGATAGTAAAGGTATATGTCTCATAAAATGATGTATATGTTCCTTATTTGATAATAAACCTAAAAAAATTTATGATTTTATTTTATATTAATCTTTCTAAGTATAAAATTAATTATTTTTAAGATAAATAAACTATATTGATAGGTTTTAGGAATCATGTTCACTGTGACTATGTTTTGAGCCAATATGACTACTCTATGTAAAGTAGATGAGATGAATAGTTTGATACCCTATGATAAGATTTAGTATATAAAATGAACTTTTATATGGTTTATTACATGTTATTTAATTATTAATTTATTTTATGATTGATAGATAGGATAAAGAGTTTAGATATGGAAGCCAAGATGGCTTGTCCATCTGTGATAAGATAGTAAGCTAGAAGCTTGAGAGATTGGTCTAAAAGACCAATAATTGTATCTAAAGTTTGATGTATATAAATTTAGGAGTTATATATAATACTAAAATAATATATTAATATGAAATATAATTCATATAAGTTCCATTTAAAGTTATAAACATGAACTTGCTCATGACTATGTTTTTGCAGGCTACAGGTAGTTTGAGTGATCACATTGTAGAGGAGCGTTCAGTATGTTTTGACAATATTTGAAGAAACCAATGAGTTTTAAGATTCAAAATAAGAATAAAATTTTAATAATAATGTATTATAATTCATATTTTCTCCTTATCTAAATTTAAATAGTCAAGAGTTCTTGATTGTACTTTGACTATGTATAGCTAGTCCAAGTGAGCCTATTACATTTATATTTTTGGGTGATTGGAACTTAAGTAGAGATTTAAAATGGATATTATAAGGTTTTTTAGTTAATTAATGATATATTTATGTGTTTTTTTAAGTTTATTATTTAATAAAATCATGTATATGCTTCAGTTTCATGAGATAGATGTTTCTATTTTTTAAAGCCTAATCATTACTAGGCTAAAAGGCTTGGTTTAGGTGGTGAGTTAAATTTCCAGGTTATATGGACATATGTGTGAGTAATAAATGGTATGATAAAGTGATATTTTAATTTTTTAAATCATTTTTGGAGGTTAAAGGTGGATTAATATGTAAAAACTGTAACATGTGGGTGTGAAGGCCTAATTCCTTTAGGTCTTTATTATGCCTAATAAGGTTTTGGTCCTAAAGAGGTTATGAATGACCTATGATTTTTTTGTATCACTAATGTAACGTGTCTGTGGAACTATTACAGGTTTAATTAAATTATGTAAATTTTACTCGATGACCAAGATTGATGTGACCAAGAGTGTGGTATGAAGGCAAGGCCTAATGGGCTTATTTTGGCAAGTGAGAGAAGTGTGGACTTAAGTGAAGAAAAATGATCATATATATAGTGGAGGTAGGTCATTGAGGACCATTATAGGGATAAAATGAGAATAAATTCATATCTAATAAATTTATTATATTAGATGACTAGGTCATTGGACCTAATGAGCCTAGAAGAGGCATATTGAGTGAATGAGCCCTAAAAGTTTTTTGCTTGAGAGTGAAGAGAAAATAATTAAAAAAGGAGGTCATCATCAGTTGAATATTAAATAAAATTTGTAAATATTATCATAGTTTAAGGTATCTGATTTATTACTTGGTTTACAAGGGGGTTGGATCCTCCTTTCAAGTTGGAGCTTGTAGAAGACTAGTTGGGTTGGTGCTCAACTAGGTAGGGGTTAGAGCTCCTTGTGAAGTGGGTTCTTCACTAAATTTAGATCTTTAAATTATAGGATAGTATTCCATGTGCATGTTTTAGTTATTTTTATCCCCTAAGAGGGTTTCCTACATAATATCTTATGTTATCATGTGATATTCTTGTGTGGTTGTTTGCTTATGAATTGATCTCTTTACATAAATTAATTTTTAACTGAATGGTGTTCGGAATTGAATATAAATTGTTGTGAAAATTTTTCATTATCTCTTCTATTATTAGTTAATTATAATAATTTTTATTATATAAATACCTTTGAAGGAGGCTTGATATCCTATAGGTGATCCTAATTAGCTTAAAGTATGATGAGGATAATTTTCATCTTGTTTATAGTGATGGATAAGTTTGTGAAGATCATGGTTGATGTTTACATATAAGTCTAAATAATATTATTATAAAGGTTGAATAATAATTATTATGTTGATTCTAAGTCCAAGATAAAATATAAGTTGATAGATAAAAGGAACTTGAAGAACATGTTGAAAGATAAATCTTATTGAAAGTGGTCTACTTGATTAGATAGCATGGTAGAATAAATATATGAATGTACAATCTTTGTTTATATAATGATCAATCACATATACTATGAGGTTATTTAAGAGATATACATGTTTAAAAGAATTATTGGGAAGAATGTATGACACCTCAAGAGATTCATGAAGTAACCATTGGAATTCAAATCCAAATTATTGTATTCTTAAGGTTTTCAAAGGTAGTAGACTTGGGTGACTTATTTTTGATATTTGGTAACCTTAGTCATTCAAGGTGATTGTTAAAATAGTTTGGAGATGATCTCAAGGTCATGGTAATATTTTAGGTGCCCTTTTAGTAATTAGTTTAATCTTAGAAATGATGAAATAACATAAGATAGTGAGATGAGGGTTTTAAGTCTTCTAGTGTCTTCAAACCTTAAGGTTTCATGTAAGTATGGAGAAAGCTATTGTAGTGTTATTGAAGAGTGAGATTTTATAATTTTTGGTTCATCACTATCATGATGACCTCATAGGGTCATATGAGAGTATGATGAATTATTAAAAGGGTCATAAAGAATATCTTTAGTGTTCTTAAGGTGACAAGTTCTATGTCATCATAAGAAAAGTCTCATTATAAGTATGCAAACTTATTTATTTGGACAATTTGAAGAATAGTAGCTGGTTTTTTGAGGAGATAGACCTTTATGATTTATGTCTCTACTAGACCTAATGAATATACAAGACTTATTCATGTTCCCATGAGGGTATTGACTATGTTTGGAGAATGTTTGAAGAGTTATTCTTAGAAGAGCTCCATGAGAAGCTTTGGTGTCTTTTGTGTATGGATATGAACTTTAAGTCATATATGATCAATTTATATGTTGTTTGGCCCCCATTTTAATATATTGAAGGAGTTAAAAGAGTATCATGATATTGTAAAAATGTATGAGGTCTCACAGACCTATTTGACTATGTGTTTCCTTGAAATTTAAAGTATTCTATGCCATGATGACTTATGAAGTTTAAGGCATAGTTTGTTTGATGATATAATAATTATATGGAGTTGTTTATAGTCCTAATTAGTTAGGGTGACCTCTTAAATATGTCATGATCTAGATGGATCCTAAAATAAGGGGGAGCTAATTCAGTTTGTTTAAGAAGCTTTATGAGAAGCATTCATGAACAAATGGTGAGCATGCATCTAAGGTGAGGTAAGATTTAGTTTGGATTAACTAAAATGATATATTTTAACAATAAATCATCAATTTTAATTCAAAGGATTAGGTGGCAAGGTAAGAATGGGTTCAGGTAAGATCAAGAGATGATTAAGATCTATGGAGTCATGTGTCAAGCTAATGAGAAATAGGTCAAGTTTAAAGACATCAGATCAATCACTTTAAATGTAATCTTTAACCAAGTTTTATTTAATTGTATTAATTGAGATTCAATTAAATAGATAAGGTGGTAGCTATATAGATCCTTTTTCATTAATGTCAAAGGGGGAGAGAGATTAAGTTGAAGAAGTTATCTAAGATTAAGTCATTTATGGTTTTCCATCAATGAAAAAGGGGGAGATTATTTTAAAATTTTAATTTATGTCATGTGTCTATACATTGTCATTAATGTAAAAGGAATCACAAGAAGGTGGCCATGGTGTATATGAGTCTCCAAATGATTGATGAAGGATGATGTCATGAAGTGAGAAGAAGGATTTGAACATGGAATGTCTATTCTAGTGCAAGAAGGAGCATGATGGCTCTAGATATGAATATAAAAATAATTTATAGGATGAATTAGGTAATTTTAACATGTATTTTGGACATTTAATTACTCAACTATGTTTCATAGTATGACTCCAAGAGTTAGAGCACCTAGTAGGTTTATATGATTAGATTATAGGCATGATAATCATAATATAGATATGTATTAACAAATAAATATTATAATAATGAATATATTATGATATAAATATTTTAAACATTGGATTAATGTTTAAATATAATTTACAGTGGTATAAATATCAAAGTTGAGGTCTAGTCGTTACATGAGAGACCTAGTATGAAGAAACAAGCTTGGTAGATTGTTAACATAAACATCATATGAATTATATGAACATGTATGGTAGATTTAAATAATTTAATGAGTGTATATGAAATTTTTATAAGGTATTTTTATCATAATAATAGGTTTACAAGTGTTTTCAAGGACCAATCATAACTAGTGGTTCTAGACCTAACATGCATAGAGACCTAGTGAGGTCCAAATCAAGTGTCAAAATGAGTTGTCAAGATGGTAGATAACATGTAATAATTAAATTAGGGTTTTAAATGTGTTTAAAATGTCTTTACCAATTTTTATGTTCTGAATAGAAATGAAAATCAAGATATCACATTGAAAGGTCTCTTATGCAAGTAAAATGAAAAGATGAGAGCTCGATAAGAAAGTTTTGATGCTTATTGGCATGCATATACTTTGCATGGTGACCTGATTTTTTTTTAGATATATAAAATGTTACCAATAAGTTTTTACAAGTATATTTAAGTGGTTTTAGGTACATATCTTTATAACCATTTGTTAAGAATTCAAACTAGTATTAAACCCTCTCTAAAGCTTTATAGTGACCTGATTAGAGAAAACATACTATAAAGTGCATATAATGGATTATAAAGTAAATTTTGATTATTTAATGTTATATAGGACTCCTCCATGAATCAAAAAGTGGTTTTATATTGTTAATGTAGTGAGTATAAGCTACACAAAAGTATTTATTTTTGAAGAATTTGGTGCCACAGGAAGGGTTGACTGAGTCAAGACATGAAATTTTCTAGAAAATGAAGGTTAATACTTTATATATATATATATATATATATATATATATATATATATATATATATATATATATATATATATATATATATATATATATATATTGAGTTATTTTTGTTATTTATTTTGACTATTTAAATAATTTTGGTCATGGAAGAGGACCTATCACTAGACTATAGATAATGAAAATAGTGAGAAAAAGCAAGCTTGTGTGAAAAAGAGTTTAGGGATCAGATGTAGGTGTTTAAGTATGGATCCAATGGTTTTAGGTATATTTTAAATACCTATTACTAATTTTAATATGGAAGATTATTTTTGGTTATACCCATACATAATAAAAAGGATGTTCTCAAAGTGACTTGTATATGTAAGACAAGATAGTAAAGGTGCATGTCTCATAGAATGATATATATGTTCCTTATTTGATATTATCCCTCCAAAAATTTATGACTGGATTTTATATGAAGTTATATAAATATCTCATTAATTATTTTTAATTTCAATAAAGTTTCTTCATAGGTGTTAGGAATAATGTTCACTTTGACTATGTTTTAAGCCAAGATGATTATTTTAGGTATGCTAGGTGAGATGAAGAGTTTGAGACCCTATGATAAGATTTAGTGAATATAATTAAATTGTATATAATTTTTAAAATTTATTTGACCTATTAATGTTTCTTTAGGATTTATATTCAAGATAAATTGTTGAGATATGAAATCCAAAATGGCTTGTCCAGCTGTGATAAGATAATAAGCTAAAATCCTTAGAGATTGGTCCAAAAGACTAGTAAATGTATCTAAAGGTTGATATATATCCATTTAGGAGTGATATATAAGAATTATATAATATTTTAATATATAATATAATTCATATAAGTTCCATTTCAAGTGATAAATATTAACTTGATCATGATTGTGTTTTTGAAGGCTAGAGGTAGTTTGAGTGATCACATTATAGAGGAGAGTTTAGGATGTGTTGACTAGAGTTTAAGAAAACATTGATTTTTAAGATGTCAAGGAAGTATTAAATTTTCATAATAAGGAATTATAATTCATATTTTTTCCTTATTCAAGTTTTAATAGTTAATATTTCTTCATTGTACTTTGATTATGTTCAACCAATCTGAGTGAGCCAATAATAGAGGTATTTTTGGGTGATTGGAACTTGACTGAAGGTGTTCAATTGATATAATAAGGTTTTTGAGGTCATGATTGATCTATCTTTTTTTCTTGAGATTTTTTTGATAAAATCAATTGTATGCTTTATTTTCATGAGATAGACTTTTATTGTGTTTTAAAGCCTAATGGCAAGTATGCTAAAAGTTTTTGTACAAGTGGTGAGTTGGAGTTCCAAGTGGTATGGACCTATGTCGGAGTAATAAATGGTATATTAAATTTACATTTGAAGTGTTTAAAGTTTTTTTGGAGGTCAAAGGTGGACCAAGACGTCCCAAGTGTAATGTTTGGGTGTGAAGGCCTAATTCCCTTAGGTCTTTGTTAGGCCTAATAAGGTTTTGGTCCTAAAGAGGTTATGACTGACCTATGAATTAGTTATATCACTAATTTAATGCATGTGTGGACATATTATATGTGTAATTCAAGTATGTAAAGTATTTTTTACGACCAAGATGGATGTGACTAAAGAGTTTGGTATAAAGGCAAGGCCTAGTAGACCTATTTTTGTGAGAAAAGTGTGGAGGTCATCATTAGTTTAGAAATAGGTATTAAATATTATTATAGTTTAATGTATCTAAGTTTGTGCTTTGTTTCCTAAGGATTTAGAGCCTCCTTGTAATTTGGAGCTTGTAGAAGACTAGTTGGGTGGGTGCTCAACTAGGTAGGGGTTGAAGCTCCTTGTGAAGTAGGTGCTTCACTAAACATTGAATCTTAAAATTATAGGATAGTATTCTATGTCCATGTTTAGTTTGTTTTTATCCCCCAAGATGGTTTCCCACAAAATATCTAGGGTTATCTTGTGATATACTTGTGTGGATATTTGATTATGAATTGATTTCTTTATGTAAATGAGTGCTTCAATGAATAGTGTTTGGAATTGAATATACATTATTTTGAAATTGATTCACCCCCACTCTCTATATCTAATTAAAACATGGCCATGTCAAATTAGTCTTTTAGTCAACATCTAGATCAATAAACTAAGTCAAATAGGTTGACTTAGTTTACAAAACTTGAAAATAACATTCAAGGTACTTAAGCTAAAAAATTGAAATCTTCATCATCCTCTAACATACAAAGGTTCCTATATTTATCTATTTTTCAATTCATTAATTCATTATATTTATATTTTGTGAAATTTCATAGTTTTTAAAACTATAATCCTATAATAAACTAAGTTGACATAGTCAACTTAGTTATGTATCTTATCTTCTATCTAAAAGACTAAGTCGACCTACTCAATTTTGTTCTTAAAGACTCTTGATTCCATAGAATAGTCATGAAAAAGTGAAATATATTTTATAATATTTTCATAGAATGTCATCTGAACTGATTATGTACCATTCTTAATCTAGGAATTAGTAACTATATGCTAGTAATTAATTCACACTTTCATTTTCAGCTATTTATATTCTTAGAGTAGCTCACATAGTCTAATTAGTTAGTTTTTGAAATATATGATCTTTTTTCACAAACTAAAAAATCACAAAATATTCAAAATGAATTTAACATTTGTCTTCCCAAATCCTACCTACTTAGATTTCATCAATAAGGGGGAAGCTGACTTGGTTTTTTGGCCAAGCATAAACATGTGGTTAATGGCATATGTTGGCAAAGAACCTGACACCCTTATCACTGTGGGATTGTGAAGTGAGGGGGTATGCCACAATACCAAGCTAATACCATTGCCAATATAGATCCCTTTAATTCTAAACATCCTAAAACTCTCTATAGATTAATTTCTAGTTCCCTATTTTTATCCAACTTCCCTATCACACTCAAAATAATACTTTATAATAATCTAACAACCCTTAGGATGAATACTTAGTTAGCATTTAATTTTCAATTGACTACTTACTCTCTAATCATTATGTGTTGTATTGAAATTTTTTGCATTGGCTAGCATTGGTGTAATATTTTGTGATATGTGCCACAATAAGATAATTCTCATTGATCCAATTTTTTGTGTGTGATTCCATTTCTTTCTTTAATTACATTACAAATTTCTTTGATTTTAGCACTTTGTTCTATATTATTTGCATATAGTGTCATCTAAACCAACTCTGTACCATTATTAATTTGGTAATTAATAACTATACTCTAGCAATTAATTCACACTTTCATTTTTAGCTATTTACATGCTTAGAGTAACTCACATATTCTAATTATTTGGTTTTTCAAATTTATGTTTAGTTTCACTATTTTTATCTTTGTACACACCCTAATAAATTACACAATGTTCAAAATGCATATAACATTTATCTTTCCAAATCCTACCTACTTAGATTTAATCACTAAGGGGGAAGTCAACTTGGTTTTCTAGCTAAGTATAAACACATGGTTAATGGTATACATTGGAAAAGCACTTGACACCCTTATCTTTATGGGATTATGAGGTGAGAGGGTAGGCCATAATACCAAGATAGTACCATTGCTAATATAGATCACTTTCAGCCTAAACATCTTGAAACCATCCATAGATTGATTTTAGTTCCCTATTTTCAACCAACTTCCCTATCACACATAAACTAATACTTTAGAATAATATAAAAACACTCAAGATGACCATTAAGTTAGCATTTACTTTTAAACTTATTGTTTTCTCTTTGATCATTATGTGTTGTATTAAAAAAACTTGTATTGGCTAGGATTGGTGAAAGGTTTTGTGTTGTGTGCCCTAACTAGATCATTCTCATTGATTCAATTGTTTTTGTGTGCTTCTATTTATTTCTTCAATTACATTACAAATTTTCCCTACTTTTAACACATTATTGTTCTATTTAACATAGGTTCTTACAGATAGTTTTCCCCTATTTGTAATACTAATTTGACCTAGTCAACCCTATACTCTTTTATGCCAATCAATTTTTAGGACTTAGTCAACTTCGTCAACCCTATACTCTTTTGTGTTAGTCATATTATAATACTAATTTGACCTAGTTGGCTTTGTATCTTTATTAGGCTTAGTTTCACACCTTGTTTATAAAACTAAGTCAACCTAATTGACCGTATTATATGTTTGACCAATTTTATATTCATTTTGTGTCCTTATGTCTAAATAGTACATAATAAACTCTCTTGACTCTGTACACTTTGGTTGATACTATCATGTGTGTGGTAATCTAGTTTTATTTCATAATTATGTCATATTTTTAGCCTCTGCTTAGTCAAGTATATTGCATAATTAAGTATTTATATCAGAACCTCACTTACTTTATTACATTAGATAAAACTATTAACTTTATTGCTTCATCTTTTCTTGATCCAAAAAAAATCACTAAATAATGTAATGTAGTTGAGGTCCTTCATCATAGTCCTCCTCCCAATACCAATATGGGGAATCCTCCACTCAATACCCTTCCTCCCACTAAAACTAATAATATACCTATTAACAACACTAATACCCCACCTTCCAATAATAATTCACAAATCAACACAAATCAAATTGTTCGACAAATAATTCAACAAATGAACATCATGAAAATAACTAATAATTGCCCAATTATGTAAATGAAAAAACATTTATTACACATGACTAGTTAACCACCTCAAGTCATCATGTCTCAACCAAATCAATTTTTTTTCCTCCTCTTAGAGATTCCAATGGGAATATCATCCCTCAACATCTAATGGATAACAAAAAATTTCAACATGTTCAAAATTAACCTTTATTCCCATTCATTGCTTCCATATATTGGAAACATTTGTCCAACTATCATACATGATCATTCTAAAGACCCTACTATATTTATTAAGTCTTTTGGTAATATTTATAAGGAATGGGTCTAAACTAACACCTTTTATACCAACAAGATCTTATAAAAAACCTTTGTTGGTGATGAACTTTAATGTTAAAACCGACTTCCTCAACATTCCATCTCATTACTAGAGGACATAGTCAATGCTCTAGTGAAGGAATTTCAACATGAAGACCTTCTTGAGAATTACCTTAGCCATTTCACCAATGTCAAGAAACTTCCTAATGAATATTCTCACACTTTTATCAAATGATGGAAGTCTTTAGCTAACAAAGTATACCATAACATGAATGATGATACTCTTTTAAACTATTTTTTATTACTATTGAATCTCCCCTTAAATACAAAGCTTAAATCTTTTCCCCTAAAAATTAATAATAAACCTTAAACCAAGAAGAAAGGTAACACTTTTTTTATGACTCAATTTGAAATACCTCACACAAATACTAAAAAACCTTTCCAATACTATCTCATAACATTTATTCATCCAAGACTTATGAACCTCTAAATTGAGCATCTAATTTAACCAATTTTAACCCAAACCATCTTCCCTTGAGTTTATAACAACTTATAAAGAACTTTCCAACCTCTAAACCCATGAATTGATCCTTCTAAACCTCCTCCAAAATGGTACAATCTTGATATGTTTTGTTTGTGGCATCTTACTATAGGTCATTATCATGAGTCTTATCATGATCTTCACCAATTTATTCTTGCTACCTTACTTGGTCCATATTTAAATCTTGATACTCACATACAACATGTTATCAAAACTATCCTCAAGCTTCTAAAATTCAATATAAAGAACCAAAATAACATCAACATGAAATATGTAATGAATAAAAAAATTATCCCATACCTACACCTCATCCACTAATGTTATTTAAACCATAGTTGATCATTCTTCCTATACCAATAAGGAAATGATAGATAAAATAAATAACTTTAAACATATCATTGCATCCATTAAACCTCAGCCTCTTAGGTCACATGAACCAAAGGAGTATTGTTGATGACTTAAAATTGTGCTTGATCTTAACCAATCAACAATGGAAAGTTTCAAGCTGTGGGACAATGTGGCTTGAAACAACCTCTAGATTTTAGAGAAGCTAGTATCTTCTTTTGTATGGTTGTTGGGGAAAAGGGATAGGAGACTAAACAAAAATGCAAAATGCAGGAATGAAAACCTAACTATGGTGATGCGCCGAAGTGTAATCATAATCCTAACCTGAGCATAGTGAGACTATTATAGGATTCAATTACATTTAAGAGTAGACAAGTGCATGATCAATGTAATAGATTGAAATAATAGAAACAAAGGCTCACAACAGGGAGTTCTTTCACTGAGACACAAAGAATGTCAACAAAGGCATAGTGCTCAATCTTCTTAACAGAATTTTCCAATCACATAAGAGGTGTAGAAGTCACGTACAGTTATATAAACCTTTTGATTCAAGAAAATGAGACAAAATCAAATGACATTCCTAATCAAAACTTCAAAAAATCTACAGTAATAGAATACTTTGCAAATGACATAGATAACACCAACCAAGGCATGGAGCTCAAATTTCCTTAATTCATTTAGCCACATAAAGGGCATAGAAACATGCATGGTTATATCAACTTTACAATTCAAGAAAATTGAGACAAGAGAAAATGGTGTTACTGATCAAAAACTTTAGAAAGTCTAAAACTATGAGAAAATTCTCCCCTTTCTCTTACAATTCTTCTTCTTTTATAGCCTCAGATCACTCCTTTCATCATCCCATTTCCCACACAATCTTCTCCATCCTTCACTTATAGGGGACATATAGATGGTGCTTTCAATGCTTTTGGGGCTCCAAAAATCTACCTGATGAATTGTTCCATCTACTCAAATTAACTCTAGCTAATTTTCCCTCCATTTCACTTTGTGGCATAGACACATGGAACACTCTGTTATGTTGGAAATGGGAGAGGACACTTAGTCAATTTTCTAAAAATCCTCTTATTACTTAGAAGGTATCAAAAATGACACTTGGTGCTTTCCACCAGATCCATAGAAGACATGTGGCTCTCTCTTTTTATTTAGTTGTGCTATAGTTTTATTTGGGACTTATATTAGACTCTTATGGATGGTGACACTTGTCAGCTTCTGTAGAATTTTGAAGTAACACCCATGGCCCACCATAATCTTCATTCAACAATGAAACTCAAAGATGGTCTCTCAAAAATTGGCACATGGCAACCTCCACTACTTCTTTAAAAAGGTAGTTCAGGGCCTTTCACTACTGCCACTTGGTGCCTTCTATTGCATCCTACTCTTTAGCTTGTTGAAAGTCTTTATCAAAAGTAGAATGAAATGTGGGTGCCTCTATGAGACTCAGATGCTAACACCTAGTGCATTCCACTTAACTACTATTAGATACATGGCACATTCCATGGTTCTCTAGAAAGTTATGAAAAGGGCTTCAGAGGGTGTCAATTGGTCAGCTTCAAGTCTCAAAAAGTGACACTTGGTAGCTTCTACTTGAATTCAAACATTTAGGCAAAATGAGATGAAAAAAACAAAAGTGGAGAAAGAAGACTCATGCTTAGACAATGACACTTGGTGGCCTCCACTACACTTCAACATTTAGATGAAAAATGAACTCACGCTCTACCCCAATTCTACCACTATGACCAAGGTATATGGGAACCAAAACTATAGTGCTCAAGTGAAAATATGAATGCAACGTACAGTAAAAATTTACTCTACAGTTACTAGTGATCATTAAGACTTTTGAGCCTAATCAAAAAGAAAACTCCACCTCTCGCTAGATCAAAATTGTGAAAATTATAGTTTCAAAAGAGCCGTTGACATATGTTTAAAACACTTATTCAAAAGCAAAATAGGAAAATAATGGAAAAACAATGCGAGAAAGGGAAACTATTTAACTATAATACATGAGAGACCCAAGTCAATTGAAATGTTTCAAATAGATTCCATTCACAAGAATCTCTTTAGGTTCTCCTTCCATTGACTCTAGCTCAAAATAATTCTTCTACTTACACACATGAATTCTATATGGACTAGTCCATAGTGCTTCAAATTTGGTATGCTGACCTGGCTTAGTAGCCCTTGCATCCCATTTCAAAACAATCGAGCCCACTTCAAAATTAGGATTTGAAGTCCTTTTATCAAAACAATTCTTAACCATTCCCTGGTGCTTGATCAATGAATCATGGGCTATGTCCCTCTTTTCCTAAACTTACAAAAGTTCTACAAGTCTGACCTGCATGGGGCCATTTTCTTCAATCTCAATTTGTTTGATCAGCTGAAGAGCAAGGATTTCCAAGCTTAGGGGAACCACAACAGACTTTCCATATACCAGTTCATATGGAGACATTTTTATCACCTACTTGGGCATGATTCTATCAGCCCATAGTGATAGATTAAGCACTTTATGCCACTCTTTGTGATGATCAAACCCTATCCTTTTGATGAGTCTTATTAGGTTCTTATTGGTTGATTCTACCAGACCATTACCTTGAGGGTAATAGTTAGATGAAGTTTTTAGATATATTCCATGTCTCAAGGCAAAGTCAGATACCTTAGAACCCAAAAATGCTTTAGCATTATCTAAAATGATAGTGTGAGGAGCCCCCAAAGCGAGTAGTGATACCCCCTAGAAAATCTAGGATCACATTCTCTTTTGCTTCCTTAAGTGGGACTGCCTTAGTCCATCTGGTGAAATAGTCCATGGTAGTTAATATCCATTTATGACCCATGCTGGACATTGTATTTATCATTCTAATGAAGTCAAGACCCCATTAAGCAAAAGGTTCATCCAAAACTATAGGACTCAGTGGCATGGCTACGTTCATCCTCATACCCATATAATACTAGTAGGATTGACATTTTCTAACCAGCTAATAATAGTTTGCAAATAAAGTAGGCCAAAAATATCCTACCTCACTTATCTTTATGGATGTGGTCTTTATAGAAAAATGCCCCCTAATGTTCCATGATGCATTTCATGTAGTATCCTCTTAGCTTCAACCTGTTCTACACATTTTAACATTTTTCCATCAGAATTTCTTTTGAAAAAGACTTGTTTAATTAAAACAAAATGAACTCCCTATATCCTATAATATCTCCTCTTGTTTTTAGGGAGTTATCTCAGATAAATCCCTTTTTTCATAAATTGAATCCTTCTTGTGACCTAGGATTCCTGATCAACCTCTTGTAATTTTAGCACCATCTCTGGCTCTCCTTTTGAATCTACTTCCTCAGGTAACATCTTTTCCAGTTCTTGGGTCATGTATTGGCATAGACCCCTACCTCTAACTAGCTTGGTGGGTCTGACCTCCACATCATATTGAAGGATTTTAGTGATCCAATTGGCTATTTTCTTAGTAATCTCCCCCTCCATGATGTATTCCCTAACACTTGGGTGAGCCATAAGTATCAAAATTTTGTTCCCTAATATCAAATGCCTAAATTTCTTGAGGGCTTTCACCATGGCATAAGCTTGTCTTTCCAAAAAATTATACCTAGTCTTATAATCCCTAAGGGTCTTTGAGAAAAAGGCTATTGGGTGTTCCCCCTCTAGCCTATCATTTTTTTGAGTCAAGACAACAACAGTACTTGACTCACCTCCATAGACATACATTACAAAGGGCTTCAGAAAATCTAGATTATTTAGCACTGGGGCTGCTGAGATAGCCTTCTTGATCTCCTCAAAAGCTTGCCTTCCTTCTACATTCCACTTGAAGATTAGGTCCCTTTTTAGCAAGATTTTCATTTTTCTAACCAAGCCTACAAAATTAGATATGAATTTACTAGCAAAATTGAATTTCCCTAAAAAAGACTGGACTACCTTTTTATTTGATAGGAGTAGGTCCATTATAGCTGTGATTCTCTCGAGATCTATAGAAACTCCTTCCTTGGATATTATGTGCCCCAATAGTTTACCCTGAGGTACAGTGAAAATACACTTCTTGGGATTTAATGATATCCCAAAATCCTAACATCTCTTGAAGATAGATTCTAAATGATCAAAATGATCATCAACATTTTTTGAGAAAATAATGAGGTCATCCGAATAGACCAAGATGACCTTATTTACAAGTTCACCAAAGGCTCTATCCATAGCTCATTGAAATGTGGCTCTTGCATTTGATAAGATGAATGGCATCTTTGCGTAGGCAAATGTTCCCCATTTGGTAGTGAAAGCAGTTTTGTACTAGTCTTCCTCAGCTAGCCAAATCTAATTATACCTAGAGAAACCATCAAGTAAAGAAAACCTCTCTAATCTAGCCACATTTTTTATAATTTGTTCCATGGAGGGTAAGGGATAGTGGTCTTTTAGAGATGCTCTATTTAGATCTCTAAAATCTACACATAGTCTTACATCTCCATTCTTTTTTCTAACCGAGACTAGATTTGATACCTAGGTTGAGTGCTTGATTGGAAATATTATTTTTGAATCTAAAAGTTTTTATAACTCATCTACCATTAGAGGCTCAATCCTTTGATTTACTAGCCTCTATTTCTATTTGATGGGCTTAGATCCTTTAGTTAACTCTAATGTGTGCTGGATAATATCTCTGTTGTATCCATGAAGGTCTTCATAGCTCCAAGCTATGACTCTATCATATCTCTGGCACAGTTCAATTAATCTTTCCTTCTCTTCTTGAGTTGTATAATTCCCAACTTTTAGCCTCTTCTCATCACTCACCTCTACCTCAGAATAATTGGCTTTATCTACCTAGAACCTTTTCTTTTCTAGGCTTACATCCTCTGGGTTGAATAAGTTTTCTAAGGTGATCAATCGTTTGGGGAGATTATTTTTCCTTAATTGAATAATTTGATCACCATACACCTCTTCAATTTTAATTTGCAACTGATTAGCAAAATAATTTGATTGTTGTGAGAAAGAGACTACCTAAGCATCATTTTCAAACACTTGCCAATTTTCATCATTGTCTAGGATGGTTGGCCTCACTATAACTTTTACTAACTCATTGCTAACCAATAGGCCAGTTGCTGGGTTAAACTGTGACCCAATCTGAGCCATCCTATCAGCCTTAGAGTTTTGGCTTCTCAAGATTATCTCAATATAAAAAGCTTCAAAATCTTCTATCAAATCCCATATCCTATGCCTATAGGATCTCATTCTCACATTCTTGGCCGCTGCCTTCTCTCGTATTTGCTTTACTACTAATTCTAAATCTCCTTTTACTTTTACATTCTTTATTCTCTTTTTCTTGGCTAAAAAGAGTCCATGTACTAGAGATTCATATTCTACATCATTATTAGTGAAAACAAATTGGAATCAGATAGCCCTTAAAATTTTATCACCATTTGGGGTAGTAAGACAAATTCCTACTCCAGCACCATGTCTACTTCTAGCTCCATCAAAATTTAAAGTCCAGAGTTTTAAATCTTGAGCAGTAGGTACCTCCTCCCTTTGAACATTTGGGATCTCTTGATCTTCATCAAAAATGACATACATTCCCAAACCAGTAGAGTCATAGTTCCCATACAGGTCGCTATACATCATAGCCAACAATCGGCTATTTTCTTCTTCTTGATCATGCTCAGTCTAGTCTCCTAGTTCTTCGACAAAATTTCTTTCTGCTTTATCCAACATGGCATGATCTACTTCTAATATTGTTGTTGGTTTATTGGTGATGTGGTCTTTGGATAGTGGTTCAGATTAAATTTTCATTTTTGAACCATATCTGGTTCTCAAGATGAGGTGAGACCAGTCGAGAGACATATATCCTCCTATTTTTGTTGTAAAGTCTCTGGATAAACATAAACCAAAGATAGGAGGAATATCTATGACAACTATATCTTGGTTGAGAATTATGCTGGGACACATGTATAACTACAAGGGGAGTTGTTTAATTCTCCCTATGGTTTGCACTATTTTTCCATCTAACTACATAACTCCTTTTGCAAGGGGTTCATAATTTATTTTCAAAGCATCAGTTATTTGCTTGGGCATCATGGTTGTGCTAGCTCTTGAATCTATCAATGAATTATGAAAAAGTTTCTTTCCAACTATCAGAGTTAAATAGAAAGGCTCTAGATTGGATTTACTTACTTGTGTTGCATCGTTCACGAAGGCTATTGTCTTTGGAGGAACTGTATCTCTAAGCTTTTCCTTTCTAGCAGGTCCTTCCTTGGTAACAACATATTTGGGCACTGCTTGCCCTTACAGATCTTCTTGTAGTAATGTCTTTTGTTTAGGAATAGCCAAAATATCCCATATTGACACTTGTGCTGGAGTTTTCTTTAATTGGTCCACAATATTGATCGGTCCCAAAGACTAAGTTTTTTGGCAACAGGGATACCTCATTCTTTCTTGAATCTAGATAGGGATCCCTTGATCTTGTACTATTTTTGGCACTTCTTGTCTAACAATAGCATTCCTTTTCCCTTGAGATGGAGGATTATTCTTGACCTGACCACTTGCAATCTTGGGCTGCTCCACCATCCTTCTCTTTGATCTAGTGTAACAATCATATTGCACTACTGGCCTTTGGGAGGTAGATGCTTCATTCAATAAAACTAGTTCTTCATCCTCAACCCATGAGAACAAAGCATGTTCTAGGGTTATTTCTTTCTCTTGCTGTAAGGACATTTCTTACATCTAAGCCACTAGCACTAAATTCTACATGCCAAGAGATTGGTAGGCTTGATTGCTACTGATACTAGCAAACTAACCATCCATTATTCTCTACTCAGCTACTCTTTGTTATAGATTGCCTCTAGGACAATCTCTAGGTGTGTGAGCATCATTGCAAGGGAAACATCAAGCATTAGTATCATCCATATAATTATCCTGACCTGGAACCATCTCCTTGTGTGAGTTGGGAGGAATGGTCTATGAAGGTGTGGGAATAGCAACTAATTGATTTGCTAGTTGATTGTTGGTTTGCCTTGGAGGGCCTTGATACTGGTTTGGTTGCGATGAAAACTTATTCCCTTGATAGCCTTGATAAGGAGGCTTAGGGAAAGTATTATGCTACTTATTCATATTAATCAGCTCATTAGAGAATGTCCTTAGCATACTTTTGATATCATCCATCTCAGATGAGTGACTAGGGGTTGGTTGCTTCACAGATGATGAAGGGTAAGTATACATAGACATAGGTGGGCTTATAGCTTTAAGAACCTCTTGAGGTAGGGCTAAGGTAATTTTTTGGAATACAGGCATGGGAGGCCTCGAAGGTAACTATCCAGCATCAATTAAATGATTTTCAGCTCTGACTGCAAGGTCATAAGCCACTGGCAAAGTATGTCCTCCCAGTGACTGAATCATAATAGATATATTTGAATTCAAAGCCTTGATATAGAATATTATGGCCATACTAGGTGGTAGTTTAGCTACAATAGGGATTCTATCTTGAGTTTTCTGGAATCTGGTGTTGAAGTCAGTCATGTCCTCTTGTGGTCCCCTTTGAATGGTGATCAACTGCTATAATAAAGAAGACTTATCATCTTTCTCTGCAAATCTCTTGAAGAACTGACCTCTGAGCTAGTCCCATGTGGATATGGTATTTAGGGTTAAAGACTGATACCATTCTAAGGCCTTCCCTTTGAATGAGGCTCCTAACAACCTTAGGGCCACATTTTACTTCGTGACACCATGTATGGCACAAAATTTGATACATCTTGAAGATGATACACAAGTGTTTTTGAGTCTTGCCCACTAAATTTGGGTAAAGCTTTTAGAGCATTTACTGGGATAGGATCCCAAACAACTGGTGGTGTTGGGAGGATTAAAGGACTACTAGTGTTCCAACTTGCATAATTTCTTGGGGGTACTAGGGCTACCATGTTTGGTACTAGTACAAACTAGTTAGCTCTTCTTATTGGACTAATTATTAGAGGTGGCAAAATAATACCTAGACTTGTAGTAGATTGCAATCTAGTGACTGGTCCACATCTCTGACTCCTTATAGCTCTCTGGGTCATGCAGTCTTGAAAGAAACTTTAAGATTAGTCCCATCAGGGATGCCAAAAACTATTAATGAATTAAAATTATGCTTGATCTTAACCAATCAACAATGGGAAGTTTTAAGCTGTGGGACAATGTGGCTTGAAACAACCTCCAAATTTTAGAGAAGCTAGTCTCTTCTTTTGTATAGTTGTTGGGGAAAAGGGATAGGAGACTAAACAAAAATGCAAAATGCAAGAATGAAAACCTAACTATGGTGATGCACCTAAGTGTAATCCTAATCCAAACCTGAGCATAGTGAGACTATTATAGGATTCAATTGCATTTAGGAGTAGACAAGTGCATGATCAATGTAAGAGATTGAAATAATATAAATAGAGGCTCATAATAGGGAGTTCTTTCACTGGGACATAGAGAAGGTCAATAAAGGCATAGTGTTCAATCTTCTTAACAGAATCTTCCAATCACATAAGAGTCATATAAGTCACATACAGTTATATAAACCTTCTGATTCAAGCAAATGAGATAAAATCAAATGGCATTCCTAATCACAACTTTAAAAAATCTACAGTAATAGACTACTTTGCAAATGACATAGATAACACCAACCAAGGCATGGAGCTCAAACTTCCTTAATTCATTTAGCCATGTAAAGGGCACAAAAACATGCATGGTTATATCAACTTTACAACTCAAGAAAATTGAGACAAGAGCAAATGGTGTTACAGATCAAAAACTTTAGAAAGTCTAAAACTATGAGAAAATTCCCCCCTTTCTCTTACAATTATTCTTCTTTTATAGCCTCAGATCATTCCTTTCATCATCCCCTTTCCCACACAATATTCTCCATCCTTCACTCATAAGGGACAAATACATGGCACTTTCAATGCTTTGGGGGCTCCAAAAATCTACGTGATGAACTATTCCATATACTCAAATTAACTCTAGCCAATTTTCCCTCCATTTTGCTTTGTAGAAATAGATACACAGAACACTCTGTTATGTTTGAAATGGGAGAGGAAACTTAGTCAATTTTTTAAAAATCCTCTTGTTACTTAGAAGGCATTGAAAAATGACACTTGGCACTTTCTGCTGGATCCATCAAAGACACGTGGCTCTCTCCTTATCTTTGGCTATGCTATAGTTTTATTCAGGACTCATATCAGACTCTTATTGATGATGATACTTGGTAGCTTCCATAGACTTTTGAAGTAACACCTGAGGCCCACCATAATCTTTATTCAGCAATGAAACTCAAAGATGGTCTCTCAAAAATTGGCACATGGCAACCTCTGCTACTTCTTTAAAAAGGTAGTTCAGGGCCTTTTGCTACTGCCACTTTGTGCCTTCCGCTACATCCTACTCCTTATCTTGTTGAAAGTCTTTGTCAAAAGTAGAATAAAATGTAGGTGCCTCTATGAGACTCAAATTCTAACACATGGTGCATTTTACTTAACTGTTATTGGATATGTGGCACATTTTGTGGTTCTCTAAAAAGTTACAAAAAGGGCTTTAGAGGGTGCCAGCTGGTCAGCTTCAAGTCTCAAAAAGTGACACTTGCTAGCTTCTCCTCAAATTCAATCATTTACGCAAAATGAGATGAAAGAAACAAAAGTAGAGAAAGAAGACTCATGCTCAGACAATGACACTTGGCAGCCTCCACTGCACTTTGACATTTAGATAAAAAATGAACTCGCGCTCTGCCCCAATTCTACTGCTATGACCAAGGTATATGGGAACCAAAACTACAGTGCTCAAGTGAAAATTTGAATACAACATAGAGTAAAAATATACTCTACAAGTACCTTGTTCAAATTCCTACTCTAATTTATATCATACATGATCCTCCTTTACCTCCTTTACCTCTTCATACCTATCCTACACATCTTATGCCAAATTCAACATCCCTAAAATATAACAACCCAATGTAAATTATTTTAATGGTTCAATGTTACCTCACCCCACCTCACATGTTGGGGCATATCTTGATGCCCATCCACATGTCCTTTTAAAATTTAGGGCATATTAAGATGCCCATTCCTACATCCAATTAACAATTGGGGAATCTTACGATGACCACCATTATTCCAAATTCAGTAATAATAAACAAATTCAACTTTAAAAAACCTTTTGAGACTTATAGACTTTTATTTCAAATTATCATCTTTGATAAAGTTGTTATCATATATATTACTTATTTGTTTCTCATGTTTCTTTATTTTTGTGTACTTTACTTATTTTAGTTTCAATTTACTAGAATCATTGTAACCTTTAGGTTATTTTATTTTATTACACATTACATTTGGAATTTGTTTTCATTTTGGTTCTTATATATCTCTTTCATTTTTGTCTTTTTTATGTCATTCTTTACCTTAGTATATTTTTCATTATTTTCCCCCATTATTTACCATTTTCCTCATTGGTGTTCACATTTTGAGTTAAAGTGTAATACCATGGATAAGACAATGCTATCCTAAAAAATTACCGCATTAAAACATATTTAAATCACTTTTTGGGATGACTACTAGTTTTATTGGTACTTTTTCTAGATTTGTTGTAGGTTAGTATGGCTTCTCTAGTGACATAACTATCATAACATAGCCATGTCCCTTTCATAGCATTATTTTACCTCCTTGTGGTTAGATACAAGCATATTCGTCATTATATCATTTATTACATAAATGGATATCTTATGATCCCCATATTTTCCTTATCTCTTTTCATTTGAGGCTCAGATTGATCGGTTTTGAGATTACACACTTTTGGGTAAGTTTAAGAGTATTTAGACACCTTGGTATTTAGATCCTTTTATATAGTGATGAAATGTAATATCTCTCATGTTTTTAACCTATTTCACTCATGTTTGGTTTTTTTAAATCGGTATGGATGATGAAGAATAGAAAAATCCAAAATAAGTTAAAAGGCAAATCATAAAATACAAATAAAAGGCAATGATCAAAAGGCAAAAAAAAATATTAAAAGTTAGGTCACACTAAAAGACATGATATATATTTGGCACATTTCTTATCTTAGCTTAATCTCAAACTCCATAGTTGGCCTCATCATAGAACCTATGTCCATTTGGGTGTGTTAGGCCAATATACAAGGGTAGGAGGTCTCATTATATCATATACTATCTAATGCCACCTATTTTCTCATGCAAGTACCCAATATTCATATTAAACCAATGTCTTTGTAATGTTTCTTGAGGAATAGGGAAAAAATTATGGGAAGGTAGCTCCATTTTACTTTTCATTCATATAGCCTCCATGGGTTGATCTATCTACTTTAGTTAGCCTAAGCTTTATTTTCATTATTCAAAATGTCCTAAGTCCTTGGTGTTGACATTTTTTAATCTTTCTAACTTGCCTAGTGTGTCTCATTATTGATAAGGATGTTCACATCACCCATGTATCACCTCATGCCCTTATTTATTGCATATTTTCCTTATATACCCCTTTTTAGATATTGATTTTAATTGAACACATCCTTAATCACCTCTACTTACTTATGCTTATTGGTTTATAGTTTTTTAGTTGTATTATAATGCCTTGGATATAACCAAGACTTCATCATAAACACCCTTAAACCATTTTTTACCACACCATTATTAAGGTATGTTCTTAATGTTGGTATTAAGTAATTAATGTTGTCATTGATGTAAATGTTAGGTTAAATATCCCTAATGTAAAAGTTAGAGTTGATGTCATTCTTTGTGAAATGGTGTGTAATAAATAAATAATGTCTCTTTGATAAGAGATAATTTAAAAGAAACTTGGAATTTACTTTAAGGATTGATGACATGTCAAGGTTAAGTTCAAGGTTCAAAATAATCATAATTTTTAGCACCAGTGTTGAGGAGCATACAAGCTGAGCACACATGGGTCAACTAGTATTTATATTCTATATTAGGTATTATCACAAGGTGGTAATGTGGAAGAGCTCATAAATTATATTAATGATATCTTTGTCTTGAGAAAATCATGTATTAAGAATGATATCATTGAGATCTATTTTGTTTGTGTGTAAACTCTAAGTACTAGGTATCTTGGGTAGCTTGGTATAGTTATGAGATAAGGTGTATGCATGGTAAATATTTATGATTTGGGTTAGTGAAAGAATGAGAAAGTGTTCTAAACTATGTTAACTATGAGCAAGAGATAAATAATCTTATTGATGAGTTTCAAGGTCTAGTTTTGAGGCTTAATCTTTACTTGAAAGATTGAGTGAAATGACATAGTCTTAGTAGCATGTGATTTGATACATTTGAGAGTAATGTGAACAAGGTTGTCAGTGTATAAAACTATTATGAGGTTATATGACATGATTTTTGAGTGTTCAAGAAAGTTCAAGAGGTTTTAAGGCATGATCATAGTCTAAGTATGACTAGCAATATAACACTTAGTATGTAAAATGACCTAAAGTGGCCTAATGAGGGGTCAAGATCATTTCCAAGGATGCCATATATATTGAGAGAATAGAAAGATGTGTGAGATTCCATGCTAAGTATGTGAATAAATTTTTAAGTCAATTCTTGAAGGATAAATCATGAAAACCTATGATAAGGTTCCATATGTACACAAAATAGGGTATTGTAGACCTGAGAAGAGATTTATTTTACTCATTGGCATGTGAAACCTTTTCATGAGAGCTTGAGAACTTTATAGAAGGTAGGGAAGGTACCTATCATTATTTTCCTAGCATTCATTTTAAATATTATGGGAAATAATTTATGAATGATTACTAAGAACTGAAACCAGTCAAAACCCTTATAATGACTTGATAAGAAATATCTAGTTGGTTATGACTCATAATGGTCTTTTTGACTTATTTTGATATTTATAAGAAGCAAAATTCTCTTCAAGGTTTCCATATATGGTTTTGGTTTGTCTTGATAGTGAGTAAAAGCTATAAGAAAACCCTTATTTTAAATAATTTTGATGAAGTAGATAGGGTTGACCAGGTCAAAGCATGGAACTAGATGGATTTATGCTCATGAAAGTTGTTTAGTAGGTTGTACACCAATTTTTTTAGAAACTAGTCATGGAAGTTAGCCTATCACTAAAGAGGATTAATGAGAAAAATAATGATAAAACTAGGTGATAATGAGAATGAGATTAGGGATTAGTTTTAGAAGACTATGGATGGATCATATTGTATGGGGTCATTATTAAAGACCTATTCCTTCTATCTCCTTGGTGTAGAAGTGTTCATGATGCCTATACTTAAGCAAAAAGTTATCATCAAATTGGTTTATCTAACATAGTGAAGTCTATGTAAAAGTGAAGTTGTGGAATTGGTCTTAAATACCAATATTGATATATAACCTATTAGAGGTGTGTTGTCATTGATGTCAAAGGATGATTTTATGTGTACATTAATATCAAAAGTAATGACAAAGGGGTAACATTATTATGGTGATGAGTTTGAGCCTAAAGTTGTGTAAGGTAGGTTGGGATGCATATGATCTAAGGTAAGAATGGTTTGAGGCTTGTCATGTTGTGTCTAGCATGTTGATAGTGTTATATGTCAAGGAGAGAAGAAAAAGTGTGTTGGTATAAGATTATAAAACTTGCATGGTGGTATAGCTTGGTAGCCTAATATGTTGAGTTTGTTGAGGATATGGATAACATGGAGGATAGATTTATTTAATAACATGAGTGAAATTACATGTTGATGATGAGTTGATATCAATACAAGAATTATTTTAGTGCTTTATATATCCAAGTTTAACTTGTAGTCCTAGACCTAGTGTGCATAATGAACTAGTGAGGTACAATTGGAGGGTAAAAGTGAGAATCAAAATTATCATATCACATGTATGAGTTTAATAAGGTGTGATAAGTTTATTTAAAGGTGTTGACCAAGTTTTAGGTCTTAAGGATGAATAAAAATAAAGACAGTACGGTTGAAGGACATTTGTGCTTGTAGAATGAAGGATTCATAGCTCAAGAAGAAATTTCTAATTCTAATTGGCATGTGTAGAGTTTGCATGGTGAATTTATACTTTTTAGAATTTATGGAAGGGTCCAAATAATCTTCCAAAATAATTATATATAGAAACCAAGCCCTCAACTTTATGAATGAATGTTAAGAAGATAAGTAGGTTATTATGTTTGCAAACCCTTATAAAGACTTGCTAGGGAATATTTGGATGGTTTGGGATAAAAATGGATTAGGTGACATAATTTTATGATTGGATATTTTATATAACTCTCTTAGGTACCTATAAATGGAAATTTTTTATCTTGATAGTAACCAAAAGCTATAATAAAGTAGTTGTTTCCAAAAAAGAAGGTATAGAAATTAGATGGTGCATTAGATATATCTAATAATCTTAAGAAAAATAAATATATATAATTTTTATACAATTAAATGAAGTTTTTTGGGTATTTATTTAATTTTTTTTCAATCATTTTGACCATTTACTTTGTCTTGGCACTAAATCTGTAGACTATGATAACAATGAGAAAAAGCTAGTCAAGTGAATATGTGTATAGGGAAGTATTCCAGGTGAGTAGGGTAGAATAAAATTACTTTTTGTCATTTTTTAATACATATTAAATATTTTAAATTTATTTTCAAGTGGTAATGCTTCTCAAACATAGGTGAATTAATGCTTTCAAAGTGGCTTATGTGAGTAGTGAATACTATGAGATAATGACTTAAGGAATTATCTTCTTAGAAGAATGAAATATGCTTGAACAAGAGAAATATATAATTGAGATTGATATAGAGATAACATATAAGTTATTAATGTGTATTATAGTTTTTTAAAGTGTTATTTCAAGTGATATAAAAGATCATTTACATGATTGTACTATTTGAAGCTACAAGTAGTTTGAGTGGTCATTTTGAAGGAGTAGGTTTGATGTTGTTTAAGTAATGTTGGATCATCAAATGAGTTTTATATTATTATATAAGTAAAAAATAATTATTATGAGGTATTTTATGTCATGGTATTTCCTTGATCAGATATTAAGAGTCAAAATTCCTTGACTGTATTTTGACTGTGTCTAACTAGTCTGAGTAGTCTTCTTGAGAGAGATGGTTTGAGTTATGTAGATGTGTTTGATGAATCCAAATGTATTTGATATTTTTTATGAGGTAATGTATTCTATATTAAATAATTTTTTGTGTATTTTATATGATAACAACATTTTTATGCTTCAGTTCTTGAAGACTCTATTTTCTATGTTTTAAGCCTATTGGCAAGAAGGCTATAATGGCTTGGTTCAAGGTGTGAGGTTGAGTTTTAGGTGGAATGGAATTATGTGGAAGTGACCAGGAGAATATTATATTTATTTTTTATGTGTTTTATTTTTTGGTGAAGCATGAAGATGGATCAAAAGGTTTAATGTGTAATGTGTTGGTTTGTAGGCCTAATTCATTTAGGTCTCTATTAGGCCTAATTGGTGTTCTAAGTTTTAAAGGAAATGGATGACCTAAGGAGTGTGTGGTTAATACATGCAAAATGTATTATGAAATATTTAAAATATAAAATAAAATCATTAAAAATAATATTAGCTGACCAAGATGGGTTAGACGAGTGTATGCTATAAATACTTGGCATAATTGGCCTATTTGGGTAATGTTGAAAAAGTATGGAGCCAAGCAAAGGAGAAAATTTGAAAGATAAGGTACAAGTAATTAATTACATTATATAGTGAAGAATATTATAAATTATTATCTGATCAAGGTGATGAAGGTGAACACATATGTCATTAGACCTATAAGCCTAGAAGAGGTAGTTTGAGTGAGTAAGCACTAGAGGTTGTTTCAGAGAGAGATTGAGGGGTGTGCAATGCAATAAATATGATTCCATAATTAAGTGTGTTTTAAATAAAATAATATGTGAATATTTATCGAATTTAGTATATTTGGTGCTTGGTTTCTTATGGGGTTTTATCTTCCTTACTAGTTAGATCTAGTTAAAGGTCAAGTGGGTGTTTGACTAAACTATGGAGTGGGAGCTCCTTAATCAGTTGGTGCTAGTAGTATTGTTTAATTTTTTTTATTATAGGGATATAGTCCATATTTTATGTTTTAGTGGGTTTTATACTCCATGAGGGTTTCCCACATAGATTATGTGTTCATCATGTTTATGATTTTATTCATGCTTTAGATGTATATGCTTTCATGTTTATATACCTAGATCAAATTGATGTATGATGGAATGATTTTAGAATTAAATATGAATTTGTGTCTACTAATTCAACCCCCAATAAATATCTACTTCCAAAAATTGGTATCAAAGCCAAGCCCTTTGAATAAGGTCTAACAACCTTAAGGAAGATCCTAAGTAGCATAAGATGACTAAGCAACTGAAGAAAGAGAATCAAGAGTTGAGGGAAATGATCAATAACCTTAGAGAATATGTCAAGCACTTAAAATAACATGAAGACAAATTGAGTTATCTTAAAACCAAATTTTAAAGAATGAGTGATATAGTCAAAAAAGATAAAATGACTATTCAAGGTCTTAAGGAACATGTGGGGACTGCCAATGCAAATTTAAGGTTAAAAGAAGAAGAGTGTAACAAAATGAAGGAAAAGATAGTTTTAATAAAGGATGGGCATGAAAAAATCATTGTCAATATGATAAATTTAGAGAAATAATATGAAAAATCAAATGAATTAAAAATCCAAGAGAAGAAGTCCATCAGGCAACTAAGCTCTTTTAGGTATGCCAAGTCTTTTAATGGCCATTATTATTCATGTCATCTTGTTGATCATAGGGAAAGAGATTGTATGAGGGGAAGAAATGAGTAAAAATAATTTCATAGTAATCATCAAGTAGAAGGTATGAATGATTTTGTTTGTGTAGTTTTCATCATGTTGGTCATATTGCAATATATTGTAAAAACAAGATCTCAAGTCACAAGAAGCTGCATGGAGCTCCTAGAGTGCTCAAGAAAGGTTAAACCTTGGTATGGGAACCTAAGAAAATAATGACAAAGAAAACTAATTTAGTTGAGTTGAAAGATCAAGGTGGAATATCTACTAAATCAAAGAATGAATTAGATATGAAGAGGGTTTAAGAATACCAAGATATTGTATCATCTATCTAGATAGAAAAGGAGGATAAAAAATTAGTTCAAGTTGAGTTAAAAACTCAAGATAGTTTGTTTTTTGTGGTTAAAAAATATTCAAACATGAAGGTATGTCAAGAGAATTTATTATCTTCTATTATAGATCAGACATTAAAATAAGATAAGGAAGATATCAAGGTGGATGAGCAAGTTTTTTCAATCAAACATAAGAAGAAAATGAAGAATAATTTGTCTACTAATTTCAAGGTGATCAAATAAGAAAGTGAGGAGATGTGGATATCTCATGGGTACATGTTGTTATAACATCTCATTAGAATGGTGTGTTTCTCTAAAATTCATGGATAGATTATTTAAATCTATGGAAGCACGTGAAGGTAGTGGTGATAATAGGAAGAAAGGTCAAGAGGATGTTTTATGAGTGTTTGTCTTGTGTCCAAGTCATTAGGATGATAGAGTTTGTTGTATTCCTATTATAGAGGTCATATGAGGTATCATTAATGTTTGGTGTACCTATGGAGGTGATAATAATAATTTAGATTTATCTTGTGGTTTTTGATTTCATCCTTATTCCCTTGTCAAATTAGGTTGAGTAGATAAATTGATGATGTCAGCATTTGAACATGTGAAGGTGTTAGAAGAAAATGGTCACATGGATTTGTTTAGGTTTGTGCCTAGTCATATGTTTCAAATTTTAAGTTTTTATATGAATCCTATCAAATTTTATGGTGGTTAAAAGTTGTGCTTCTAGTTATATTTCTCAGTTTTCTATACTTAGCCAATTTTGTGCGAAAATATGACCATTGGAATTTGAAAATTAAAATTTGTGAATAAAACTAGTTTACAAAGATTGGCTTGTATAAGTAATAGATGAAGTTAGATAAAGTTTAGGTAAGAATAAAATTTTAATAGGACATATTTTAGAATACATAAAAGGTGATTAAAAGGTTTGATCATCTATGGAGGTGCAATAAATATGGATTAAAGACAAAGTTTGTAGTCTATGTTTGAAATGATGAACCCAGTTTGATTAAAAGATGATTAGAACATATATATTGATCTTATTTTTTATTTATAACTATTTTATGATGTTCCTATCTCCATGAATATAATTACCATGATTTTTAGCTAATCTAAATGTGTGCTCTTGTGCAATAAAGTCAACTTTAAGACTGATTAGACTTGAAGGTTCTTGTCCTTGGCAGACTTACGTGACAAGGTGAGTTATTTTAGTAACTTGTTCACTCAAGGTGTTTGACATAATTTTTTTATATGAACTCAAGTTAATAATACAGCTTTAGGTTCACTATTAAAGGTTATTTTGGTTTTTGATAGAAATAATATGCCTATTTCTTGAAAGATTGTGATATGAGGGTTTGGTGTCCTCAGACCCTAATATGAATGTTATTGATGCTAATGGCTATGATATGGAATATATAGCACTATGTTCATTAGTTGGATTATATAAAATGTTTTCTTAAATTTTTATCATAATTTTGATGCATGGATGAGTGCAAGGTCATGCTCAAAATGACTAGATAATAATAATGTTTACTAATGTTATTGTAGTATGTTATTGAAGATATGGAAATGATGTCAAATAAGTCTAATAATGTATTGATGATATCATATAGTAATAAGAATCCTTATTGTTATGTGGCTTAATAAATTAACAAAATCATAGTGTTATTTAGATGATGTTTTCCTATATCCTATCTACATGCTAGTGATCTAAATGAGGAAGATTATAGTAGTGCCTTTGAAAGTTGTTCCTGAGAAGATGTCATGATTATTTGATATCAAAATAACCTCATAAGGTCTTGAAGGAACATGTTTTCATGTTGTAATTTATTTTAAATAGTTTAAGAATATGAGGATGACAAGATTTGAGTCATCATTAGCAAGGTTTTGAGTTTATATATCAAAAGTTAAAGATTGGTATTGGCAGATTTGTTTGATCACGAAGTTGAATTGCTCCATAAGAAGAAGATGATCTTGTAAGATTATTTCTACATTTGAAATCATGTTGTCATTATTACAATAGGTATTTTAGATGTCTGATATAGTGTATGAGGTCTCTTAGACCTAGCTTGACTATGTGTTTGGATGAGAAGATCTCTTGCAGTGGTTTGATCCTTAATGACTTGTGGTGTTTGAAAGGTAGATGGTTGATGGATTAAGTATCATATGGGATTTTTTATTGAATGTCTTAGATGTTAAAATTAGATCTAAGAGGATAGAAGTAAGCTATAAGGAGTCGACCCATGTTGACTAATTCTCTATGAGACCTATTGATATTTCAATAAAGATATTGACTATGTGTGTACAGTACTTGAATAATTATTTACAGACGTAACAGAGACCTATTGAAGATGTCATGATACATTTAGATTATAGAGTTAGGGGAGATAACTAAGTTAGCTTGAGTGGCTTGGAGAACTATGAATGATGTGAAAGGGAGCATATGTGAAATTTTCCAATCATGTTGGAGATATGGAGGAGTATGTTATTTTTATGAACTCAAGAGATATGACACAAAAGGTTGACATGATGACATGATCAAATCAAGTCATGTGTTTTAACAAGGTATTTGAATATTGATTAATGAGAAAATGGAGCTTATGAGTTATATAGGTAAATAGGTCTAAGTATTAGAGAATCCCAAATTTAGATTTGTGTATGTCAAAAGGGGAACAACTACTCATTCATTTTCATGAAAGGTAAGTGAGTATCATGATCACATAAAATAGTATTTAAATACATACATGATGTTAAGGAGTACTTGGTTGTTATTTATTCCACTTTTTCATTTGTGGAAAAGGGTAAGAAGGAAAATAAGAGGTTTCCATCAATGAAAAAGGGGGGAAATTATTGGAGGTGTGTTATCATTGATGTCAAAGGATGTTGTGAGGTGTATATTGATGTCAAAGGTAATAATAAAGTGGTAATGTCATGATGGTGATGATATTGATCTTGAATGTGTACATGGTAGGTTTGGATGCATATGAGATAAGGTAATAATTACTTGAGGCTTGGCATTTTGTGTTTAAAATGTTGATACTGTTAGAGGTCAAGGAGAGAAGATAAAGTGTGTTAGCATAGGCTTGGTAGCTTTGCATGGTGGCATAGGGTTGGTAGCCTAGTATGTTGAGATTGTTGAGGCTAAGGAAAACATGGATGATAGTTTTAGAGTATGTAATTAATGTAAATGATACGTTTATGATGATTTAAGATCAGTATAATTAGGATTTTAGTGTTTTTTATATCCAAGTTTGACTTTCCATCTTAGACCTAGTGTGCTTAGCGACCTAGTGAGGTCCAATTGGAGGGTCAAGGTGAGATTACAGATTAATAAATCTCATGTATGAATTTAATGAGGTGTGATAATTTGGTTTAAAGGTGTTTACTAAGTTTTAGGTCCTGAGGATGAAGATAAAGAAAGATAGTACATTGGAAGGACACTTATGCATGCAAAATGAAGGATTCCTAGCTCAAGAAGAAAGTTATAATGCTCATTGGAATGTGTAGATTTTTCATGGTGACCTGAGCCTTTTAGATTAGTTATGTAATGGTACTAATAATCTTCCTTAAGCATTTTTTTAGAGAAACTAATCACTTAGCTTTATGAATGAATGTTAGCAATATAAGTAATGTTTTATGCTTGCAAAGCCTTATAGAGACTTGATGGAGAATATATTGATGGTTTGGTCTTATAATTGATTGGGTGAGATAATTTGGTGATTATATATTTTATATAACTCTCTTATGTACTTGTAAGTGTTAGTGGTTTGTATTGACAGTAAACAAAAGCTACAATAAAGTGCTTGTTTTTAGAAAAGAAGGTATAATAGTCAAATGGTGCATTAGATCTAGTTGATAATCTTAAGGAAGATAAATGTATATAATTGTAATAAAATTATATGTTGCATTTTATTCATGTTTTGAAATTTGTGTCAATAATTTTTATCATTCACTTTGTCCTATCACTAAATCTATAGACTGTGATAATAATGAGAAAAAACCAGTCAATTCAATATGTGTTTGGAGAAGTGTTATAAGTGAATAGGGTTGAATCAAATTACTTTCGGTATTTTTTTAATAAAAATGTACTATGTTCCATTTATTTTCAAGTGTATTTTTTCTCAAACATAGGTAAAGTAATGATTTCAAAGTGGCTTATCTGAGTAGTGAATACTATGAGATAATGACGTAAGGAATTGGTCTATTAGACTAATGAAAGATGCTTGAACAAGAGAAATATATAATTGAGAGTTATCTAGAGATCACATATAATATATTAATGTTTTTTATATGTTGTGAAAGTGTTCTTTAAATTTCTATAAAAGAAGATCTACATGAATTTATTGTTGGAAGCTACAAGCAATCTGAGTGGTCATTTAAATGTTGTCTAAGTAGTGTCGATCATGAAATGAGTTTGATGTTGTTATATAAGTAATAAATACTAATGATAAGGTATTTTATTTCATGGTATTTCCCTAATAAAATATGGAGAGTCAAAATTCCTTTACTATATTTTGACTATGTGTAACTAGTCTAAGTGGTCCTCTTGAGAGAGACGGTTTGAGGTCTATAGACCTATTTGATGAAGCCAAATGTATTTTATATTTTTTATGAGGTAATGTATGATATATTAAATAAATGTTTTAAAAAATATATATGATAAAAATAATAATATGCTTCAATTCTAGAAGACTATGTTTTCTATGTTTCTAGGCCTATTGTCAAGAAGGGTAAAATGGCTTGGTTCAAGGTGTGAGGTTGAGTTTCAAGTGGAATGGACCTATGTGGAAGTGATCAAGGGAATATTTGAGGTATTTTTGATTTTTTTTCATTCATTGGTGAATTTTTAATATGGATCCAAGGTCCAAGATGTAACGTGTTGGTTTGTAAGCCTAATTCCTTTAGGTCTCTATTAGGCCTAATTAATATTCTAGGTTTTAACAAAAATGGCCAACCTAAGGCTTATGTAGTTATTACATGTATATTTTATGAGGATATATTTAAAAGATATAAAAATAATTAAAATCATCTTGTCCAACAAGGATGGGTTAGATGAGTGTATGGTATAAATACTAGGCATAATTGGCCTATTTAGGTAATGTCAAAAAAGTGTGGAGCAGAGAGGAGGGAACATTTGAAAGAGAAGTTATAGGTCATTTATGACAATAAGAGAGTGAATAATATCATATATTATTATTTTATCAAGTTGATAAAGGTGAACATGTAGGTCATTATACGTAATAAGACTAAAAGAGGTAGTTTGAGTTAGTGATTATCCCTAGAGGCTATTTGAGAGAGAGATTGAGGGGTGAAGAATGAAAACAAGAGGAGTCCATAATTACGTATATTTTAAATCAAATGAAATTTGGATATTATATCATAGGTATCTTATTTTTTTCTTGGTTTCCTAGGGGGTTGTATTAGCCTCCTTACTAGTTGGAGCTAGATAAAGGTCAGGTTGGTGCTTGACTAAATTATGGAGTGGGTGTTCCTTGATTAGTTGGTAATGGTATTATTATTATTATAGGACTATAGTCCATATTTTAGGGTTAAATGGGTTTTATATACCATGATGTTTTACTACATATATGATGTGTTTATGTTATTTATTTTCGTTTTTATGATTTGGATGAATATGATTTCATGTTTATGTAGCTAGAACAAATTAATGTATGATGGAATGATTTTGGAATTAAATGTGCATTATTTTCTATTAATTTACCCCCTTTTAGTAGCTATTTACAATATAAAATATAAATGTATAATTTCATTTATGATATAATGATGCTTAAGGTTCATGCAAACCCATTGGAATATCATATAAATGTTCCCACGGATGTTCTATGACTTGATTTTCTTGACTTTTTTTTGGTGCTACAGGCAACTTTCTATGTTTGTGTGTTAAAATGATATTTATAAGTATTTTTTAACTAATTTATATGATATAATTCTATGTAAGGTGTTATTTTTCCTCACTTGAAGTCACTTTTCAAGTATAGAGAGTAAAATATTTTTGACTATTTATTGATAGTGTCTAATGGTTCTAAGTAAACCTTTTGTAGGAGTGTTCCTGAGGCCTTTTGGATTATGTGGTGTAGAAAATATAAATTTTGATAATTGTTTTAATTCATAAATAATTTATTCAAATTATTTTATGTTTGGGTTTTATGGCAAAGCTATGTATGCGGTTAATATTTGCAAGACAGACTCTTTGGCAGTGAGAAGGCCTATTGGCAAGTATACCTAATTGGATGATTCAAGGAGTGAAATGAGCCAAATGGTGATAGGGACATAAGGAGAGATTATTAGGTGTATATTAAAGTGACATATGAATTTTTTTATATATTTTTGAAGTCTTAAAGTGTTCAAAATAGGTATAAGTGAAATGTGTACTTAAGGCAAGCTTAATTGCATTAGGTTGTTATTAGGTCTAATGGTTGTTTTAGCCCTTAAAGGTTATGAATGACCCATGTAATGTTTATTTTAATTATGGAAAATGTGTATAAATATATTTTAATAATAATAAATATATGGTTAGGTTCTCATCTAAACAAGATAAGTATGATAAAGAATCAAGTATAGAGTCAAGGCCTAATAAGCCTATTTTGACTAGTTAGAGTATTGAGCTATTAAGCAAAGAATATAGAGTTTTTTAAAAATAGATTAAGGGTTTTAATATTATAAGATAGATGAGATTAATATGCCATGATTATCTGACCATGTTTTTATTTGTTTTTAAAAGGTCATTTGACCTAATTCTACCAAAGAGAGGCCTAATAGAACGAGAAGGCCTAATAGGTTGTTTGAGTGAAAACGAAGTGTTAGAATAGAAAAAATTGATGTCATAATTATTTTAATAAGTAACATGTGTCTAAGGGTGATTATATATTCAAGGTATCTGAGTTGGTGTTCGGTTGCCTAGGGAGATGGGGACTCCTTATAGGTTAAATTTTGCTAAAAGCACTAGTTGAGTTGGTGCTTGACTAGTGAGGGATTAGTGCTCCTTGTGAGGTTGTTTCCTCACTAAAAGGTTAATTAAATTATTATAGGAAATTATTAAAAGTTTTTAGTAAGTGTATTTTATTCACCTATAGGTTTTTACACATATATCTCATGTCCTTATATTATTTGTTTTCATAGATGCTTATGTATGCACTAATAAATATATGTAAGTGAATGGATGTTTCATGAATATTAAGTGAAATTAGAGGAATGTTTTAGAAAAAAATATTCACCCCCACCACCTCTAAATAGGTTTAATTCAAATATTTGGTATTAGATCAGGTCCTTTAAAGGATGTATTAAAACCTAAAATAGATTCTAAACAAGCATAGATGGATAGTCAAGCACAAGTTGGTTTTTATATAAGTAAAGCTCCATTGTTAAATGAATCTACTTATGCCTTTTGGAATGTTATGATGAGGACATATCTAATGAATCCAAGTTATGATGTTTTAAAATTATTATTGGATTGGTATACTGCACCACCTATTCCTCTTATGGATGCAACATGTAAGAAGGCTAGTGACAAGAACTCAAAATCAATTAATGATATTATGTGTGACATATCATCAATAAAAATTATGAAGGTAATAAACTATATATCTACCAAAAGAAACATGGGATAAGTTGAAAAATATTCATTATGGAGAGTCTAATGTCAAATTTGGCAAGTTTTAAACATATAGAGGATAATTTGAAAGTTTAAAAAAGAATGAAGATGAGACCATTGCATCATACTTTTTGAGGGTTGATGAGGTGGTCAACATCATAATTGGTCTAGGAGAATAATTGAAAGAGAATACTAGTTTTCAAAATATTTTAAGGTATTTTTCCCCAAATTTTATTCCAAGGTATGTTCCATTGAAGAAATACAAGATCTAGACAAGCTACAGATGGACGGACTTCATGGAACCCTAAAATCTTATGAGACGAGGAAAAGTGGAGGAAGACCTACAAAGAAGGAAGTTGTGTTCAAGGTAAAAAAATATTACAAAAGAGAATAATTCATAAGGGAAGAAACATAAAAAATAATGATTAATTTGATATTTATGATCGTGAGTTGATAGTTATGTTTAAAATAAATTTGAAGACAGGTTCTAGTATATATAAGGGCAAACTACATTTTAAATGTTTCAATTGTGGAGAGATTCAATAGTTGTCCGATAATATCTTCAAAAGCATAAGATAAAGGATGATGTAAATCATGATTAAGATCATGATGATGATAAAAATTATTATAAATCTAATAATAGCAATAAAAACTTTAGAAGATGTGACAAAAATAAAAAGTTATTCAAAAAAAAAAGGAGTTTTTACACCAATGAAGATTGTTGCTCATTTGGTAAGAGTGAGACAAATGATTCAAAGAGTGATTATGAAGTTTATTGTATTCATTTCAATGAGGTTATTTTCATATATGAAGAAACAATCTACAAAAATATATAAGAATCCATATGGATTTGAGATCATGTTGGTGATTCAGATGAAGAAGGAGATGAGGTGGATCTTGAGGTTGAGTTGATGAATAATATAGAAGAACTAAAGGTGATAAATAAGAATAATAGGTTAATAAGATATCTTATCAAATATTATGAAGAGAAAATCATTTTTTTTGAACCTATAATAAGTAAAAACTCCAAGGAGCAAGATCAAATAGTCAAACAGGTGGAGAGTCAACTTGAAATTGTGACTATAGGTCTAAAAGCAATAGAACAAGAATGTACAAGGTATATAACTAAAGTAAACTCCTTGAGAGATGAATTGAAATAAGCATAAAATAATTTCAATTCATTTTTGAGTTTTGAAAAGAGTACCAATGCTATATATAATATTATATGTATTCAAAAGGCTGCTAATGAAAAAACATGCCTTGGCTTCATTAGAGATCAAGAAAAGGACACTAATGTGATAAAAGAAAAGGTCAAAGATCAACCAAAGAATTATGGTGATAATATATAAAAGGTAAATACTATAAATAAATATAATAATACAAGGTATGATAATCCTTTTAATGGGTATTATTTCTCATGTAAAAAAATTGGTCATAGAGCAAGACATTGCATAAGGTCCTTCAAAAATGAATTTGCATCGAACTATGATGAGAACCATCATCCAAGAGGTATGGATCATGGTATTTTTTTATATAAAGGGATAATATATTTTAATTTTAATAATGTTGGGAATATTACAAAGTAATATGAGAATGAATTCTCAAGACAAAACAAGGAATTTGAGGCTTCTAGAATACAAGAGAGAAGAAAAGGCAGTAAGTAGAAACACGAGATAACTAAGATTGATGAATAGTCTAAAAGTTTAAGTGGACTATTTTCCACGGTGGAGCATAATCAAGGTATAAATAAATTCCAAGAATTTTTCCTATCAACTCAGATTGTTGATGAGGGAGTGAAGACTAATAGATCAAGATACAATGTTGCTCACACTAATATTGAGGATGTAAAACTAGAATGAAGAATCAATAATAAGAATATCATGGAGAAATTTTAGTCCCAAAAGGACATAGAGATCTGGAAATATCATAAATTTATGCCGTTTTAGTTCTCTAAAATATAAGTGACTCCATTAGGCTTCATGGAGGTGGTTAGCCAATAAGAAAGAAACATGAAGGATGCTCTATCATAGGGGGAGTTATGTGGTATTAGGTAATATTTAGATTAAAGGTTAAAAAAAGAAGTATTCTATAGGTGTGATCACAAGAAACAAGTCATAAATATTTTGCATGATGACTTGGTCAAGCCAAGTCATAGGTTTGAAAATGTCTTAAATTTTCATGGAGATAAAGGGAGCCAATCATGTCTCATGAGTAGGTACATGAGCCTAGTCTATGCTAAAATTTTTATAGAAATAATTTATGAGGTTGTTAGATATAAAAGATATGTTTCCCCAGGTCTAAGGATCAAATAACTACCAAGAAGATGAACCTTTGTCATTAATGTCAAAGGGGGAGAAAGTTCCCATTTCAAGATCAAGTATTGAAGAAGATCCAACTTGAAGGAAAGAGATTAATCTTCTATGATTATGAATGTTTTCAATCAATGAAAAAGGATGAGATTTTTGAGGTATGTTCTTAGTGTTGGTATTAAGGCATTAATATTGTCATTGATGTCAAATTTAAGCTGAATATCCCTCATGTAAAAATTCAAAGTTGATGTCATGTTTGGTGAAGTAGTGTGTAATATAGAAGTTGTGTCTATATGATAAGAGATAATTTTAAGGAAATATATCATTTATTTTTATGATTGATTACATGTCAAGGTCAAGTTTGGGGTTCAATAGAAGCATATTTTTTAACACCAGTACTAAGGAACATAAAAGGAGAGCACACATGGGTCAACTAGTCCTTATATTTCATATGAGGTCTTAGAATAATGTGGTAATGTGAAAAAGTTCAAAAATTCTATTGAGAATAGCCTTGTATTCAAATAATCATGTTTAAAGAATGATATCATTGAGAGCTAGGTTGTTTGTGTCCAAACTCTAAGTCCTAGGTATCTTGAGTAGCTTGGTATAGTTATGAGAGAAAGTATATGCATGGTAAGTATTTGTGATTTGGGTTAGTAAAAGCATGAGAAAGTTTTTTAATTTTTTTAAAACTATAATCAATAGATAAAGAAGCTTTTTGGTGAGTTTCAAGCTCTAGTTTTGAGGCTTAATATTTACTTTAAATACTAGTGAAATGACATAGGCCTAGTAGCATATGAGTTGAGACATTTGAGACCTACGTGAGAAAGGTTAGATGTATATGAACCTGGTATGAGGTCATATGTAATTAGGCTAGAATGTTTAATATAGTTCAAGAGGTTTCAAAGCATGATCATAGTCTTAGTATGACTGGCAGTATAAGGCCTAGTATACAAAGTGACCTATAATGACCTAATGAGTGGTCAAGATAACTTAAAAGGATTATATATCTATTTATATAATTGAAAAATGTGTGATAGGTCATATTCAGTTTGGAAATTTTTTTAAAGTTAATATCTGAAGGAGAAATCATGAAAAACTATTATAAGGTTCCCTACATGCATAGAATGGGGTGTTTTAGACCTGAGAAGAGATTTATTATACTCATTGTCATGTTCAACCTTTTTATGAGATATTAATCACTTCATTGAAGTTCATTAAGGTCCATATATTTATTTTACTAGCATTAGTTTTGAAGCTGAGGTGAAATCCTTTATGAATGATTGTTAAGAAGTGAAATAAGTCAAAACCCTCTCAAAGCCCTTTTAATGAATTGATAATAAAGACATAGTCAGTTATGGCTCATAATTCTCATATTTTATTATTTTTATGTTTGTAAATTTAAATTAATATTCAATATTTCCTTATATTTTTTTTATTTGTCTTGATAATGAGTAGAAGCTCTAGGAAAACCTTTGTTTTCAAGAATTTTTATGAAGTAGGTTGGGCTAACTAGGTCAAAGAATTAAAATAGATGGAGGATGATGTGTAAGAATTATATTTTATTATAAATATATTTTATAATAAGGATTTAGATTAAAAAATGTGCTAAATTGGTCATGGAATTTAGCCTATCTCTAAACAGTCCTAATAAGCAAAATAATGAGAGAACTAGGCGATAATGAGAATGAGATTAGGGATTGATTTTAATAGACTAGGGATGGATACTAATGAATTGATTAATTATTAAATACATATTAATTATATATACTTGGTTTATAAGTGTTTATTATGCCTATACTTAAGCAAAAATTTGTCATCTAATTGGTTTGTCTAACACACTAGAATCTGTGTAGAAGTAAAGTTGTGGAATTGGTCAAAAACATCAATATAATATATAATAAAGAAATATATATTTTCATCGATGATATAATTATTCTTAAGATTATTTAAAACCCATTTTAATATCATATAAATGTACCCATATATGTTCTATGTCTTGATTTTCTTGACTGTGTTATTGGTGATATAGGTAATTTGTGTATGTGTGTGTGTGAAAATGTTATTTTTGATTCATTTTTCACTAATTTGGAGGATAAAATTATATATAAGGTGTTATTAAGGTCTAATATGATCATTTTAATTTATTTTTTCTCATTTTAATTCCTTATTCAAGTATGGAGATTCAAATGTTTTTGGCTATTTGTTGACAATGTTTGGTGGTTATGAGTAAGCCATCTACAGGAGTGTTGATAAGGCATTTTGGATTATGTGGTGAATACAAAATAATTTGGAGAATTATTTTAATTCATAAATATCATATTAATATTATTTTATGTGTGGTTTATGTGGTAAAATTGTGTATATGGTTAAAATATGCAAGACAAACTCTCTAGTAGTGAGAAGGTTTATTGGCTAGTAGAACTAATTGGATGGTTCAAGGAGTGAAAAGAGACAAATTGTGTTCATTACATAAGGAGAGATTAGGATGGGTATATTAAATTTACATAATAATTTTTTCATCCATTGGTTAAGTTTCAAAGTGTACAAATGAGGTATAAGTGAAACATGTGCTTAAAGAAAGCCTAATTGCATTAGGTCTCTATTAGGTATAAAGGTGGTTTTTATTCCTTTATGATAATAACCAACCTATGTAATGTTTATTTAAATTTTGAAAAATGTTTATTTATATATTTAAATATTAATCCACATATGGTGATTTATTTTCCAACCAAGATAGGTATGAGAAAGAATCAAATATAAAGTCAAGGCCTAATAAGCCTATTTTGACTAGTTAGAATATTAAGCTATTGATTGAAGGATATAGAATTTTGGAAAATAGGTAAAGGGATTAAATATCATGATATATATGATCTTAATATTCCATGAGTATATAAATATGTTTATTTAAGTTTTGATTAAGGGCAATTTAACTTAATTATACCAAGGAGAGGACTAATTGAGCGAGAAGGCCTAATAGGGTGTTTGAGTAAGAAAGAAGTGTGATAAGAGAAAATAAATGTGGTCATCATAAGTTTAATAAGAAAAAAGTGTCAAAGGATTATTATATATTCAAGGTATCTTATTTTTTTTTTGGTTTCCTAGTGGGTTAGAGTATCCTTTTATGTTGAATCTTGCTAAAATCACTAGTCGAGTTGGTGGTTAACTAGTGAGGGGTTGGTGCTCCTTATGAGGTTAGTGCCTAACTGAAAGGTTGATTCATTGCTTATAATAAAATATTATAAGCTATAAATTATTTGGTTTTATTCCCATATAGATTTTCCCACATATATCTCATGTCCTTATATTGTTTGCTTTCATAGATAATTGTGTATTCACTAATTAATATATGTAAATGAATAGATGATTCATGAATATTAAGTGAAATTGGAGGAATGTTTTAGTACAATTGATTCACCACCACCCCTCATTAGTTTGTAATTAAAAAAACAATATTATTATCATACTATTCATTTCATTAGGTACTTGTGTTTTCTTACATTGCATCTTAGAACAAGCAATAAGTTTTAGTTTTCACCATTTAAAGTTATTGATTTTCATTTATCCATCATATTCTTTTTTCATTTTTGTGAACTTCACTTATCTTACATATGAAATTTTCCATTCTTACATGTTTCTATTTTTATATGATTTATTCATGCTCATCTTACATCTAGACTTACATTTCATTTTTAATCATTCATGTATTTATTTATATTTGAATCAACATGCTTATCTTACATGGAGTTACTTGTCACTTGCATATATTTTTTAGAGTTTTATTTCATTGATCTTTTATTTTTCATTTAATGTTCTACATGCTTGCAAATGTTATTTATTATGTTTTACATTTTTTTTTCCATTTATGTTTTAAATTCTTGCCAACATGATTTAGTATGTTCTACATTCATTTTTCTCCATTTATGTTTTACAAGCTTCCAAACATGATTTAGTATATTCTAAATTATTTTTTTCCATTTATGATTTACATTATTTCCAATGTGATTTAGTGTATTCTAAATTCATTTTATATCATGTTTTCAATCAATTTACATCAATATTTTGGTTTTAACCTTTCCTTAACCATGCTACACATCCAAACATTACTTCTATTGTTAGTATTGTATCCCTAGGATTTCTTAAATACAAGTATTGCACCCTCCACAATCAAGACTATGATATTTATATACAATAATTTATTGGAAAGGTAAGTTAAGGTATGTATATGGTATTTTTAGTTACTCTTATTTCACTTTAGCATTACTTTCCATATGTCATTTTTCTAGTTATCTCATTTTTGTGTGTTTCTATGTTCTTTCTTGAAGCACCATTCCATATTACACTCCCATGACACATGATAAGCTTTGAGTGGGGCATATGTATACAAATAATATTTTCAAAATTTACCACTTACTAACACATTCTATCTTATAGTAACATATCAAGTCTTAATATCTCTATGTGCATGTCTTAAGGATTGCACTCAGAAAGGGATAAGAAGACCATTGGTGCTTTTCAATATTATTATCCCTCTTTTCCACTTGATATCTACACACTTGTATCCTAAAAACATTATCCTAAGATTTCCATTATATTTTCACCCTCCTTTAGTCATTTATCATATTCATTATCCTTCTCCCTAACCTAAACCCCTTTTTGGTAGTTTCCATAACTTTACTAGCCACATCGATCATATATTGTTATTTTCAAAAGCATACTAAGAATTAGGTCAACCATGGCCAACATAGTTCATAAACTAGTTAGTGTTTTTCTAATTAAAATAATAGGTCTACTGGGTCAACCTTTTTAGCCTAAAATTTTTCAAGTGTTTAGGGTTAGATCCACCTATATAAACACAATAATTGCCATGATTTAATAAGAAGAGAAGAAGAATAAGATATATTGTGCATCTACTTATCCCCCATTATACTTGAGGATCAAGCTTAGGGTTTCATAATTTCTTTATAGATACAAATCTTGTCTTATGGAGAAGTATTTTGTATCCATTGATAGATTGTGTAGTCTAGATCTGATTTATCCTTATCATCCTTACATACCACAACAACCTCTTGTGAAGCATCTTATCCAATGGAGAGGTTGAGGCTCAATGGGTTCATCTTGAAAGGTAAGTATTCATAAGTTTGTTCCTCTATTTTAATAGTAGATAGATATGCATTTTCAATTATCTTACATGAATTAGGATTTTATATACATTGATGTGAGTAAATGTCCTCTATACATGTTCACTTTTGTTTTTTATTACCCCCACTTTGTGTCACAAGATTTGGTGAGCACTAGATTATATTTTTATTTTCTTATTATTAGTTTAGTGAATATGAAAACATAAGACCTGGTTAGGTTTATTGCATAGTTTTACCTAATTTTGGGCTTTGGAATCCTCTCTAGTGATATTATTATGGTATGAGATCCCTTAATTAGGTCTAGTAGATCCATATTAGTTATGACCCCTATTATATAATGTATCACCAATCAAAAGTGTAAGTAGCATCTATCTTCTCTAAGCTAGGATCAATTTTTAGATCTATTGCATTTCTCATTCTATATGGTTTATACACTCAAAATATTTGATATTATTTTTGATCTCAAGGATTTAGGGTTTATGAATCAACCTTAAGACAAATACAAGCATAAAAGCCTCTTAGTGACCCAATGATTGTGTTTTATCTAAAATTGAGCTCAAATGTAATTATTTAGAATTAAGATGATTTGAGTGACCTATGTTTCTCCCATTATCAAATTTTCATCCTTTTTTTGGCATGTGTACATTGATAAAGTATGGCATATGGATTATAAATGGTTTTTAAAAGTCTAAAAATGTAGGTTTTGGTGACTTTCCATGGAATTTTACTGAGTAAGACCTAAAGGGATATCTTGAAATCACCTATGACCTTGAGAAGGTAGAGTAAGATACTTATAAATGCCCCTAAGGAGGTTTGTAGTGCCTACAACACTAGTAAGAGTTTCAAGAACCTAGTGGTAAGAAAAATGGTCATCAAGAGTTCCTAACAAACCTAATACACCTGTGTGTGAGTCTTAAAGATCATTTTGATCTTGAATAGAAGTGTAATGACCTAATATAGTACTTTTAGGATATTCTCAATATATTATAATAGTATTCAATAAAATGACTAGGCTTTGGATGAAGAGATGAAATTACCATTGTGGTTTCCTTTTGAATCAAACAAGTGTTTCAATGAAATGCATGTTCTTGTTATTTGGAAGAAGCTTGAGTCTTGTTGTCATCCTCACAAATATTACAAAGGAATTAAATTTTCCTAAGATGGAATGGGAAGAATCCAAGAAGCATGATAAAGAGTTCCATATGTCAAAGTATAGACTTATAACTCCTAAACCAAGAATAGATAGTTTCATGAATGAAGTTGATGAATCATCAAAGATGATCAAGAGTCACTCTATGCCATCTTATGAAGAATAAGATCATACCAAGATGACACATGTTGAGGATATGTTCATGAATATAATTTGGTAGTGTTCTTGTTTGTAACTTGTTTATTCATGATATGTAGTTTGTCATTGGCTTGTTCAATTCCCATATTCTCTCTCCTTCTCATTTTCTTCTATATCTATGCTTGATTTTGGCATTGTAATCCATCCCCAAACTAGTTATTATTAAGAAATAAAATTTTTAAGACTTTTAATTACATTTGAAATCAATTCAAGATGAATTATACTCTCTTAATCTTGCATACATTGATTTTGGATGAATTGTTGATGATAACTTTGTGATAGTGAGATTACTTTCTTGAATATGTTCTCCTCTTTCATGCCTCTATGTGAGTTAATATTATTTACACATGTCATATAGATTTTTATGCATTGTTTAATAAGTTTATGTGTTCAAACATCATTAGTTTATGCTCTTAGGTATCTTGACTAATCACCTTAGCTATTATAGTAACCATAGTCTTCATATATAAGTACTTATGTGGTAAGTGATATTTTGAAGTTATAAAATCATATTGTAAACTTATAATTTCATAGTAAAAACATTGGAAAGTAGAGGAAATTATAATTAGTGCATCAACTCTATGTTTTCTTGTTACTTTTGGCTATTTTTTAATCTATTTTACTTGTAAGTGTAGTAAGTTAGTTATAGTTTTGGGTGAAACATCAAGAGAGCTATCCCAATCTAAAGGTTCAATCCACTTATTAGGTCACACATAACTTATGATATTTCCCATGATATCATACATGTAATAAGGATTTAACATCCTTCATAGGGGTGAAAACTAGATAGATAATAAGTATCACACCCACCATCACTTATAATTGATCAACTAATCCCACATTACATTTAAAAACATTTGGTAACCTTTATTAAACATTAGGTTAAACTTAACACCTTTTTCACTACCAAAATATTATCTAAAACACTCTTTGGAGATGATATAGATTAATACAATAAATTAAAAGACCATTCTATCACTAGTATCGAAGGCTTGGTTAACTCACTAGTCCAAGAATTTCAAACTAGTGATCTTCCTGAGAAAAACTTAGACCACTTTATAAATTTAAAACAACTTGAAACTAGAATGAAGCAAGCCTTCATTAAACAACCAAATAAATTATCTAACAAAAGTGATCATAATAGTGTGGATTATAACATCTTCCACCTATTCACTAATGATCTATACCCTACATGAAAATATCAGGTTAAGACTCTCTCCAATAGCTTTGGAAGAGGATTTTGATTAAGATAAATGAAAAAACTTACTCATGCATCAATTTGAACCATATCAACAAAAAAAATTCACTCATATGCTCATTAAAAATAATAACTATCATGAAACCAATTATTTCATTACTGATACCTATGATTATTATACCTAACATTCAATAAATTACTCAAAATAATGTTATGGAGCATGTTCCCACTCTAAATGACACTCCTACTCCTAAATTTTCTCAACCAAGCCACACTAATTTGCATACACCATTATACCTAGTAGAGATTCAAAAACATCTTCCAAGAACTCTACCACAATATCTTGAACCAACTTATCCTATGAAATTATGGTATGATTAAGACAAATTTTATTGGTTTCATGCATGTTGGGTCCATTATCATGAGAATTGTAGATAATTACACAATTTTTCTATTTATTTTTTCTTGGTCTAAAATTTTATCATGAAACATTTATTCAAAATCATCAATAGACATATGAGATATCTTTTAATCCCATGAAACACAAAATAAAAATCAGTCTCTAAACTAAGATAATGTTCATCTGGTTATCTATAATGATCTTTTTATCAACCATGAAGATAACATCAACAAGGCTACTCCTTATACAAATAATTTTGAATGTATTATAGACCTCACTACTAATGAAGGAAACATGGTTCATATGACTAACATGATACAAGTAGTGGATTTTATTGCCTCAAATCAAACACCATGCATTACACATCTTAGCCATTATACATCATTCAAGATACTTCCCCATCCCACCTAATGGAATTATGGAAAGAGTAAATTATAAACATTCAAGCACCACACTCAAAATCACAACTTGATTATACCTCTCATATCATATCTAATCTCCCCCAACATCCACATAATAGGATAACATTCCCCAAATTTCCAATAGTATTTCTTCGACCCAACCATAAGAAATACTTCAACTAACCATCATACCACCTAAAGTCAATCAACCCATTTTTAATCAACCCAAACCAACTACACCCTATTAACTCAAATTTAATTTCACTTCTAATTTTCCTTCTCAGGAGCTCTTATAAAATTATGAGATTATATCTAGAAATCCTCACATGGGTTATGAAAAATCAGATCCCATTTCATAATTTTATCATCTCCAATCTCAAATACATTTCCTAGAACTAATGTGAAAATTTCCCCATCATCGAAACTATAAAATGCAATTATTATTTAAAATTAAAATGCCTTGCCCTCATCTAGTAGGATGTGAAGTTACCTTATATGGAATTGAAGATAATATAATTCAATAATGTGAAGAGATGTCTATACATGTTGATAGAATAGTGGATACTTTTCTTTCCCTTAAGTTTCCTGATAGTTTTCTTTCCATTAATTTTCCAATCACTTCCATGATTCTCAATGAGATATTGCTTCATCCAGATGATCATCCTGTATTCATTAGCATCCAAATTAGTGATATACAAGTTAGGAATGCCTTAATTGATGAGGGTTCAAGTACTTAAATTACCTCCCTTAATTTAATTAATAATATTGGATATTTTTAATGAACTATAAAATATATTCATAACACATGTTAAAGATACGATATAAGGCAAAATCCTCCTCTAGGTTGTGTTTGGCTTCCCATTACCATTCCTCCTATCATCATCTACATAAAAGTTATGATATTGAAATTTCTACTTTATTATAATATCTTACATGGTCTAACTTAGACTTATTTTATGAGATCACTCATCTCATATGAAGTTAAATACATCAAATTCCATCATAATGGAACTATTTACAATATTCAAAGAGATATGGACCCTTATAATTTCAAACAATTTTGAAAACATGGTGTCTTTAAAATTCCTATCCTTGAACCTTTACCTAGTATCCCATTTAGGGAACCTAAAATCTTTAATTATCCCATCAATTCCACTTGAGGTTATAATGGTTACTCTATATTAATTAGGAACATCCCACATAACCTCATAAACTTTGATGATGATGAGCCAGATGAGATTAGCCTCAATATCAAAACATTTGATCTCTCCCCTCATATTATAACCAAACTTCCTCCTTCTTTTCAAACTTGATCCATTTAAACACCTACTAATGATATAATTATTATCTTAACCAAGAATATACATTATATCCATCATGCATGTTTTGACAACAAAGTCATTCCTACATGTGTCATCAACTTGCATACATCTAACTATGATGATGTCTATGGTTTAGACAACCAATTTTTATCCATATTCATCTAAGATAAAAATAATAAAATTATTTGATATTATTCTTCTTTATTTTAGTCTTTTCATTTGTATTTTATAATTCCTTCCTTTATATTTATTAATTATAGTCTTCTTACTATTTATCATTGGGTAGAGATAGAGCACTCAAATGGTACACCTCCAGTTAAAACATATCCCCTTGGGAATATTCTCATGGATCAGGGCATGATAGGTCCTTATCACTTTGATATATACCAAGATAATTATAGTTTTCCTCCTCCATATATGGTAGCTACTATTTTTAAACTTAGTACATGGCCAACCCCACACTCAGATGAGCTTAGTATGGTTTATGATCCATCTTTACCTTCAGATAAGCCTAGTTTGATTTCTATTGTATCCTTTCTTTTACTTTGTGAAGTAAATATTCCTTTACCATAGCTTAATCACATGACCAATAAATGGGTATATAATCCTTATTATGATATCAACAAAGTCATTAGTTATTAGACTAAATATTTCTAGTTATATTACTCATCATTGGCTTCTACCTCCATCTTTTCATCTAGTATGTCCCTAAAAAATACACACAAATATATATAAATTTAATGACACAAATAACTAATTTTACACTCATTATAAAAAAATTAGGAAATATATCGACACATTGCATCTAATTATTGGTCATCCTAAAGAAAAGGATATACTCCTCTGAAACTATTCCCAAAGTATATACCTAAATATAAGGAAGTATATTATCTTTGGAACCTATTTTATATGCATTATACCCATTTTTGTTATATTATATAGTATCACCTTCATGAATACCCATAATTGACACCCACATTAATTATTTCTCCTTCCAATGTCGTACACACAAGAAGGCTCCTCTTCCATAGGTTGTACATCCTTCTCACCCCATAAATACTATTACCATTCAGTCACCCATTCTTTTCATTGATTATCTTATGCACAAGATCCATCATGATCATTAATCTTTGTCATATACACATACATTTTTAGTTAAGTATATTCAAAAGGAATAATTTGTAAAAATTTATATGAAGCTTGATGATACTCTAGATGCTGTGAAAATTTAGCTTCATAGAGATGTTGTGGATGTTACAGATAGTATTTGTGGTAAAATATATTAAAATTTGTGAACACAACATGGTATTATTTAAAATTATTCTATGTTATGATTTGGATTAGATTTTTGGTCCATTTTTATATATCTTATACACTTGACTATGTGTCAAATTTGGTTTTACTCATTAATTGTACATGTATCATCACATTATGTGTTATGTGGTTTCATTTACTTTCCTCTTTGTTATCTATTCCTATCATTATTTTGATGAATGTAACCTTATGTTTATGAGTTCACTTCCTTCATGGATTGTTTTTATTTTACAATGATTGTTTGTTATCTTATCTCACACAAAAATTAGATTATTATTATTATTATTATTATTATTGTTGTTATTGTTATTGTTATTGTTATTGTTATTGTTGTTATTATTATTATTATTATTATTATTATTATTATTATTATAATTATTATTATTATTATTATTATTATTATTATGACTTGGTTATATAAACCTTGATTCCCCTAGTAATCTCTCTTCACCATATGATCAGTTAAGAAATAAGACTTCTCGTTATTTTAATCCTATTTACCATCTACTTTGATCTACCTTTATTCATTTATTTTCATTTCACATACTAAACATACATAGAGTTGAAACTTGAGATTACATAATAGGTTATATGTAAGCTGAAGTGTTTAGTCAGTCACATCTTTGGATACTTAGTCTCCTTTAAACCAAATTTTTAATCTCACTAATATGTATCAATTATATTACTCATCTTGGTTATTTCGCAACTATATGGAAGAGGAATCAAATATACTTAAAAAAGTTAAAATCCAAATCATTTAAACAAAAGGTAATGATTCAAAAAGGTAACATACAAATTCAAAAGTCTAATCACACTAAAATATGTGATTCATAGCACATCTCCTATTTCTAATCAAAAATAAAACTCCACAATTGGGCTCATGATAGATTCAAGGTCTATTAGGTTGTGATACACTATTATATTTGGATAGGAAAATAAAAAATCTATAAGTGCTACCTACTTTCTTACAAAGTACCCAATATTTGTAGTAGAACAATGGCTTTGTAAGAGGTCTTGAGAATTAGGGAACATGTTATGGGAAAGTAGGTCGATTTTAATTTTAATGTTTATATAATGTTCATTATTTCATCTTAGTATCTCACCTATTTTCCTATACAACTTTGTGATTACTATGAGCAAGTATCTTTTGTATCTTGATGCTCACTAGATTATTAGTGTATCTCTTTTGTACCTAGTATGCCTCAAGTTTCCTAACATCTTATCATATATGCCTTTGTCATTATTTTTACATTTTATCTTTCATTAAAACATTCCTAATATTTCCTATTGAGAAATATTAATTTTTAACTAATCATTCCACTAGGGTTTTATGTTGTGAGTTGCAGTGTATGACCATGGATAGGATCAAGCTCTCCTCAAAAATTACCATAATGAAGCATTTATATACTAAAATTCACCTCATTAGTGTTCCTGATGTGATTTTTAGTGCAATACCATGGATATGACTAGGCACTCCTCACAAATTACCACATTAAAAACATATTTTAAATCATTTCCATGGTTGTTTTCACCTAATTGGTGTGCCCTTTTTGATTTACAATGGAAGACCATGGATAGTACCAGCCCCTCCTCACAAAATATTCCAATAACCATTTCATAATATAACCAAGTCACACTAAAATTACTTGTTTCAAATTTTAGATAATTTGTGTTAGATTATGATTTCCATGTTATTGACATACTTCCCATCTTGATTTAGTATGGTTTATGATTAATTCAAAACCACTTCATTTTTATCTCCTTATTTTTTGATTACATGTATGTTTACAACCATTTTATTAAATTTATACTTCCTATCCTGAACTAGTATTATTAATTTGATTTCCACTTACACTTTTCTTTTATTTTCATACTTCCCAACATAATTTAGTATGATTGATTAACTTTTTTTTTTTGGTATGTTTTTATACCAATGGTTTTCACATGTCTTCCATTTTATTACATTTTTTTATAATTCCCAATGTGATATAGTATGATTTTTATTTTATTTTAACTTGGTACCAATTTATTACATGGTTTGGAAAAATTTGTTACCCTTTTTATCACTTTGGTATATTACACTCATTCATATTTTTTTTACACATTTCCCATCATGATATAGTGTGTATTACATTTTTTTAAGTATTTATACTTCTGTAAATAATTTTTACCTTTTCCCTTTTGGGAATGCACGTGTATCACATAATTATATAAGAGAAAACATACATCACATATTTCCCATATCATATACAACAAAATCAAAATGCATGTGCTAGAAAGGATATACATCCATGCATACACATACAAATCCAAGTACAATTCATAATATCAATGAAATACCACTATCCATATATGTATATAATGTGTTTATAAAATATGAGTATAAAATAAAATATCTATAGCTCTAAGGCTATGGTTTATCCTATCTATCCTATCACATAGCCAGCTTACCCATGAATGTCTATGACTAACCCATTTAAATTGTGCATTTTAAAGAGGCAGTTTAAGATCCCAATCCTACAACCTATCCCTATAGGTTGGAAACCTTGGCATGTACTTGTAAAAGATGGATAGTAGTTTCCATGTGCATGGATCTCTTTTATGTTAAGGCCTACCAATCCTAAGCATCTATAGTTCCTACCCCTATGGGTGGATGTAACCCATCATCTCACACCTGTAATTATAAGATGACCTCTCTCACCAATCTAAAGTAACTCACATAATCTTGGGTAGATGGAACCATAACATCATATAAATTGGTAGGGTCATAAGGCAATAACATCCCATCTAAAATACAATGATGTTCAACCATTATTAGGGCTCCCCATATGATATCCTCTACATTAGTATCTATAAAACCAAAAACTAAATATACATTATATTTCATGTATATATATCTAAAATCATTTATATATCATAAACAATTATGAAACTACTATTTTATATAAAAAATGTAAAATTAAATCAAAACATTTCTCACTAGTACTAGTATCACTAACCATAATCTCATTATATACTCACCCATCAATCAATTCCTCCACTAGTTGCCTCCATACCAATGTGAAACCAAGAGTGACCACTTGATCATATCATGGTCCCCTAATTAATAGAATCTCTATAAACCAACTATGTCTCACTACCACTTTAATATCCCTTATGTGATAACTAGTGCCTATGTCTCCTTATGTTGATGGTGTCTTCATCTTTGGTGATCCCACAATAGCCATTATTTCCTTTTTTATGGCCCCTTTTATGTTTTTTCATCTCTTAAATCCACATCCATGGCATTATGTCCCCCAAGCCTCACTTCCTCTTGTTATCATGCTTGACCATCCTACGGCCTAGATTTCCATGGCTTAATCACCAATATCTCAATAGGTACCCCTATGCATATTCTTCTTCTTATCTATATAACATGCCATGAATAATATGAAATCAATAAAAAATGGGTATCTAAATGTGGAAGTCACAATAGCCTGAGTACATGATTTAATTGATGAGGCTCCACCCATTAAGTGTAGTGGCCCATGATCCACACACATGCTTAACCTATAGTAATAGTGGATAAACTCAACCATATAATATATATGTGATTATACATATGCCATAGAATCTACCCTTGTATGATACTATAAAAATTTAGAACATGGGGTGCAACCCATGTTATATGGTCCTACCTCTATTAATCTCTCATAGATCTATGTGCTCTATAGAATGATAGAGCCTATCATTTTCTACCCCCAAAATATCATCTCATACATGTCATGGATGAGTTGGAACCAAATGATAGGACTAATATCATATAAAACTACCTAATCTAAAATCAACTAGCATAAGGCTATCATGTATATTGGTACCTTGACATCTGAATTATGACATAAAACTCATGCTATCAAAATACATATCATGGCCTTCTATATATTGAAAATGGATATAATATATACATCAAATAAACCAACACATTACCTAGGATAGATCTTATATTATCATGTTTCCCACTAGGATAAGGCTCATCTCTCATCATCTAACTCTAGTGTATAAAAAATCATTTATGCCCCATTTATTATAATTTCAAGTAATGCAAGTACATCCTCCAAGGTGATCACCACCTCTATAATATCCCCCTCCACCTCCCATCAGTAAGTTTTGGTCAATAATTCACATGCTCCTAGTAACATGAAAATGAGACCAAGACTTATCAAGATTTATCTCATCTCCATAATACCTCTAAATCCCAAGGCAACTAGTTGAGCTTTATTCACATCTAAAAAAATTCTCTAATAAATATAGTAGTTATAACACATCCACTAGGTGAAAAAATCTTTGGTATCTCTATAAAGTATAAAACAATAGAGAATGTATTAGATCTTGATGTCATAATAATAAAATACATTCTTAAATATTATCAGAGATTTATAAAAAATTAACTACATCAACTTGTATGATCTATTTTTCTTATTTTTCCCTTTTTCTACATAATTAACCTATTTAAAATGAAATTCACCCTTATTAGTCTTGCCATACTACATCAGCCTTATTATACATGTTTACTTTTAGATTTCATTTGCCTATTTGATACTAAATCAGCCCTTTTCTAGATCTAACGTATTATATCATCCCTCTGGTATACATTCAACCTCATTTAACAAAGTATATTGGTTACATAGAATGAACTATATTGGCTAGAGAGTATTATGTATGCCATCTCCCTATTTCCAACTAGACCAACCCATTACTACATAGTCAATGATCTTTAGTGATACTATATTAACCCACTACTACATAGTCATCCCCCTATATTTCTCTCACCTTTTAAACTTAGTTGATAGGTTTGAATCTATTCTTAGTTTTTGGTGAATTTTTTTACCATTTACCATAAATGCCTTATGCATTATTAGTCCAATTTTTTCTTACCTAGTACTCCATTCTACCCCTAGTTTACCTCAAAATTTCTTAGGGTTAATTTTGGTGTCTATATTTTTCCTACCATACAATTTTGTATATTTATATTAGTTTCAATTAAAATTTATCAAAAAATTGAAATTAATGCTTCTTTTACCTAGGCTATGGTCGCTAAGGCCACTATGCATCCTCTACATTATAGTTGTCGTATCCTCACCATGATTGCTCTCTAGGTTCAAAATGGGTATCTTATAGTAATATTTTCTCAAAATAGTACAATAAAAAATGAATTTATTTTCAACCTATTTACATTTACTATTCAAAATTATTTACCTATCAGATATTTCTAATTAGATTCCATTTTTTTACCATAACTTTTTTTTGTTAGATCTATTTCTGAATCACAATATGATTTAGAATCCTAACATTGTAGAGAACATTTTCACATATTACATGTGTGTGTCTATATATAAATATATATATATGTATATATATATATGTGTGTGTGTGTGTGTGTATATATATATCTATATATGTATATATATATATATGTATATATATATATATATATATATATATATATATATGTATATGTATGTATATGTATATATCTGTGTGTGTGTGTGTGTGTGTGTACACACACACACACACACACACACACACACACACACACACACACACACATATTTATTACTAATTTTTAAATGTTCACCTAGTTTTCCTTACATTAGACACATTCACATTTCTTTCACTTCATTTTTTTCTATAGCACTAAAGTAAGTAAAGGTATGTATTTTTTACTTTCATTTATCTTGCTCACTTTTTACTGTAATTTATTTAGATTTAGAATTATGTGTTTCTCTATTATTTTACCTAATCACCATCATATGTTGCACCTACATGACATGTGATGCAATTCAAGTGGGGAATATGTAAACATAATATTTTAAAAATTTATCAATTACTAATACTTAATATATTTAAGAAACCCATCAAGTCTCAATCTCTCTAGCTACATGGCTTAAAGGGTGCATTGAGAAAGATTTGGGTCAAATATTAGTGCTTCAAAATATTATTGTCCCATATACCACCACTTATAATCTACACAACCATATCCTATACACTTCCCTAATATTTGCCTACTCCCTTACACACTCGAATTAATTCACTACCTTATTCAACCTCTATCTAAGCCATAAATGATTTTTGATATTTATCAAATAATGTAAAATTAGGCTGACCCTATATTCAAATTAATATTAACACATTATAGGTCTAGGTTAGCCTTGCTCAACTTAGACTAGGACCTAACTTGATTTTATAAATTAATGATATAATGTCAAATTAGGCTGACACTATCAACTAAAATTTTGGAAAGGTTTAGCGTTAGATTTAGTTATATATAGACATCCATTTTTGCCATTTTTTAGGAGGAGAAGAATAAGAACATCATACATTTCTCATCTAATTACCCACCATTCTACCTAAGGAGAATTGTTGAGGGTTTAAATACTATAGTTATATATACGAATCTTATCTTGTGGATAATTTTTTTGGATGCATATAGAATTCATGTATCTTAAATCTGACATATCCTTGTTATCCTTACATGACATAACTTCCTATGAAATACCTTATCCAATAAAGATATTGAGGCTCAGTGGGTTCCTCTTCAAAGTTAAAGTATTCATAACTTTGTTTCTCATTTGTTAAAGTAGATTTATTTGCATTTATAATCTTATATCATTTTCTCCCATGCATTAGGATCTACTATACATTAGCTTAAGTATATATCTTATGTGCATGTTTAATTTCATGTTTATTGAACCCATTTTGTGCTAAAATATTTAGTGTGCACTAGGTTATATTTTAATTTACGTTGAATTTAATTTGTGAATATATAGAAAACATAAGACCCAACTAGGGTTATTACATGGTGTTTCTTGACTATAGGCTTTAGAAACCTATCTAGTGATGTTATTATGATAAGATACCCCTTGGTTAGGTATAGTAGTTTCATTTTGGTCATGACCCCAGTTTACTAAATTTACCAAAAACCAAAAGTTTAAGCATGGTTTATCTTCTCTAAGATAGGATTGAATTGTATATCATCTGCATTTTCCCTTGTATACAAACTCCTTTACTTGAAGACTACATGGTCAGTTTAAATGACCATGTATGTAAATAGTACAAAACATAATAAATTGGGTCAATGATATCTATTAAAGCAAGTTTCAAAAGAACACAATCAAATAAATCAACTTAGTCTTCTATGTAGGAAAGTAAGATACACAATAATGTCTATATAGTCAACTTAGTTAACTATAGGTTTACAAGTTTATATACTAAAAACTATGAAAAATATGATTGTAAATGAAGAACTAAGATTGTGAAATTGAACCTAATATATTTTCAAGATGATAAAAATGTTTTCTTTATATTGTGTAATTTAGATGAGTATTTATAGCATGTTAATAGAGTTAAATGAGCTGACTAAATTTGAAACCTATATGTAGAGAAGTAAATTAAGTTGAATTAATTGATCCAGTTACTTGTGGTTGAAGATGACCTAAAATAAATATTCAATCAAAGTGAATGTGTTTTAAAAATACTCACAAAATGTTAGACTTAGTTGATCAATTCGATGTAATACTATACAAATTAAATATATAATAAATGATAATAATTGAAGGCATGAAGGAAAAATTCAAGTGTTAATTAATGTCAGGTTTACCAAGATATATACAATGGAAATTTAAGCTCATCTAAAAATAAATCATAACTCGAAGAAGATAAATCACACTATCCCTTTCACTCTTTAGTGAATTTAGACAATTGGGGTCATAACCAATATGGATTTGCCAGACCTAACTAAGGCATCTCTTACCACACAATGTATCTAGTGAGCATTCTAAAGCCTTTAGTGAAATAATACCAAAAAATAACCCTATATAGGTCATATGTTTTCTTATCAATGTAAATGAAAAATTAAAATAATTTTAATCTAATGCTCATCAAAGCATGTTGCACAAAATGTGGATAATAAATATTAACTTGAAAATACAAATAATAACTCTACTCAAGTTGTATACACCCTAAATTGGTCAAGAAACCACACATATTATGTATTTTCATATTACTTTCATAAGAGACTCTAATTGAATAATATGAGTCTTATTCACATATAGCCAGGTCTTTTTTATCTGATTTACATTGGTCTTGTTTCATAACCTAGACACCTTTTTAACCATTCCTAGTTATTCATAACCTTCTAGACTTAACCCTTACTAAACCAAGGTACTCTTTCCATGATTATTCCATCCCCATAGGTCCCAAACCCTTTAGATAATAGCACCTAAATAGGACTACAGTGTTGAAACCCATGGTGTCTACTTTTTGGTACTATTATCCAAGTGCAAATTTTGTTTTAAAAATTAGTTTATCTCACTTCACGGGTCCTAACCCTTTTTATTAGCTTCATGCCTAAGTATTATAATGTCAACCAAATGAAAATATAAGCTCCAAAATTTAAAATCAAAGAGTCTTCTATATAAATGACTTCACAAAGAATTTTATATCTAGCACTTACTACTTTGGCACATCAAACATAATAAAATTGTCAATATTATAGCTCAACATTCTGCATCACACATAACCTTTAATGCTTGATCAAGGAGGGGACTAGGTGAAATTCGTTCTTGAATCTATCATTTCGGTTGATTTTACATGTTCCCCAAGGGAGAACTACATTAGATCTGAGACCCTAGCTTTATGATTAATGTAGGTAGTAATCAAAATAGTAGGGGTTATTGATTGTGTTATTATGCTTCCCTTAAACTAGTTTTCCCCCATTTTTATTTTGATGTATTTTTGGTTTGTATGTGTGTATATGGATACAACTATTGAAGACTAAAATGGACCTATAGTGAGCACTACACATTTTCAGGCCTTGATATTTCATAGACAAGTCACCCAAACTTGGTGAATAAAACCTATGAAGCTTAAATATTTGAGACAATAGCATCAAGGTAAGAATACATCACTATAAATCAAGGTGTGATATTCATAGTGATCCTATCCTTTCACATAATGAAATATAGATCTAGGTTCTAGATGATACCTGAGTCCCATGTATAAGTTTCCAGACTGTAAATTATCTGAATCATCTTATTTTTCTATATAAGTACTTTTCTCCTTTATGTAGAATAATTTGATAAAATTAATGTAAACTTTTATTTTACTACATTTTATTATATTTTTACCCATACTCTAGACCTCTTTATTGTGTAGGAACTATACCTTATATTCTTAAAATTAATAAAACATTTGGTGAACCTAACTTACTTCAAATGAATTTAAAATCCTAAGTACACTTAGGGTTATTTCCTTCATATTTTGTGCAAAAATTACTTTCCAATTTTTTTATTTTTGTATTATTTTTTTTTATTATTCCATTCAAACATATTTTTAAAATTTAAATTATAGACATAATTTTTGAAAATTCAAAAACCTTACCTGAAAACCCTAGATTTCTAAACTAGGTCCTCAAACCCCAAGTTTCCCTCCCTTAAAAATTTTAGAAATTAATTTTGAAAATTGTTTAATGTGCCAAAAATATTTTCAAAATTTTTAAATTAGTAGTTATTTTGTGTAAAAATTCAATTTCTAATTTCTAATTATTGGTATAAATTTTTGTGCAATTATCTTGTTCAAATTAATTTTAGAATTGAAATTATAACCATAATTTCAAACCAATTCTAAAACCCTAGATTCCTAAACTAGGTCCTCCACCTTCAAACCATTCATCCTTGTAATTTCTAGAAATTATTTTTGAAATTTTTGAAAATTATTTAGATAGTCACATGTATTTTCAAAATTTCCAAGTTAGTAGTTACTATTGCATTTATTTTCTTGATATTACTTCTTCATATTATTTGTGGTGAAAGAAATAAAATGGCCACTAAGGCACTTCTTACCTCTTATCCCATAGACAAATTTATTAAATTTTTGCATAATTATGATAATGAGTGAACAAATTTGCACAATTTCTATAAATGTGTAAAATTATTTTATGTATAATGAAGATAATTATTATTATTATTGCAATGAGGAATATTATCATGAATATGAAAGTTATAGTGAAGAAAAAGTAGATGCATCTTATCTTCTCAAACCTATCTCTTTCATCTTTTCTTTTAAAAAAAATACTTTTGATAAATGGGAAAAATCCTTCTTACCTCATTCTCCTATACACAATGCACAAAATGAACAAATTAGTCATGTGCTTCCAAATGAACCTCTAATATGTTATAATTTACTTTCATGTGAACCTAATCTATTTCTCTCTTTTTCTACTACTATTTTAAAAATAAAAAAATTTAAATGCACTAGAATAAAATTACCAAAGCATAGTTCAAATGATGCATCTCATGCTCTCAACTCTACTTTATCCAAATAATGTTTAAATGATAATTCTCTTACTCTTACTTCTCATAGTAAAAATGAATAAAATGCATACACTCCATCCATGGATAACATATATATACATGATATTCTAAATTCTAATGATAACCTATTACATATTATAAAGAAATTAAATTCTTCTCTCACACATCTCCCTAGCAATGATGGAAGTGATAATGAGTATGATAGTGAACATGCAAATGAATATGAGAATGAAAGTGAATATTAAAATGATAATTCAAATTCTACTATCTCAAATGAAAAAAAATTATATTGTGATAATGCATGGAATAATGATGACTATTATGCATATAGAAAAGAATAAAATGTATCTCATGCTTCTACATATTCTCTCACTCCTCTTAAATCTAATACATGTCAAAATGTTTCTCATACTTTTATTCATAATTATATTTCAAATAATGCACATGATAATAATAATAATAATATCATCACATTCTTGACTAAATTAGCATGTAATTCACTAAAACACAAAGATACTAATGAATCTCCTAAGCCACCCCTCACTATAGTAGAACCTAGTTCTCGCTCTTCACCTAAATAAAATGGTAGCCCAAATCCTTGTAGTAAGGTCCGAGTTACCATTACTCCCAAGGTTAAAGTGGGAACACCCCCTCTTTATGATCTAATTACAAAATGTAGCATTCCCACATTTAAAAGTAATAATCAAATTCAATGATTAAATGAACCACTTCAAGATACTTTTGTACCATCCTAGGAGATCATCTCTTTGATGCATTCATTTGGTGATTTACAACACCAAGCACATTTCCTTACCATGGAAAATAAAGCTTACAAGTCTTAGATGGATGCCAATCATCTACATGGTAACCCTATTCTGAATACATTCATAAATGCTTCATTTCCTTAGCATTTCTAGATACCATCATTACCTCACTCTGATGGAACTGGAGATCCATTTTTACACCTTTAGGCCTTTCAAAAAGCTTTGCCATATCATGTGAGCCCATGATTCTACTCAAGTTATTCCAAAAAAATTATTAGGGGAAGTACACAATTGGTTATTTCATCTACTTCCCATTGGTTAATTATACACATAGGATGACTTAGAGGAGGCATTTCTCAAATATTACATCATAGACACAAGCCCTCATGTTACATATGAGAAAATTGCCACACTACATCAAAATTATTTAGAGCCAGTTAGTGAGTATATCTTAAGATTCAAGGCTAACATGTTAAGATTGATATATAAACTAATATATCTAGAGATTCAACATATATTTATTAAGGGGCTTCTCCAACCTCTACTTGATCATCTACTTTATTAGATAGAGTATTCTTCAAACACTTTTGTTATATAATTTTATCTTTACAAAATACATTACAATTGATTAAGGTAGATTTAATTTATCAAATCACTCTAGATTTCATAGTAGCATCTTTAGATACAGCTCTTAGAACTTACCATCCACCATGTCCCAGATAAGATAGGAGACCATAACTAGAAAAGCAATCAGTCAAGAACAAAGGAATAGTTCCTAGAGCACAACCTATAATCTACACTATAAAGAACAATAGAAAAGTGCCACTATAGTTTGAATCAGAGTAGATTGTCCCATTTACCATATTATCATCACTATTAGATAGGAGGGTAATCACATTACCTTATACTCATTGATGAGATCCATGTCTCTTACATAAAGAGTCACGTCAACCTCTTTGTAACTATCATCGTATCCATGGACATAGATATAATGATTGTTTTGGACTAAAAGATGACATTACTAGATGTGTTGATAATGGTATCATAAAATTAACATAGGTGTAATATAGATCTCCTCGATTATGGAATCCTAGACCTCATTCCTCTATGCTTGAGTCATCCTACGACATTTCTTTATAAGAATCATTGATCACTCAACATGAGTGAAATGTAGGTTTTGTGATTAAATCTCATAAGAAATATTATATTCTACCACCTCAAAAGGTTTAGAAATTAGTACAATAAGAACAACTTACATATAGAACCATATTCCAAGGAATACATAGTATTGTTCCATATACATATCTAGTAGAGTCATAGGCACTGCAACAAAGTCATACTTATGAGAGATATTCACAGTAGCTAGGTTTTCAAGGTCTTATCTCATGTAGCAACCCAATAATATTAATATTATATGAACCCCCACCACATGTTAAAATTTTATCTTGATCTATTGCTCAGTCATATGCATCATAACAAACACCATAAGGTGTTATTTCACATACCAATCCACTATGATTATTAATCTATAAGCCTCCTCCAAAACACATAGTTTTAGTTACACATATAATTAGGTTGTATTTTTTAGAGTCTCCATGTACAACTATAGTTAGTGCATAGTAGGTAGTATCAGATACAACACATGTTCCTACATAGCATGAGTAGTATGGGAATTTTCTTAGTTAGCCATCAAGGTTCAAATAGTAATACAATACTCATATACTTCCACTTAAAAAGGCAATGATGGATCCAAATTTCTATCTAAACTTTGTATTCTTGAGGTACTCTCAAGGAGGCAATACACACACAGTGCTATCTTACTTCCCCCATACTAAAAACTAACATTCCTAATTACCTCTAAACTATACATATCCCAAAACCAACCTATCAAATTCTAGATCTTACCAAATAAAATAATCTAAAAGCTTTATCAATCTCAAATTAACTCAACTTATCTAAACAAGTAACTAGTCTCAAAATCTAGACATTACATATATACTACTTGAAAACTAATTAACTTACTAGGTCAATTTTACTAATTATAAAATCCAATAAAATAATCACTTACATATGATTAAAAATCAAATATCACATCCAAACATATCTTGAATAAGCAAATCACATATTAAATGTTGCCTTACCAAATATATCAAAAATAAATAAATCACATATTCTAAGTACCATTTACCATGCATATATAACATAAACATAAAATAAAATATTTCAGATCAAAACATTGTAATACCAATATATTCTAGAATCCATAACACTAATATGAGTAAATCCAAACTCAAACTAGTGTGTGTGTGTGTGTGTGTGTGTGTGTGTGTGTGTGTGTGTGTGTGTGTGTGTGTGTGACTATATATATATATATATATATATATATATATATAACAAAGTTTCTAAATACATATACAATGTATCAAATATAATCAATCATGAATGGGAGTCATGCCCTCACTCTCAGTCTCACTCTCTCCTCTAGCACTAGTCCCATAATGCAATCTCATGGTTGATGTTCCCATACCTTCTGAAGCTCTTAAATGCATCTTACACTGACTATCTCACTCCAATAGTTGACCATGCTCCTCATTCAAGTCTTCATAGTACCACTAAAGATCCATATAATCATACAGAGTCTTCATGCTTACCACACCATAATTAGGTGGGGGCATCTTACGCTTATCCAAATCCACTCTCAGCTCATCTCTCTCTCTCTCTCTCTTTGTTACTTCCCTAACATATGTAATTGTATCTATATCAAACCTATAAAATAAATGATCATAAATGCCAACTATAACTGTCACCCACTCTATCAAACCCTCCTCCATTACATCATTAGTAACATGTCACTTAAGATCTTGGCATATTGACTGAGTGATGGTCTTCTAGAACTCATCATCTCCCCTCCCCACCTAATAGGTGCCTCATCTTGTGTGCCTCCCACTCCACCTACATGCATAAAAATTACAACACTACATTAGATATATAATTTCAAATGAAACTAAAGAATAAACATAGGCACAATCCAAATACAATCACTACTTACCTCCCATCATCTAGATTGACTCAACATACTCATACATGAGAGTATCCATTCAATCAATAGGATATAATGGAGCCCACTAATGGCTAGCCCACCATGTTGTATATGCCTTAGTATAGCCCACATCATCTGCATTAGGAATATATATAGCCATATCTCATGTATCAAAAGTTAATGGTGCCAACTCAACCTCAATGGGTCTCACATGAGCTCCTAATCTCTCTAGTGCTTATGTATTCCTCAACCATACCCATGTTACAAGAGGAACATTATGTTGAACTCCAAATTCCCATTCATGTGTTCATATTAAAATCACTCATACACTCCAACCCAGTGGTCATGTATCCAACAATTGACCCTCATATATGTCAATTGCACTCCATCTTTCTCCCACGCAGGATATCCTCTATAAGGCCTCCATATGATATCATGAGACTCCAATCTATCTAAAATAATCTACAATGATATATCTTAGGAGATTAGATAGCCAAATCACTCATCTGCCACTCACCAAATGGTTATAGAGGTACCCAACTCTCTCTCGATAACCCAATCAGTTGTATAATTATTATGGGCTCATAAGCCTAGTAATGTAATAGAGTAGCCACACCCATACAACCACTAAATGCCTCCTATGTAAATCTATATAAATCTATATATAAATAGGAAAGCATATTCCTACCCCATGAGAACATAATACTATACATTTCAACATGATGAACCAACCTATGCATCTTATAGGTAATAGAAAATCCATTATTATCCACTATAACAAATGAATCCAACAACATGACTAACCACATCTATAGGTGTAGAACACTCTACTACATAATAATTGATAGTAATACATCATTACCATTACCTCTTTGATGTTCACCTAAATGCACACCAATAAAATACAAGGATGCAAGATCAATAACATTAGCACCCATATCATCGTACAATGTCACCCATCACCCACTAACCTACAAATGTAGAATCCAATACACATCCTCTAGGGTACTAGTGATCTCCCCTATAGGAAGCCAAAATATACAAGTGTCTACATTCCACCTCTCACATAAGGTAGTGATTAAATACCTATCCCATTTCATAGCACCTAGGTCACATGCATGACCCAATCCTATTCTACCTATCACATCTCTCTCATCAGTTGAAAAGGGCACCATCCTCAATGTCTCGATCACCTAGCCTCTATAGAACTCTCTCATCTACACCTCACCCTGAAAACATCAAAACATAACATATATATTAGTCAATAATGCCAAGAAAAATATCTAAGGCACACAATAAAATGAAATAACTTAAAAACTAAAAAACTATCCTTAGTAGACAACAATGTTGCAAAAGGACACTAGTGCTAGACAATAGTGATAGAACTTGGACAGTCATGTTGCATCCTAGATAGGAGTGTTGACTCTAAGATAAGATCACTATAACTAGCTAAGCATTTCCCAGACTACTTAAAATAGCCTAAAAACATCAAAATCAAGATTTTAAAAATGGTAAAAATAAGGTACTTTTATTACTCACCAAGATAATATTTCCTCTGACCTAAATCTAGGCTACTAGCTGCTCAAAATAAGTCATGAAAGGTGCTCATATCCTAGCCATTTTTTCGCTCCAGAGATACAATATCTCAAACTAGTTAATACATAAATGAACCCAAAGTCAATAAAAATTTCTATATCAACCAAATTTTTTATTCAAAAGAAAAACACCATTTTGCCCATAGTTAGAACCCCATAGCTCTATTTAACAAAATGTTTTATTTAATGAAATCATGATAATGATACCTTAAAAATCATACATGCCTTTCCCTCTCATTATGTCATCTACCTACTATGGCATACACACATACTTATACCTTTTTTGTACCTTGACATACAAACTGGTACCTATCAATCAACAACTCATTCAAAACAATGCAACCAAATCAATCAACTTTTCAATCCATTCATTCTACTACCACCTCAATTGCCTACCACATCATGAAAGTTTATAATATCTAATATAACCACACACAATCTTGGGTCCTAACCAATCAATAACACATTTCAATCCTTGTAATTAAACTCTGACCAATCAAATAAAAGACTTTTGGTCAGTTCACTACATGCCAACCTAATTATTATTCACTCACCACTAGTCATCACTTTTGGTTCAACCTCCTCTATCATAGATCTTTTCCCCCTCCCCAAAAGGGGGAGTAATTCCTACTATATATATATAAATTATCTATTATGCCTATCCATTCTTATAGGTAAATACACCTTGGTTCTCACACTTTTAGTAGTCAGATTATCAGATTTAGCTTAGATGGGTTAAAACATATAATGATTCAGACTACATTGGTCACTTAGCATGGTTTATATACCTATAAAATCTGTATTATTAGGATTAATTAGTATATATTGGCAAATATTATAAAATTATTCAGACTATATATGTCACCTAGCATCACTTAGCTTAGATTTTTAAGATTATATAGTGGTTCAGACTATATGGGTCACTCAGCATCACTCAAACATCCAGAGGGATATACCATTAGTTTATAGATACACAAACTATTTATATATATTGGTTTAGATTATATAGACTCATAGTGAATTTTATATATACTAAGACTTAGACACCAAATTTGGGGGCATGTACATTACTACACATCTCAAACATATAACTTCATATAGCATGACATAGTTACAAGACCAAATAGTAGATTATAGGCATAGTGTAGAGCACATTATTTTGATCTCTAGTTTTCCACATGGGACATTCAATGATATATCATGACAAATGTGGTTATATATATTTAAAAATTATCTAGATGCATCACTCACATACTATATTTGGGGGCATGACATAGATGATCATGTTATTTAACATCCAAGATTATATACATTGGAATGGCAAGACATGCCATTTCCTTCTTACACATTTACAAAAGTTTTTATATTACAACCAAGTATACATAATTTATCACCATGTTGGACCTTATGATCATCTACAT